>JACEFZ010005903.1:0-100089 GCA_014155875.1 Cepaea nemoralis | reverse complement strand
TAAAAAAATTTTTTGTTTTTTTTGGGGATGTTTTTTAAATAATCTTTTCATTGTAAACATGGTTTAGTCATGTCAAGTCAAAAAAAAAACCTTTTTTTTTTTTTTTTAAAAAAAAAAAAAAAAAAAATTAAAAAACCCTGTTGCAGGATAAAAAGGGGGTGGGGATGTTATTAAAAAAAAAAAAAAAAAAAAAAAAAAAAAAAAAAAAAAAAAAAAAAAAAAAAAAAAAATTTTTTTTTTTTTTTTTTTTTTTTTTTTTTTTTTTTTTTTTTTTTTTTTTTTTTTTTTCTTCATTGAAAACAGATTAGTATGTCAAGTCAAAACCTATAAAACCCTGTTGCAGGATAAGTGGGGAGTTTTTAAATAATTTCATTGAAAACATGTTAGTCTGTCAAGTCATAACCTATATAACCCTTTCAATAAGTGGGATGTTTTAAAATAATCTTCATTGAAAACATGATTAGTCATGTCAAGTATACCTATAAAAACCCTTTTGCAATAAGGTGGATGTTTTTAAATAATTTTCATTGAAACATGATTAGTCATTAAAGTCATACCTATATAACCTGTTGCAATAAGTGTGGATGTATTAAAAAATCATTGTAAACTGATTAGTCATGTCAAGTCATACCATATAACCCTGTTGCACAATAAGTGGGGATGTTATTAAATAATCTTCATTGTAAACATGATTAGTCATGTCAAGTCATATACCATATATAACCCTGTTGCACAAAAGTGTGGATGTTATTAAATAATCTTCATTGTAAACATGATTAGTCATGTCAAGTCATAACTATATAACCCTGTTGCACAATAAGTGTGGATGTTATTAAATAATCTTCATTGTAAACATGATTAGTCATGTCAAGTCATATCCTATATAACCCTGTTGCACAGATAAGTGTGGATGTTATTAAATAATCTTCATTGTAAACATGATTAGTCATGTCAAGTCATACCTATATAACCCTGTTGCACATAAGTGTGGATGTTATTAAATAATCTTCATTGTAAACATGATTAGTCATGTCAAGTCATATCCTATATAACCCTGTTGCACAATAAGTGTGGATGTTATTAAATAATCTTCATTGTAAACATGATTAGTCATGTCAAGTCATATCCTATATAACCCTGTTGCAGGAATAAGTGTGGATGTTATTAAATAATCTTCATTGTAAACATGATTAGTCATGTCAAGTCATATCCTATATAACCCTGTTGCACAATAAGTGTGGATGTTATTAAATAATCTTCATTGTAAACATGATTAGTCATGTCAAGTCATATCCTATATAACCCTGTTGGCACAGATAAGTGTGGATGTTATTAAAATAATCTTCATTGTAAACATGATTAGTCATGTCAAGTCATATCCTATATAACCCTGTTGCACAATAAGTGTGGATGTTATTAAATAATCTTCATTGTAAACATGATTAGTCATGTCAAAGTCATATCCTATATAACCCTGTTGCACAATAAGTGTGGATGTTATTAAATAATCTTCATTGTAAACATGATTAGTCATGTCAAGTCATATCCTATATAACCCTGTCTGCACAATAAGTGGGATGTTATTAAATAATCTTCATTGTAAACATGATTAGTCATGTCAAGTCATATCCTATATAACCCTGTGCACAATAAGTGTGGATGTTATTAAATAATCTTCATTGTAAACATGATTAGTCATGTCAAGTCATATCCTATATAACCCTGTTGCAGGATAAGTGTGGATGTTATTAAATAATCTTCATTGTAAACATGATTAGTCATGTCAAGTCATATCCTATATAACCCTGTTGCACAATAAGTGTGGATGTTATTAAATAATCTTCATTGTAACATGATTAGTCATGTCAAGTCATATCCTATATAACCCTGTTGCACAATAAGTGTGGATGTTATTAAATAATCTTCATTGTAAACATGATTAGTCATGTCAAGTCATATCCTATATAACCCTGTTGCACAATAAGTGTGGATGTTATTAAATAATCTTCATTGTAAACATGATTAGTCATGTCAAGTCATATCCTATATAACCCTGTTGCACAATAAGTGTGGATGTTATTAAATAATCTTCATTGTAAACATGATTAGTCATGTCAAGTCATATCCTATATAACCCTGTTGCAGGATAATACTGTCTAAACTACATACAATGTAGAAAAGAGTTTTGAAGTCAGAAGAGAAACAATAGAAGCATATTTCTACCTTTCAGTCTTTACCAACAAAAACACTCAATCAATCAATCAATCATGTGCCAATCAATAATGCAACACTTTTGGCAGGTCACCCTGCGGTAAAAGACCGAACCATGTGATAAAACCCGGGTCAATGAGGTCTTTCTGGTGACTGCCAAGTCCATCGACAATGAACTGTGGTTTTTGTGGATGAATTTTGTGTTGGCATTCTGGCCGCAGCATTATGCACAGTGTACCTGTGCAGGCTGTTGGATTGCCGAGATTCCTGTCTATTCCACTTTTCACATTGGACAGTGGGGAGCATTTTGTGTGATATTCACTGGCACAGGAATGGAGCATAATGGGGACGACCCGTTGCCGTGAAGTTGGAACCTCGACTAACTAACTAATCATGTGCCATGCCGGAAAGTGTGGGCGGTCATGACTCGCCATTTCACTCGATCACCAGCGTCGTGGATCAGCTCATTGTTCCTGTCTCGTCCATGCCATGTGGCCAAACCATCCAGGTATTTGGGAACAAGAAACTAGAGGTAATCTTTCTACATTTGATGTCATTTTTTGGGTATGATATCCACCTTTAACTTAAACAGACCTTGTACTATTCATGCTAAGGATATTTACAAAATAAGCAGTTGGAAATAAACAGCACTCCGAGCTGGTTACTGCTCAGGCTAAATTTCAAAATAAAAATCCACCCTACAGAAGTAATTGGTGAAATTTAAGAAATCTGACACACAGATGACATAGTGCTTGTATTAAATAGTGTTACGGGATAAGAGTTAATTCTACCTGTCAGCAGATATAGTAAAGATGAGCATCCTTTTCAGAACTTTAAGAAGAAATTGAAAATGTCACACACTTTGAATATCCATACTTGTTTAATCAGCAACAATGGGAACTGTGTAAAAGAAGTCGACATGTAGACTGTCTACACAAATGCAGAGGGTAAGCATTTTAAAGAGCAATGGTATGACACCAAATATTCATCATCATGATCCATGCCAATAAGTGTGGGCGGTCATGTTTCGCCATCTCACATGATCACCAGAGTCGTGGATCAGCTGTGTTCTTCTCTTGACTATGCCATGTGGCCAAGCCATCCAGATACTTCTCTGCCTTCCCCTTGTTCTTTTCCCCTCAATTTTGCCAGTTGTCACCAGGTTCTCTTGTTTATTTCTTCTCATAATTTGCCCAAAAATTGAACTGTCTACGTCTAAGTAAAAATATTACTGCTACATTTTTGAGGTCATGCATCTTTCCTGTGGCAACATATGCAATCAATAAAAAAGAAAGGGTGGGCTTTGAATTTGAACATTACAGAAAAATTCATGGGCTACTGTGGAGTACAAAGAAGGACAATTCTGAGATTTTACAAGATATGACACAAAGAAAACTAACTTAACAGCAGCATCATGTCTCGGAAACTGAATTACTCGGCGATATTAAATGTCACAGTTGGAAAGAGAAGTGATGTCAGACGTTGCTTCTGGAAAATAAGGTGGGACTTGACCAGCATGCAAAGGATCACTGAAGTCACCCTGGGGCATGAAAATGATGTAGGCACACCGCCACCCAGCATGAAAAGGATCATTGAAGTCACCTCGGGGCATGAAAATGACTGTAGGAATCCACCAGCATGAAAAGGATCATAAGTCACCTAAAGCATGAAAATGATGAAGGACTTGCCCAAACACAAAGAGGATCTTTGAAGTCACCTCAAGCAAAAAATGATAAAGGGAAATACCAGCACAAAGAGGATCATTGAAGTCACCTGGGCATGAAAATGATGAGGTTGACCAGCACAAAGAGGATCACTGAAGTCACCTCAGGTAATGAAAATGAGGGGGGGAAATGACCAGCACAAAAAGGACACTGAAGTCACCTCAAGCATGAAAATGATGTAGGAACCCACAGCAAAAGAGGATCATTAAAAGTCACCTCAAGCATGAAAATGATGTAGGAATCCACCAGCACAAAGGGGGATCATTGAAGTCACCTGGGGGCATGAAAATGATAAAGGGAAACAACCAGCACAAAGAGGATCATTGAAGTCCCCTCAGGCATGAAAATGAGAAACCCACCAGCACGAGAGGATCATTAAAACCCCCAGGCATAAAATGATGGGAATCCACCAGCAGAAGGGGTATCATTGAAGTAACCTGGGGCATGAAAATGATGTAGGAATCCACCAGCACAAAGAGGATCATTGAAGTCACCTCAGGCATGAAAATGATGTAGGACTCCACCAGCACAAAGAGGATCATTGAAGTCACCTCAAGGCATGAAAATGATGATAGGATCTGACCAGCACGAAGAGGATCATTGAAGTCACCTCAGGCATGAAAATGATGTAGGACTTGACCAGCACAAAGAGGATCATTGAAGTCACCTCAAGCATGAAAATGATGTAGGAATCCACCAGCACAAAGAGGATCATTGAAGTCACCTGGGGCATGAAAATGATGTAGGACTTGACCATCACAAAGAGGATCATTGAAGTCACCTCAGGCATGAAAATGATGAAGGACTTGACCAGCACAAAGAGGATCATTGAAGTCACCTCAAGCATGAAAATGATGTAGGAATCCACCAGCACGAAGAGGATCATTGAAGTCACCTCAGGGCATGAAAATGATGTAGGACTTGACCAGCACAAAGAGGATCATTGAAGTCACCTCAGGCATGAAAATGATGTAGGAATCCACCAGCATGAAGAGGATCATTGAAGTCACCTGGGGCATGAAAATGATGTAGGAATCCACCAGCATGAAGAGGATCACTGAAGTCACCTGGGGCATGAAAATGATGTAGGAATCCACCAGCATGAAGAGGATCATTAAAGTCACCTCAAGCATGAAAATGATGAAGGACTTGATCAGCACAAAGAGGGTCATTGAAGTCACCTCAAGCATGAAAATGATGTAGGAATCCACCAGCATGAAGAGGATCATTGAAGTCACCTGGGTCATGAAAATGATGTAGGACTCCACCAGCACAAAGAGGATCATTGAAGTCATCTGGGGCATGAAAATGTATGAGGTAGGAGACTGGGCCAGGGAGGGAGAACCCTTCTGGCAGGAGAGTGACGTTCTGCAAAGAACCTGCTACATGATGAGACCAACAGAAGAAAATGTAGATTGTATAATTCTAGTATGCACATTTGTTTCCTCTACATTGCAAAGGTTCTTGAACTGTGCTTAAATTGCCCTAGTGTGATCTATAGGAGACTGAAGCCCTTAAAGATGTGTCTGTCTGTGCCAAAAAGGTGATCTTTGAAAAACCAAACCAAACAATGTTAACATATTAGTTGGCGGAAGTCACCCTCTTTCAATGAAATTATTGGCTATGGCTGGATGTCTATAGTCACCAGAGATAATTTTTCGTTTGTTTAGGTTTATGCTGAGCATATGCAGCGTTTGGTGCATGAATGCACTCATACACATGTGCCTCTGTGTGTATTATTAAAAAACATATGTGTCTAATATATGACTAATTAATCTCTCTCTCTGTGAGTGTGTGTGAGAGTGAGAGAGAGAGAGAGAGAGAGAGAGAGAGAGAGAGAGAGAGAGAGAGAGAGAGAGAGAGGAGAGAGAGAGAGGGAGAGGGAGAGAGGAGAGAGAGAGAGAGAGAGAGAGAGAGAGAGAGAGAGAGAGAGAGATGAGAGAGAGAGAGAGAAGAGAGAGAGAGAGAGAGAGAGAGAGAGAGAGAGAGAGAGAGAGAGAGAGTTAAAAATAAAATTATCATATACATCACATCATAGATACTTTTTACACAATCTATAAGGGGCGTTCATTTGAAATCCATTCGTGCCACACTGCGTGTATTTGCGTACCTTGAACATGATTATGTCATAGTTTTACGTGATAAGTACTGACCAATGAATAAAAGAGCACATGCTTATCATCCCATGATGCATAGTTTCCGTTTCTGACCATTGAGAAAATGGCCGGGTTCATCCAAAATCTGTCCAAAGAAGCTCAAAGAGTGGTGATTCAGTTTCTTTCATTTGAAGGATGTCGACCAGTGGACATTTATCGAAGAATGCAGGCAGCATACGGTAACAAATGTGTGTCGAAGACAACAGTGACAGACTGGGCACGAATGTTTCGGAAAGGACGTCAGTTCACGACAGATCTTCGACAGCCGGGTCAAGCGCATATTGTTGCAACAGAAAAAACTATCACCAAAATTGATGCAGGAGTACAGATGAACCATTGTCGAAGCATACGTTCGCTAGCAAAAGAATATGATGTGTCAATTGGGACAATTCAAAAGTTCGTTCGTAAAAAACTGCAATATCGGAAGGTGTGTTCACAGTGGATACCACGGATGTTGATCGACCACCAAAAAGAGAAACACATGGGATGGTGTTTGAACCACTTGCTGCATTACAGAGTGGAGGGTGATACATTTCTCTTCCGCATAGTGGCAGGCGATGAAGTGTCACCACTTTGAGCTGAGCAGCAAAAGAGAGAGCATGCAATGGAAGCATGCTGGATCACCAAAAGCCAAAATATTTCAATTAGTTTTTCGCTGGTAAGGTTATGCTGAGCGCATTGTTTGACCATGAAGGGCTATTGATGGCCGACTTTAAAGAACCTGGTGTCAACATCAACTCTACCCACAACTTGCAAACACTAGACAAGCTGCAAAAAGCCATCAAGAATAAACAACCCGGCATGTTTTCTTGCTGTGTGATTTTGTTGCACGATAATTTTCGTCCGCATGTCGCAAAGATTGTGCAGGAAGCATTAGCAAAGAGGAAGTGGGAAATTCTGCAACATCCAGCCTACAGTCCTGATTTGTCACCATGTGACTTTCATTTGTTTGGACCTCTAAAAAAAGCACTCAAGGGGCAATGATTTCACACAGATGCAGACGTAATGAACGCGGTAAACACTTGGTTCAGTGAGCAACTTACAATTCCTTTTTTGTGGACGGCATTTTTTTTGCAGACTGGCATTCACCGCCTACCTAAGCAATGGGATGCTTGCCTGAATGCCTATGGCGGCAACTTCTGACCAACCCATGGTGCATAAATCATTCAAAATGAATGCTTTGTTTAATTCTACCAAACCTGTTAATGTTTCTTTTATGCTTTTGTAATAAAGCCATTGGAACGGGTTTCAAATGAACGCCCCTAATACATGTTTCAGCTGTATGTTTCTATATGTTTTGTCAATTCATCTCCAACTGTATTTCATCAGTCTGTTTGAACTTTAATCTCTTATTCCTTTTCTCTAATTGTTTTCCTCAAACTATTGAAGTGAGAGAGGTGTTGCAAAACATTTTCATCAGCAGCAATCAGTTTCACAACACGGACCTTAACTTAACCATAACAAGCACTGCAAGCATGACAATCCATATAAAATGCATCAAAATAAAAAAAAACTATCCAAACAACTGTCAGCAAGTGTGAACAAATGACATTACCCAGATCCGTGGTGGACTATAACAGCTGCTAGATCATAGACATTACTCCCTGAAAAGTTTCCTCTGGTTTCATGCTGTAAAGGCCAAACATTCAACGAATGACCAAGTTAATTCACACATACATTTCATATGCTATATTCAATTATTGTCTGTATGTGTTTGCTATACAGTGCACTTACCAATGAATGAATCAAAGATAAGTAGATGGTAAGATTTACTAGAACAAAATCACAAGTAAAACGGATGCTGCGGCCAAAGCCTTCATCAGCACATAAACAAAAAAAAACACACGGATATTACATGAAAAGTGTGATTACCAAGAGCTTTAAATACTTAAAAATCATCATCATCAGTCAGTGCCTAGCCGGATGGCATGGACAATCATGCCTCTCCACAAACTGTGGTCTCCTACAGCATGGATCAATTTGTGTGTTGACTCCCTTCCACGCCATGACACAGACTGTCAAGAATCTTCTTACGCTGTCTTCCTCTATCTCACTTTCCACAAATATGTCCAGTTGTCACAACATGTTCCAGTTTTTGCCTTCTCATAACGTGGCCAAAAAAAGATGATTGCTTCTTTCTGATGTTTGTGATAAGTTGTCTTTGCCATTAGCTTCCCTGTCATTTTGGCTGTTTAATTACTTTTCAGCATTCTTCTATAAAATCACACCTCCAAGGCTTCTAGTTTACTGACTGTCCATGATTCGCAGCCATATGTTAAAACTGATTCCATGTAACATGCAAGAACTCTTTTTTCAACCTTCAAGGACAATGACTTATTGCACAAAATGGTCTTCATGTGATAGAATACAGTTTTTGCTTGTCCTATTCTGTTCTTTATTTCAGTGATGCATCTTCATCTGATGTTATCCAAGTGCCTAGATATCCGAATTTCTGCACTTGCTCCAAAATAACTTCAAAATACAAACCGAATATCTTGATGTACTGATGTACACAGTATGTGCTAGTAGTTTGTCTGCAGCAGGATCTCAACCTGACATATATATTATTTGGTAATATTACATCCTGCTGCAATCAGTGTCTTGTTAATTTAAGTAAAATATTAGCAGCTTGTTTCAATGGCTCACAAGCCATCAATATTTTGATATTTGATATAAAGAGATCATATTTAGACAGATGGCCTACACAGAGACTTTAGTTAGATAAATGGCTCACACAGAAACCATATTTAGATAAATGGCTCACAAAGAGACTGTTTAGATAAATGGCTCACACACAGATCATATTTAGATAAATGGCTCACACAATAGTACTTGTGTGGACTATGCTGAGTTCAAAGCAAATTAACGCAAAAAAAAAAAAAAAGGCTGGCATCTCAATTCAAACATCACACATACAACTGTACATATAATAGCATATACTGATTATAATGCAAGGTAGTAATGAATGATGTAATGATAATATCAATGAACAAATAAAGAGTACTTACCAAATTGTTAAGTACATAAGTGTTCATATCCAAGCCATAAACTGGAAATTCAACAAAAGTCTCCACCTTCAACCGACAAAACATGCTCCACCGAAATCTCTTTAAATGCAGGCAAAGCACCTAATCATTATCAAACAAACAAAAGGGCAGAAGTTATTTCCACTGGTAACAAAAGACAGAGGTTTTATCTTCCTGCAAAGAGACCATGATCATTAACGTCACCTAGGGTTTTCAACCATGAATCTGCATGTCCCAGAGTTATAACACAGCTAAGTTAGCGTAGTGGCTAGATGTTCGTTTGATGGCTAAGTGGTCAAGAATTTTAAACCGTACCAAGGCAGAGTTGACCCAACCTAAAAAAGGTAGCAGGAAATGTGTAGGAATGTAAAGATACAGGCCAGATCACCCACTCAGAGCTGACTGGTTTAACACATGGGTCCAGCACCATGTACCCAACACAATACACATTGATTGATTGATTGATTGATTGATTTAGGAACCAACATCACAGCATTTGGGGCATTCCCATAAGCGCTCCGTCCCCATCCTCAGCAACCAGCGAAGAGTTCCAACACTAATAGTACCAGTAGCAATCTAATTATATGGTCCGTCTCGCCTTCCTCTGAGTGTCGATCGTCGGCCAGATCCCCTCGTCACCCCTCACTGTCGCATTCTTGCCAGACCATGGTGATCCATTTGCTCCTCCGAGGTGTACTCGTGCTCCCACAGGGCCGCAACCACGTCTGCCTTATCATGCATCAATACTCCACCAAGTTTTTGCAGAGCAGCCAATCTGTCCGCCTGTTCATTCCCCAGCACACAGCATGCCCCGGAGAAAAGATCCAGACGATTCTTGTCACCCGTGACTTCCGAAGCGAAGCAAGCCACTCTGCACGAAGCTTGCCTGTCCTCACTCTACTCAGCATGCTTTCTGAGTCAGTTACAATCACGATGTGTGTGTGTATCGTATTTAGGCAGGTTAACGGGTTCTTTCACCTTGTTAACAAAATGAAAACAGTTGTTTATAGAACCTGGAGATCATTCGCCACATCCTGCACCCATCTTCTCTTTGGCCTTCCTCTTCCTCTCTTCCCAGGAATATACCCCTCCATTATTGTTCTCTCCAAACTTTTATGATGTTTCAAGTGACCAAAATATTTAAATTTTCTTTGTTTTATTGTGTATATGATGCTAGCCTCAAATTTTTATACATCTCGGAGAGCTCCGTCATTCGGTTCCTTGGTGCAGTTTTCTCAAATATTCCTGGGGGTCGTCACTGGATCTGTGGAGATTGTGCATTGTGCTACATTTTCTACAGGCTCATTCATTAAATCATTCAGTAGCATGTCCGAAAAACCTCTCGTCCGATACACCCACCTAGAGATCATTCGCCACATCCTGCACCCATCTTTTCTTTGGCCTTCCTCTTCCTCGGCATCCTCCATGATTGTTACAAACTTTCACAACGTTTCAAGTGACCAAAATATTTCAATTTTCTTTGTTTTATCGCCTTTAATGGATTCATTTGTTGTTTTCTGTATTCAAGATATTATTAGAACCTGTCTATAACATTTATATTTAAAGGCATTTATGCACAGTTCAGCTTGTTTAGCAAGTATCCAGGTCTCACAGGTGTATGTGGCAATGGGAAAGATGCATGCTCTTAAATTTTTGTAGGTCTATCTGACCCACGCCACAATTTGATAAGTAATAACTAAATATCAACCAATTTTCAATTTTGTTACAATTCTACAATGTAATATTCAGAAGATCTGAATTGTTTTTTCCTTCTTGGTTTCTTTCCCCCCCTGTGCACCCACAGAGAGAGAGAGAGAGAGAGAGAGAGAGAGAGAGAGAGAGAGAGAGAGAGAGAGAGAGAGAGAGAGAGAGAGAGAGAGAGAGAGAGATAGAGAGATAGAGAGAGAGAGAGAGAGAGATAGAGAGAGAGAGAGAGATAGAGTGAGATAGAGAGAGAGAGAGAGAGAGAGAGAGAGAGAGAGAGAGAGAGAGAGAGAGAGAGAGAGAGAGAGAGAGAGAGACAGACAGACAGACAGACAGACAGACAGACACAGACAGAGATGGGGTGATGACATTAAATGATGGATAACAGCAGTCAGACGAGCGAACAAAAGAAGCAGCAGCAGCAGCAGCCAGACAGTGTAGCACCAAAGCTAGAAGTAAAAAGTGATGGGAGACCCAGCAGGCCAATCTTCATTATGGCAACAGCCCTTGATTAACTGCCTTAGAGAAAACAAACCAGAGAAATTCTAAATGAAGAAGACAAACTTAAAGACTATACGATACACACGCTTACATTTGGTAATCTCCTAATCCAGAATTTTTTGGTAGAGCGTTGCCTCTGTTTGCAGTTGTTACACATGTACAGCTCAGAGTCTTCAAGCTCTTCTAGTTCCGTAAAACTTGCCAAACAATCTGCAACAAGAACAATGTCATCTGCATAGGCACCACATTTGTCTACAACTCTATCAGGTTATAGTTTGATTCCTCCATGAGGTATCCTACTTGCCTTGTGTGGGCAAATGACAACAATGTGTGAGCAACATATCGATATTAAATTAGTACTAGTACTACTATATGTATAAGACAACAGAAGAGTGACTAAAATAATCATTAATAAACCATAGACATTCATTGAGTGATGCTAGTGCAGAATACTGGGACTAAAATGGTTGACAGAATTACCAATGTAGAGGCAGAATTACCAATGTAGAGGCAGAATTACCAATGTAGAGACAGAATTACCTATGTAGAGACAGAATTACCTATGTAGAGACAGAATTACCAATGTAGAGGCAGGATTACCAATGTAGAGACAGAATTATCAATGTAGAGACAGAATTACCTATGTAGAGACAGAATTACCTATGTAGAGACAGAATTACCTATGTAGAGACAGAATTACCAATGTAGAGACAGAATTACCAATGTAGAGACAGAATTACCAATGTAGAGACAGAATTACCAATATAGAGGCAAAATTACCAATGTAGAGACAGAATTACCAATATAGAGGCAAAAATACCAATGTAAAGACAGAATTACCAATGTAGAGACAGAATTACTAATGTAGAGACATAATTACCAATGTAGAGACAGAATTACCAATGTAGAGGCAAAATTACCAATGGAGAGACAGAATTACCAATATAGAGGCAAAATTACCAATGTAGAGACAGAATTACCAATGTAGAGGCAGAATTACCAATGTAGAGACAGAATTACCAATATAGAGGCAAAATTACCAATGTAGCGACAGAATTACCAATGTAGAGACAGAATTACCAATGTAGAGACAGAATTACCAATGTAGAGACAGAATTACCAATGTAGAGACAGAATTACCAATGTAGTCAGAATTACCAATGTAGAGACAGAATTACCAATATAGAGGCAAAATTACCAATGTAGAGACAGAATTACCAAATATAGAGCACAATTCCCAATGTAGAGACAGAATTACCAATATTAGAGGCAAACATTAACAATGTAGAGACAGAATTACAATGTAGAGAAAAGAATTACCAATATGTAGAGGACAGAATTACCAATTGTAGAGACAGAATACCAATGTAAAGACAGAATACCAATGTAGAGACAGAATTACCAATGTAGAGAACAGGAAGTCAAGTAAAGACAGAATACAATGTAGAGACAGATTACAATATAGAGGCAAAATTACCAATGTAGAGACAGAATTACCAATATAGAGGCAAAATTACCAATGTAGAGACAGAATTACCAATGTAGAGACAGAATTACTAATGTAGAGACAGAATTACCAATGTAAAGACAGAATTACCAATGTAGAGACAGAATTACCAATATAGAGGCAAAATTACCAATGTAAAGACAGAATTACCAATGTAGAGACAGAATTACCAATGTTGAGACAGAATTACCAATGTAGAGACAGAATTACCAATATAGAGGCAAAATTACCAATGTAGAGACAGAATTACCAATGTAGAGACAGAATTACCAATATAGAGGCAAAATTACCAATGTAAAGACAGAATTACCAATGTAGAGACAGAATTACCAATGTAGAGACAGAATTACCAATGTAAAGACAGAATTACCAATGTAGAGACAGAATTACCAATGTAAAGACAGAATTACCAATATAGAGGCAAAATTACCAATGTAGAGACAGAATTACCAATACAGAGGCAAAATTACCAATGTAGAGACAGAATTACCAATGTAGAGACAGAATTACCAATATAGAGGAAAAATTAACAATGTAGAGAAAGAATTACCAATGTAGAGACAGAATTACCAATATAGAGACAGAATTACCAATATAGAGGCAAAATTACCAATGTACAGACAGAATTACCAATGTAAAGACATAATTACCAATGTAGAGGCAAAATTACCAATGTAAAGACAGAATTACCAATGTAAAGACAGAATTACCAATCAGAATTACCAATGTAGAGATAGAATTACCAATGTAGAGATAGAATTAACAATATAGAGGCAAAATTACCAATGTAGAGACAGAATTACCAATGTAGAGACAGAATTACCAATGTAGAGACAGAATTACCAATATAGAGACAGAATTACCAATGTAGAGACAGAATTACCAATGTAGAGACAGAATTACCAATGTAGAGACAGAATTACCAATGTAGAGAACTAATCAAATTCCAGTGAATCAAGAACTGAGGTAAAGACGTTGGCACTGGATAGAAGATCGGCCTCGTGGCGAAGGGGTTACGGATGTTGTTCATAACCCACTTACCTGCATTCAAAACACAGCTGCAGGTGATTTGGCAGCAGACCGCCGTGCATTGGTTTTTTACGAAATGGCAGGGGTGTCGGTCGTTCAGAAAGCAATGGCAAACTACTGAATGTAATCTTGCCAAGAGATCACAAAAGCAAAAAATGCTGGTGTTGACTGCGACAACCTGTAAGGGATATGCAACTAACTTTTTCTTAACAGGATAGAACACACACTGGGATAACCGGAGGATAGTATAACTAGAGAATCCCTTGCCAGGAACACATAGGGGAGTGAAATAGTGGGCAACCTAGAAACACACGGAAAGAGAATTAAAAACAAAGATGAATCATATGTAGAGAACATGAGCAGAGCTGCAAGAGATAGCAAAACATAGAACAGCTTGGCCTGAGTTGGCTCAAGGCCCATGCCCCACTGTATACACCACTATACAGGCCAAATAAAGAGTGAGCAAACCGAGCCAAAACGTCACTTCTTCCTGATTCGCCTTGGAAAGGATAAACTATGTCAGTTTACAATAAGGGTGTGATATCAGAGCCTTTTGTTTGGCAAGTCAAGATTTCAGACTTGCCAAAGTTGCAAGACCAGGTGCAGGTTTTTCACTGGCCAAGATCTGGGGGAACCCCATCGACCAACCCACCCACAGACTGGGTCCCTGATCTAGTCAACATACCATGCTGATATGTACAGTGCCATGCTGATATGTACAGTGCTGTGCTCATGTGTACAAAGCCATACTGATGTGTACAACACCTTGTTGATGTGTACAATGCCGTGTTGATGTGTGAAATGCCTTGCTGATGTGTACAAGGCCGTGCTGATGTGTACAATGCCACGCTGATGTGTACGCCATGTTGATGTGTACAACGCCGTGCCGATG
Organism: Cepaea nemoralis; assembly: GCA_014155875.1. Taxonomy (NCBI): domain Eukaryota; kingdom Metazoa; phylum Mollusca; class Gastropoda; order Stylommatophora; family Helicidae; genus Cepaea; species Cepaea nemoralis. The sequence continues at coordinate 85,339 of JACEFZ010005903.1, read as the reverse complement.
TGTACAACGCCGTGCTGATGTGTACAATGCTGTGCTGATGTGTACAACACCGTGCTGATGTGTACAATGCTGTGCTGTGTACAACGCCGTGCTGATGTGTACAACGTCGTGCTGATGTGTACAATGCCATGCTGATGTATACAGTGCCATGTTGATGTGTACAATGTCATGCTGATGTGAACAATGCCATACTGATGTGAATTGCTAGAATCAGTCATGCAAACTCTGCTGGTTTGTGAACTTGAGCTCTTCAACAAGACCGATGTGAAGGTGGTCACGTGGTACCGGATCATAAAGAAACACCAACTTTATTTCAATGGGAAAACTTCTGGTCCAGAAGGTATCCAAGCAGAAGCTATCCAATATAAACACTTTAACTGCATTACTGCACAAATTAATCAGCTATTGAAGATATACCAGCAGAATGGAGAGAAAGATCTCTGGTAAAGCTGCCGAAGAAAGGAGATATGCAAGAGGTGGAAGTTATAGAGGAATGAATAATGTTGTTGTCAGTTCTCAGGAAAATATGAAGCATGATCATTCGGGATAGAGTAAGTGATAAATTTGACAAACAACAAAGCTTTCAATAAAACAGACCCTACAGTGACCAGTCACATTAAACATAATAGAGCAAAGTACTGAAATAAACTTGCTATGTTATACTGTATTTTTGGGCTATAAAAAGGCCAATTAACAGCATTGATATGGATTCTTTTTAGAAACTGACAAGGCATTATTTGATCTCACAGAAGATCATTACTTAAAAAGATCAGATATGAGGACATGAAATGCAGAACTCTGCATGAAGGAAAACATGGATATATTCAAAATAAAAAGAATACTACCAGAAATGGATTTCAATGGATTCAGACAGAGCAGCATAATGATCTAGACTTTGCTGTTGACATTGTCCTGACATCTCACACTCAAAATCAGAAGCACGATTAGAAAAAAACAACACTTTATATGAGGTCCCAATTGTCAGGTCTAAAAATTCAAAGGGGAAAGACAAAATACAAATAAATAAATCAAGTAAATGTAAGCCTGATTTCCCGGGGCAAAACCTCACTTCAAGGAGTGGAATCATATACACATTTAGATAACAATGTAAAGTAGAAGGGACAAATAGAGATTGTATGTGGTAATTACCTAATAATGTGCATACTGGCTCTCCATCTTTTGGTTTTGTTAATCTGCTGGAAAACTGGGCTGGTATATCCAGTGAGAGATCTTGAAGATGAAATAAAATGTCCAGCTTTTAAAAGTAAATAGCAATGACAGTCAGTCTCAACTTATTTATATATAAAATGCCAGTTTTGTAGGGTTATAACTGTTCATACAAACTCTTTAAACTTGAGCAACAGTCTCCTTTAGTCATATCTGACTACATGTTGATGCTACTTTTGAGCATGAAGCGTCAAGATGCACAGCTGGGCATTCCTATTGGCAGGATCTTTTTTCCTCCACTCGACTAGCTGGCACTTTGCCGTCTTGACAGGCAATAGTTTGTAAAATGGAGTTATACTTCTCCATAACACGAAACCTGGGCTAACACGAAACCTGGGCTGAGTTTAGAGACCATGTGTTGCCCATGCAGCATGATACCTCTCTTGGCCTGCCTAATTTACTCCAGAGGAAAGGTAATACCAATATGTCTGGGACAAGACAAGCTGCAGAAGCTGCCGGATCAGCAAAGCAATGCTCTAACTGTCCACCTGTCAGAGCTTCCATCCTAGACCAGTTGCTGACCAAAGCTTAGGGTCTGGTCTGCCCTGCCATGACATTTAGTCTTTAGTTGCATTTCCTCGCACTAGGGTAAGGTTTGTGCCCGCCAAACTGCTCACCTCCGCCTGAAACCATTGGAACAATGTGGGGGTGTCGGGTTTGGTGAGCACCGTCCAACATTTGGCGCTAACAGAAAGCAGGTAGTACCATCTACTGTAATACGATAGCTAGTCATATCTGACTAAGACCTGACACCTCCACTTGATGAAGTGTTCAAGAAGATTCCCTACAGTGTATCCCCATATTAAAAAGTCAGGTTGTTGTGTCTATGCCCAGCATTTTCTCTCATCTGTATCTTTGAATGGTAGCTATAATAATCAATAATAAAATGTCTGTTTTGAAGGTTAGGCCCTTCACACTTACTAGACCACGGTATAACAATGAACTAACTCTCTCCCTGAACACCTTCCCTTCCCTGAAAATTATCAGCTATCCATTTTAGGAAGGAGCAGTGGTAGTGCAGTGATCTTGTCTTCTGACCTAATGGTCCTGGGCTGGAAACAATTCTAACTTCATTTCTCTTTCCAGGGAAGCACATCACACCTAGTTATGCACCTCAAGTGTCATTGTGTACGACTTTAGAATTTTAGTGTTTCCAGGGGAGGAATTAAGATTATTTCAAGATCATGTTAATACAAGAACCGATTACTTGATATTGTTTTTCCCTTCATACTGTACGGTTCTATACGTTTCACCCTTCTAAAATTCATTGTATAAAGTAGACCCACAAATCATGTTTTATGTGGACGTCTAGACTTGTTTTAGTATGTGCTATTAAATTTGGCTTCCATTATTATGTATATTGTGTAGGGGCAGGGGTGGGATTCTCAGGTAGGAAATACGAAAGGGGGAATGACGTTCTGAAAATATGTTGAAGGGGGGCACTGGCCAAAAAAAGGAGGTTGAGAACCACTGCTTCTAGACAGATTCTATCCAAGCTAACAGGTTCTAACTACCTGTGGGCACATTTCTCTCCGAACAGTTTTGCCAGGGCTGTGACCTTACAGCCTACTCTTTACAATTTCCAGCTGCCATGGGATTTTTAATGTGCACAAGTTGAACAAGGGAACTACAATCAAGAAGGCTAGGTGTTCGATCTCATTACCCCAGCGATAAGAGACATGTGATATCATTAGATAACAACGGTTCTAGAAATAATGTCCTGCCAGGGCTGGGAGTTAACTATGTAGCTTCTGAGCCTGAGATGGACACATTAACCAACCTCTCAGCCTCCTTATTACAATACCATGGCATCTCAATAACTGTACAGTAAGCAATCATAATAATAGTATGCACCTTAAGCGGGAAGCTGTTTACTAACCTAAGAAAGGGTCATGCTTTTTGGACTCCATCCTGCATATAAGACAGCTGACTTCACTCTGCAGCAGTCCACCGAATATGGCAGTGACTATTGTGCTTTTGCCTTTGGGGCCTATGTACGGAGAGTTGTTGTTTGGGTAAGGGAGAAGTTCCAACAGTTCGATATGCAACCTGTCTAGTAGGTACCTCATGAACTCATGGGCATCCTGTTGCTGGTAGCCCCTGAAACGTAGACATAAATGTTATGATAACCCCAAGGCATATATTGCCAAAGATGTATGACATAGGACTTTACATATATGATGACCGACTGGCACCTTGCCGTCATGACAGAGGATAGTTTGAAAAATTGAGTTATACTTCTCCATAGCACAAAGACTGGGCTGAATTTAGAGACCATGTGTTGCCTATGCAGCATAATCCCTCTCTCAGCCTGCCTAGTTTATTCCAGAGGAAGAGTAACACCAATATGCCTGGAACAAGACAAGCTGCAAAAGCTGCCAGATCAGCAAAGCAATACTCTAACTATCCACCAGTCAAAACTTCCATCCTAGACCAGTTTATGAGCAAAGGCTTAGAGCCTGGTCTGCCCTGCCCTGACATTTAGTCTTTAGGTTGCATTTCCTCGCACTAGGGTCAGGCTTGTACACTCCCAACTGTAATCCTCCACCTGCAGCCGCTGGCACAAAGTGGTGACCTACATTCAGCGCTTACAGAAAGCAGGTACTTTCTATTGTCTCACGGTAGCTCAGTCATATCACTTATATGATATTGCATTATAAACTTGGGTGACCAGGTTCCTTACTGTGAATTGTCTGTCCTAACAGAGATATCTGGTATTTAAACAAAGAAGCCACAAACAAGAGGTTGCACAATGTATTGCCTGGCATATCTCGCTACATCTCATCAGGTTGCTGTAGAGTTATATATCATAGGAAGTGAAAAGATGAATTCCCCTCTGGCTGAAATACATACATATTGTCACAGCCATCAGTATACTTATGTGTGTTATAGTAATCTTCTATTCACTTCATAGTATCAGTAACTATGCTTGTTACATATTTCAGCCAGAAAATGATTATCTATTCACTTTATATTTGTTTTTTTTACTGGCTCGCTTTGAACTCAAGCATAGTCCATACTCATACCTCCAGTTGTGCTGGACTGAATTTTGCATGTGGATTAGCTTTTACCTACTAATAATGTCCCTCGCCACCAGGTGAACCCACTCCAATTTCAGAAGTACTTGTAATTTACGTCCCCAAGTCAAGGACAACAGGTCAAGATTTTTGTCCAACAGTCCGGTGTAGGGGTTGAACCCCATATCTCAGCTTCAGCATATCGGATGTTTAGAACGTGCGTTATTATCCATTCGACCATGCTGACCTTCTTCACTTAATATGAGTAACTGTGCAATATGCACCTGATTAGATGTAACATAATATGCCAGGTAACAGGCATTACTGTGCACCTATTTTTAAATGTTTACACTGCTCTAAAGATTTCTGGTAGTGTATTTTTTACATCAACCTCACAGCTAATGTTATACCACAATATGCAGTTTGAAGACTGACACGAATTTATACTGATACGAAAATATGCACCTGATTAGATGTAACATAATATGCCAGGTAACAGGCATTACTGTGCACCTATTTTTAAATGTTTACAATGCTCTAAAGATTTCTGGTGTGTATTTTTTAATCAACCTCACAGTAATGTTATACCACAATATGCAGTTTGAAGACTGATACGAATTTATACTGATACGAAAATATGCACCTGATTAGATGTAACATAATATGCCAGGTAACAGGCATTACTGTGCACCTATTTTTAAATGTTTACACTGCTCTAAAGATTTCTGGTATGTATTTTTAAATCAACCTCACAGTAATGTTATACCACAATATGCAGATTGAAGACTGATACAAATTGTGTTGCATGTATTACTACACTGTAAACTTTGTGACTGCCCATACTGGGAAATTAATGTGTCGCTTTTCATAAGCCTACCACTCCCCCGATGTGTCTCCACCTTGCCATGGTGGGGGAGCTTGCGTGTCCCATCGACCCCATGTGCTTGCCGATGGGTGAAAAACTACATATCGGACAGCATATGGGATAGGGACCAGATTAAGAGAGACACAACCTGCTGCTCTGCAGGTGAGACTGAGGATAGCAGTCTAAAATTTAAATCAGGCGCACGAAGGCAGAAGTTCTTGGTCCGGACAAAACACTAAAGGCTCCCTGTCGAGGGCTGTGGCTGAACGCCTCTAAGCCACAAACCCTCGGACCTGAGAGCCGGGCCGATAGCCACCTTTCGAAAAATAAAGGCGTGATACTGAGCAAGCTACATGCTCAGGTCTGATAGAAGTTCGAAGACTCCCAGCTGGGGGATATGAGAGATTCCCGGATGAGAGGGCCAGGCCGTTTCTCGTTCACCGCTGCACGAAGGTAAGGTGCTGAGCCGGCAGCACAAGTAGCCTACCTCGTGAGCGAGTACAAAAAGTCAAAAAGTGCCCCAGTCGAAGAATATGGCTGCGAAAACTGTATCTAACTCATAGAGAGTGTAGACAAAAGTGGAAGAACGTCTCAATGACGCAAAATGGAACGCACGGCGATGCGAACCTATTGCATGGTCCGAAGTCAAAAGCAAAAGCTTACCGAGTGGGTGTCGCTTGCAGTCTGACCGTCCCTGGGGTGTGCTTGAGCGATCAGTGGCAAACGAGTTGCCCAACACATGGAAGTGAGGAACTAAAGCAGCCATGAGCAGGACGTGGCAACTCCTCGGGAGAGCCCAGTCACAGAGCAACATGTGCCGGCTCTGCAATTATGGAAGCCTCCTTGGATAGCGAGTTAATGCTCATGGCCTGCCCCTGCCTTCCCTTGAGGGCCGACCACGATGTCGTTCATCGTTCTATCTTGACCAGCTGAGATGTTAGCGACATCACAACAGTCCAACGTGCCTCGAAACCAGAGGATGGCTAACCTCATTAAAAAATGCCCGCTGAAGTCGGAAGTGTCGTCCTACGGGTGGCAAACTAAAAATTGACACTACGCAATTACGTCCGAGTGAAATGTCTCGTCCGAATGTCTCTCGTGCTAGGAACAGCTCTGACTACCTAGTTTCCGAATGCCGCTCTTGTTCGGAACAGCTCTGACTGGGTAGTTTTCCGAATGTCTGTTGAGCCTGGAAAAGCTCTGATGGGCGCAACGACAAGCACATGTCCGAAAACTCGCTGAGTGGATGCCGTCTGCAAACCTGTCTGGTTTGTGCGGGAATGACCCGGGGAAACGAAATGACCAATATATTGAAGTGAGGATTTAAAGCAGCCATGAGCAGGACGTGACGATCTCCCTCGGTGAGCCCAGATCCAGGGCGTTATGTGTCGGCCCTGCAACTATGGAAGCAACCTTGGATGGCGGAAAATGCTATGGACTGTCCCTGCCTTCCTTTGAGGGATGACCGTTGTCTTCGACCGTTCAACATTGGCCAGCATGGTTACAGATGGCGCCACAAAAGTGAGAGTCTCCCAGGAATGCTACCTGGTCAAAAATGCACGCTAAAGTCGATGTGTTGGCCTACGGGTTTCGGCCCAAGGGCGCATAACAGACACACCGCAATCACATCTGAAAAAACACTCCGGATGAACGAAAAGAAGAAGAAGAAGATAAGCCTACCACACCCATGTATGAGAATTCCATATGATTTTTAAAATAATTTCTAGGCTGGAGATCTGAACCCTAACTATAATGCTGAGAAACATGCGGACCAACTATGCTACATCTCCCAGAAGTTGAGAGCAGCTCATCAAACCATACTACATCTATCAGAATCAGAAAGCAATTTACAATTTAATGTTAGTCAATTACAGTTAATGAAGTGTTGCAGAAAGGCAATAAAAATAACCATACCAAAATATAAATAACTAGTCATTGTTTCTTTGTGTTGCTCGTTAAACTTCAAAACAATTGATGACTGGTTGCTATTTCCTATTCTTTTTTCCCTAAAATATCTCTTACAAATTCTTTGGCTTTTCCCTCGAGGATTGTACAAATGCTGTCTGACCTTCCCTATCATTTAGACTAGATTCCACTCAATGATATTTGTGGCAATTACCATCTTCAAACTGTTCAACCGTGGGCCTGATTTCCTAATCATGTTTTACTAAATGGCGTGTGTCATCTACTGTTTGATCTTTCAGTGATGACATGTGAAAAGAAAGTTTAGTTCTTCAATATGACACTCTCTGAGACATGCCTTGAACAACAACAAAAGCAACCTATAATTTGGTTCACTGTGAGAAGTGATATTTATGAAACTAGGTTATATTACTGTGCACAAATTTATTTTAAAATAATTTTCAGTTTCCAAAAAGACTGTTTTGTATTCAGTTAAACATCATGCAGCTGTTATATCATAAAGCAAGTTACATTGCACTGATTCATCAATTCTGTAGCTCAGTACATCTTCTTCTTCTTCTTCTTCGTTCATCCGGAGTTTTTTTTCCGGATGTGATTGCATTGTGCCTGTTTACAGCAGAGCTGCGTTCTTGCGCCGTTAGGCCGACACATCCGACTTCTGCGGGCATTTGTTGACCGGGTTAACCTTCCCGGGGGTTTCTTAGGACGTTTGACTCTCACTGTTGTGGTGTTATCCCCCATCCTAGCTGGTCCATATAGAACAGCCAAAGATCCTGGTCAGCCCTCAAGGGAAGGCAGGGGCAGACCATGGGCATTCCCCGCCATCCAAGGAGGCTTCCATACTTGCAGAGCCGATACATAGCGCTCTGATACTGGGCTCACCCAAGGAATCGTCACGTCCTGCACATGGCTGCTTAGCCTCACTTCCGTATATTGGGCTTCCGTTCACCATAGGCTGTTTCTTCCGGAAACCAGAAGTATGCAGTCTGCAGATGACATCCACACAGTGAGCTTTCGATTCGGACTTTCCATGTAATGGATTTGCTATCCAAGCAATATTCCATTTCGTGCCACTAGGACACTTTTCCACCTTTTTATGAAGCTCACACAGTGGGCTTTGATTCGGACTTTCCACGTAATGGATTTGCTATCCAAGCAATATTCCATTTCATGCCACTAGGACACTTTTCCACCTTTTATGAAGCCCACACAATGGGCTTTTGATTCGGACGTTCCACGTAATGGATTTGCTATCCAAGCAATATTCCATTTGGTGCCACTAGGACACTTTTCCACCTTTTATGAAGCCCACACAGCGAGCTTTCTATTTGGACTTTCCACATAATGGATTTGCTATCCAAGCAATATTCCATTTCATGCCTCTGGATCTTCATGCACCTTTAAATGTCAACCTGTATGTAGTTTAAGTAAGCTGCGGTCAACTTTAGCTTGTTGATATCTCCATAGAGCTTGTCCTCAAATGAAGCAGGTGTGGGCCAAAATATCTTTCTCTGTTCTGCATACGTTGGGCAATCCTGCAGCAAATGTTTTGCTGTCATTTTTCCAGTTCTACAATTACATTCATCGGTATCTCCTATCTTTAGTTTATTGAACAAGTGGTATTTCAGCCTGTTATGTCCTATGCGGAGTCTGAAGATTGCTATTTGTTCTCTTCGGTCGAGTTTGTAATATGCATCATCCTTTCTGATGGCCTGGATGCTCTGATTCCCATTTGGTTCTATAAGTGCTTTTTATCAACCTCTTTGCCTCATTATAGGTTATGTCTATGTCAGGCTGGTGGTAGTCGTCCGCCCCTCTTTTGCCAGTCTGTCAGCCTCTTCGTTTCCAGGTATACTGCAATGTGATGGGATCCACTGTATTACAACTTTTTTGGATTTCTGGCATAGACCAATGGAGTGCTGCTCTTAGGTCAGTTAGTTCTGTGCTGTTATTGCTCTTTCAGTATTGAGACAGCTGACTTTGCATCTGTGAAGATAGCTTAATTTGCTTCTCTTTATTTTCCTCCATCAGGAGCATTTCTGCTGCAGTTTTCAGAGCCTCTACCTCCGCTTTGAAGTTACTTGAAAATTTTCCAGTTGCCATTGAATGGTTTTTTTTCACTCCATTTTTTTAAATTTAGGAGATTCCTCTCCTCCATTCTCTATTGAATTTTTGGCTGATCCATCTGTATATGCATGGGTCCAATTCCTGCTTGGGTAATGTTCTTATTAATGTAGTTTAGGGTTATTTCCTCTTCTTTCGGTTTCATGCTGAGGTGTTTCTTTTTCTCATACCATGAATTTTTCTATCATCTCAGGCAGTTGCGGCTGTCATCCTAAGCTGGGAGTTTCTACAAAGTTGCTACGCTTCAGTCTTCCCTTTCCAAAACCATTAAATCTGTTGTACATAGGGTGGTCTGTCAATCTTCTAAATTTTTCTGCTTGTTGCTGGGCTCTGCTATCTCTTCTATCCTGCATTGGTTGTAAACAAGTGATCTTTTCTAGTTCATTAATAGGCGTTGTCTTCAGGCTTCCAGTTATGATTCGCATTCCTTGGTTTTGGACTCTACTTATTTTGTTAAAGTTTGACTTAGCTGCTGTTGCCCAAGCTGCAATGCCATATTCCAGTACTGGCCTCACCCGTCCAGTATATAACTTCTTGAGAACTTTCTCATCTGCTCCCCACGTCTGTACCAGCAAGCTTTTTCATGGATTGCCATTCTCTGCCTTTGCTCTTGTTCGATTTTTCTCAACCTGTGTTTCCATGTCAGGCGGCGATCAAAGGTGACTCCTTAGATAGTTTGGATTTTCTTCATGGCGCAATATTTTTCCATTCAATACCAGCTTAGGTTGCTGAGTTTTATTTGAGAGGGAGAACACTGTGCATGTTGTTTTCTCCTCACTTATCTTCACTAGCCATGATTTTGACCAGTCCTCTAGCGCTAATAAGGCTTGCCTGGTATTCTGCTGTTAGCTGTACTAATATATTCTTCAGATGTCCATATGGCTAGGTCATATGCAAAGGAGGATGTGTGTACTCTGGCTGGAAACTTTTCTGTGATGTCATTTATATATGCTAGGAATAATGTTGGTGAAAGAACTCCTCCTTGGGGGACACCTTGCTCCAGCAGCATCATTTTGCTTGTTTGTCCTTGTTTTTTTTTTTTCCCGGGGGGTTTTTTAAATTTTTAAAAAAATTTTTTTTTTTTTTTTTTAAATTTTTAAAATTTTTTTAAATTTAAAAGGGTGGGGTTTTTTCTTTTTTTTTTTGGTAAAATTTTTTTTTGGGTTTTTTTTCCCCTTTGGGGGGAAAATTTTTTTTTCCCCTTTCCCCTTTAAATTTCCTTAATTTCCCCCCAAAAAAAAAGGGGGGTAGCCATTTGGTTCTTCCAGGTCTTTTCCTTTCTTTGGGACTGGTATTAGTATAGCTTCCTTCCATGCCTGTGGGACTATTCCTCTCTTCCAGCTGTTATTTAGGACTGCTAGTAGTTTCTTCTTTGCCTTGGTGCCTAGTCCTATTAGCATTTCATTTGTGATTCCATCCTTTCCTGGTGATTTCTTCTTTTTTAGGGTATTCATTGCCTGTTCCATTGTTAGATTTGCCATCATATATTCTGCTGCTGTCTCTGTATTTCTATGATGTATCTGTTTGTCTTTGATTGCTTTCTTCTGTTCGGTTGTAATATCAATGTGATTTGCATTTGCATAGTGTTCCATTAGTGTATTTGCAGCCTTTTTTCCTGTAAGCAAGGCATTTCCTTGTTTAATTGTTATTTGTTTGTTTCTAGGTCCTTCATTGTTCATGGCTTTCACTAGTTTCCATAGTTTGTTTCCATCCCTGTCAAAATTCAGGTTTTCTGTTTTTTCCCTCCAACAATCTCTTGTTGTTTGATTTACTGTTCTTTTATATTTTGCTGAGATGGCTTTGAGAGAGATATTCGCTTCAATTGACTGTTCTCTCTCTGCTGTCTTCCTGGCATCTTTAACTTCGTCCTCCAAACTTTGTAGTTCTTCAGTCCAGTATGGTTTGTAATTTTTCCTCGCTCCTCTAGGAATGGACTCAGTGGCTGCCTGTATTATCGCTCTGTTTAGACTTTCCACCATTTGCTTTATGTTGCCATATCGTGTATTTGTGTTTTCACAATATTTGTCTGTTAGTATGGCAAATCTGTCCCAATCTGCTCGTTTGTAATTCCATCGGGGCAAGGGCTTTTGCTCCTGTGGAACATACTCCATATTCATTACAAGCTTGATTGGTCTGTGGTCACTACCTGCTAATTGGTCCAGCACATGGCGATCGATTTTGTGGAGGATGTCTCCTGTGCAGAAAGCTAGGTCTGGAGTAGAAGTGGTAAGCCATCTTCTGGAGTAGAAGCTCGGTGTGTCATCCGCTTTGTTGAGTAGATGGAGATTTGAGTCTATTTCCCAGTCCTCCAATTCATCTCCTCTTTTGTCAGTATCTGGGTATCCCCATCTTTCTGAACGGCTATTAAAGTCTCCGACAATAATGCAGTTTGTGTCAGTTATTTTCATGTTTGAGAGTGTAAGGTCCTTATCTGCTGGGCTATACAGATTGTAGATTCTTATTTTCACGTCCTTTATCATTATATCAACACCTATAATTTCCGTTTGGTTGTCAGAGATCACAGATACTTCGCTGCAAGGTATTGTATTTCGTGTAAGTATTAGAACTCCTCCTTTGTGTCCTTCGCGGTCGAAACGTGTGGCCTGATATCCTCTGACTGAGAATTTGTGATTGGCGTTGAGGTGTGTCTCTTGAATGCATGCCACATCTATTCTATCTTTATGTAGACGCTGTGTTAGGGAGTCTTTCTTCTTGTAAACTCCTTCGGCATTCCACTGTAGTATGTTGAGTGTCCGGGGTATTTGGTCAATAGCTCTTAACCTACTCCTCTGTGCCTTGACTCCACAGCACAGGGGAAGGTGACCACCAGTAGTCATGGGTGGACCCCCTCGAGGCAGGGGGCCCGGCACTATCGCCGCCTGATGGGACTTCACGGGATTAGCACCATATCGATTAATTTTGATTTGTGACATCATGAATTAAGTTACGTTGCACTGCTTTGTCAAGCCTGTGGCTCAGTACATCCGATTTCGACAAGCATTTATTTGGGATGCTTTCCCTAGCCTTTGACTGTCCCCAGTCTACCTACAAGGCAGCAGGTTTTACGTTGCACTGCTTTGTCAAGCCTGTGGCTCAGTACATCCGATTTTGACAAGCATGTATTCGGGGTGCTTTCCCTAGCCTTTGACTGTCCCCAGTCTACCTACAAGGCAGCAGGTTTGTGTGTCTCTTCGTCTGGTCCCTCTCCCTTGACCTGTCCGACATGGGTGGCCCTACCAGTAGCTGTGCTACCGTCAGCATAGCTCTTGGGGTCATTGGGACGCACAAGCCCCTCTACCTCGTCACGGTGGACACACAGCAGAGGGGGCTCAGTACATCTAATTTCAAGAAGCATTTGTTCTGGCGTGCTTTACCTAGTTTTTGACTACCCAAATCTACCTACAAGAAAACTGTTGTATGCCTCACTTTGTTTGGTTCCTATCCCTCCCCCTATTTGACATGGGAGACTCTACCATACCTAAGCTACCATAACGTGTGGGCTGTAACATCTGGCTAACGAAGGGAGGTTCAACAATTATTGCTGCTGTGATGAAGCCTAAGGAGAATTACGCGAGACTGCAAACATCACAACACTGATGATAGATGATCAGCACCCACATCTTGTATGTTTAGCTTATGAACTTACTCAGAATGAGTGCTGCTTGTTTACTGGGATGGAACAAAGTCAATACAAGTTCCCAATTGCATACGATGATGTCTGAATAGCACTGTGTGCATTCAATCACTACTTAACATAGTGAAACCTTCAGGTATGTCGTCTTCCTCCCCCTTTTGCTCTCTCACTACAGAGTGTAGGCACTCAACCAACTCACAGCAAGCCCCCGGTGAACTTATTCACAACCGAGTAGATGTTACAGCTAACATTTTCTATGGTATGAGGTAACTAGTGCCACACCTACACGTACGTCCTTTAATCTGTTATCATTACAAGAACAAATTACATAAAAAGTTATGATGCATCACATACATACAAATAAAAACACTTGTGAGGATGCGAACTCATGTCTCTTAACAAACACTCAGCTACCAATTCGTCACAATATTGCTGCCCCGGTATCTACTAAATATGTATTGTCATCACAATATATCCTCACAACACTGATTTGCCTTCTCCCATAATCTAGAAGGCCACTGGGACACAAGCAGGGGAAGACAAAACTAAAACTGATTCAGGAGCCAGCCTCTTTTTCTCAGGCGTCAGCATTTTTTTTAAAATTTTTTTGCAAACACGGGCTCAAATTTAAAAAAAAAAAAACATGAATTTTCAGACACCAACTAAAAATGACCAGGCATCCTGTATTTGTGTACCCTTGGACTACTGTAGTCGTATGACAAATTTCTAAATAGATCTTTCTCTTGCTAGCATGTCACTTTCTGTCCAGGATTTTCCTGCCCATTTCTAAACGTCTGCCCACATCTGGCCTCAACTTTTACCTCATTCCTAGAACTGCTCCAGTAAAAATAAAGTTTATCGTGACAAGTGACCATAAGTGTTATTGTAGCTCTTTATATATAAGCTTTAAACAGGGGTAGTAAAAACTAAATATAATTCAGGAGCCAGCCTCCTTTTCTTAGGAGCCAGCCATTTTCTTTATTTACAAATAGGTGTTAAGAAAGATAGTGAAAAGTCAAGCACCAGGTAAAACTGTTCAGGTGCAATAGGAGACTGGTGTTCTGTATATTTCTGTCCCTGTCTATACATACTGTCTCATCATAGTCTGCACACTGACTGACTGAATCATTTTTTTTTTTTTTTGCATTCGCTCGCTTTTTGCAAATGTAGTCCTTGCATGTGCTACTACTTCTAGTGCACTGGACTGATTTTTGCGTGTGGATTAGCTTTCCCTATTACCAGTGTCCCTTGCCATGAGTTAAACCCACTCTGACTTCAGAGGTACTTGAAATTTAGTCCCCAAGTCAAGGACGAGAAGTCAACATTTTAGTCCAACTGACCAGTGTAGTGGTTCAACCTACCATCTCGGCATCAGCACACCAGAAGCTGATATAAAATGTGTGACAAGCTTACAGACAATGTGTGACATAGAGACATAAAACTGACAACACAAACCTGAACCGTGGCACTACCTTCCAGATAACACTGAACAGAGATTCCGGAGATATTGCCCCCTTGGATCCCTGCCACAGGGCCACCAATGTCTTCCTCAGCTCTTCCACTAATAAACTGCAAAACACAATAACCAATACAAAACTATGTTACGGTGAATTAATAAACTTAAAATTACGAACAATTTCGCTAACCCCCTCAGCCAGGGAGACTTTTAAAAATGACCGTGTGTGTGCTAATTTTAATTCAAACTGTAACATTATAATTACTATATCATTGTGTTATAATGAAATATAAACTCAAACTAGTGGATTAGACTATAACACAATAACTAGTATGCAGTTGTGTTAAGTTTGAGAAATATAATCTTAAAACATACTATTTTGGACTTAAACAATAAAATACAATTACTTTATAACTATGTTGTAAAATAGAAACATTTTTTAAAAAATGATAATTTTTGTACTACTGTGAGTTTAAATTGTAAGAGTCGTACTTAATAACTGTTATGAAATAACAAACTTATTGTTTAAATGTTGCATATCCCTTACATGATGTTGCAGTCAACACCAGCATTTTTCAGCTGCTGTTTATGCACTAGGCAAGTGTTTACGTTCAGTAGTTTGCCATTGTTTTCTGAACGACCGGCTCACATACCCCTGGAAGTTACCAGCGAGGCAGGAACCGCTGCCAATTCTCGCAGCTGTTGTTTTCCCCACGTGGATATAAGGGATTACAAACAATGTCGCTAACCCCTTGACCAGGGAGACTTTTAAACATGATCATTTGTCTCTTTCTTTAGGTTTATACCAGTGGTTTCATAAATGGAAAGTAATGGCTCTCCCTTTTGGAGACAATGAACGGATCCAAAAATGCTAGTTTTGAATTTATCATAGTCCTTAAAACAAGGAAAGGGACAGGTGTTTACTTATGTGAGGTTTCCAGAAGAACAATGCAAAACATCAGGAATCTGAGAGGTATAACATCATGCTTCAAGAGACAATAAAGAAAGTGGTTTGGACATTGTATGTGAATTAAACTGAATCAAATGCTGATAAGAACATATAACCAAATAAGAAGTGCCTTGGTAAGTGGACATTTCAACTCAACTCAAGCAACTCAACTGTCTGTATCAAAATGGACACGGAAGGAGGCAATTTTTAGGGGTGCTAATAAATAACTGCAGGGTACAAGAGGAACAATATGAGGTGTTAATGATGATGAATAGTAAACAACTTACACATCTTCTCCAGTGTCTCTGGTCTTTCTGGAGATGTGGATTTTTTTGGCTTTGAGCACTTTGTCCTCTAAAGATGGAAGCTGTTTGATGTAGCCACAAAACTCTTGTATATTACTGAAATATAATATAAAGTGATAAGGGGTTAGTTGTGATATAGCTGTGAAAATTGAATGAATAATCGGAGAAACAAAGTGTAATGGGTCAGCTTTGCAAGAACACAATCACAAATAATGGGATGTTGTGATAACAAGCCCCTATCATTATCATGTGCCCTGCCAACAGGTGTAGGCATTCATGTCTCTCTACAGATCTCAGTCTTTGGTGTTCTGCAGATGATATTCCTCCATATCACCATCTCAGTCCACCCAGCATCATTTCTCTTAGTCTGCCTCTCTTTCCATTGATCTTTCCAGTTGTTATGATGTTCTCCAACGCCTCTTCTCATCACATGATCAAAGAAAGCTATTTGCCTTTTTCTTATTGTTATATATAATGTTCTAGTTTCATTAACTTCTTTCAGACAATCATTGTTAGTTACTCAGGTAGTCCAAGGAATTTGCAAGCCCTCATCAGCACATACAAATTACAACAAATGAATGTGAAACATCACTAAAATGACTACATTAAGGCATAATAAAATACAACCTGTATGTTTAATAAAATGAAGAAACAGAGGACTGGAAAAATAGAGTGGTTAAAATAGTTGAGATGCTATAAGTTCAGATTAAGTCAAATATATAGCTCGTATTCCATTCCAGTTGTTCTACTACAAGGCACTTCTGCCAATCTTGTATTGGCAGGTGGTAGAATGATTATTTAAACATATTTCAGTCAAAGTATCATTCAGTTTTAACTTTACTTGATATATAACTCTGCAGAATGCACTTGACGAGATGCAGTGAAATATGCCAGGCAAAAACTTGTGCATTATTTTATTTATGGCATCTTTGTTTAGATTATTTATAAGTCAATCTTAAATGATGAGCTACAAATGACCATTACTAATCATGACGCTGCATTTATTTCCAAAACTGAGCTTGCAGAAAGGTCATTTTTAGCAGGTACCACAAGAATGCTTGTGGCCCTACACTTTGTTATTAAATGTTGTAAACAATAAAGATATGAGCATCAGAAAAATCAACTGCAAAATATGGGGGTCTGAGTGGTCTCGAGGTATGGTGTTCGCCCCGAGTGCTGGAGGTCCCGGGTTCAAGCCCCGGTGAGGACTGGGATTTTTTAACGTGGACTTGAAGTAATAACATTTCCCCTGATCTCTGGGTAGTGAAATCTGACACCCGTGTGTATTGTTGCACACGTAAAAAATTCCTTGGCAGTTGGAAATCGAAAAAGAGTAGCCTATCGGTGCTGCCCTGGCAAAATTTTGAGTTACAAATCTACCCAAAGTATTTCAGGATCCTCGCCGGCGCTAGAGTTCGTGCACTGAGCTGAGTTTCTCCAGACTCAGGTTTGAGTTAGGAGGAAAACGGAGCACTTATGGGTTAAACCAGTGTGCCGTGATGTTGATCCATCGACTAAAACTAAAAACTAAAAAAAAAAAACTGCAAAATAATGACTCTACATTCAATAAAAGTGTAACTGTTCTGTTCAGTGAAGATTTTCATTATTCCACATCAGACATATCCACAGGATCTGCAATTTCCTCAGCAGTAAATTCAATCGTGCACAGCAAATATTTAGTGCTGTTTGACAATTCTTTGTCTTCTTTAAATACCTGCAGACATCAACATGAATACACCCAAAGAAAGCAGCAGTTAACGTGAGCTGACTAACATCTCCGTAGAGTCTGTCTTATAACATTGTGAATGTAGGCCAAAATAGCTTTCTCCGTTCTGCATCTGCTTTCTGTCAGCGCCGAATGTTGGGCGTAGTTACCAAACCCAACACCCCACATTGTGCCAACGGCTTCGGGCGGAAGAGCGCAATTGGGAGGGTACTAGCCTTATCCTGGTGCGAGGAAATGCAACCCAAAGACAAAATAAGTCATGGCAGGGCAGACCAGGCCCTAAGCCTTGGTTGGCAGCTGGTCTAGAATCGAAGCTCCGACAGGCGGACAGTTAGAGCATTGCTTTGCTGATCCGGCAGCTTCTGCAGCTTGTCTTGTTCCAGATTATAGGTGTCCAACTTTCCTCTGAAGTGAACTAGGCAGGCCGAGAGAGGGATCATGCTGCATGGGCAACACATGGTTTCTTTATTTTAGCCCAGGCTTTGTGCTATGTATTGGCCTTACCAGCCACACTCGCCACCGCCATGGATCGTAGTTATTAAGCCTTTTTGAAGCACAATGTACCAAACTATCGTCTGTCAAGACGGAAAGGTGCCAATGAATGAATGTTCTGCATATGTTGGACACTCCTTTACTAGTCCCACAGTTACATTCATAGTATCTCCTGTAGGTTATTAAACCTGTGGTATTTCAGCCTGTTGTGTCTTGTGCAAAGTGTGAAGATTGAAACTAGTTCTCTTCGGTGGAGTTGGTAATATACATCATCTTTCTAGTCTGGTTAGAATGAGGCAGCGAGGAGTGACGAGGGGATCTGGCCGGCGCTCGACGCTCAGAGGAAAGGCGAGACGGACATATAATCAGATTGCTACTGGAACTATTAGTGTTGGAACTCTTCGCTGGTTGCTGAGGATGGGGGCGGAGCGCTTATGGGAATGTCCCAAATGCTGTGATGTTGGTTCCTAGATCAATCAATCAATCAATCTTTCTAGTAGCTTGTTTTATAATGGCTTCTTACAAATCTCTTGGCCTTATCATAGGTTATGTCTATATCAGGCGGAGGTAGCCTTCCACCTTCCTTTGCTAGCCTGTCTGCGCTTCACTTCCAGGTATGCTGCAATGTGAGAGGATCCACTGTATTACAACCCTTTGGACATTAGATATATTTCATGAAGTGCTACAATTCTATTTCAGCACTCAGTGTTTGTCTAGCAGCTGTAATCTTCAGTTCTCCCCCATGATATCTATCAATACATTAGATATATTTCATGAAGTGCTACAATTCTATTTCAGCACTCAGTGTTTGTCTAGCAGCTCTAATCTTCAATTCTACCCCATGATATCTATCAATACATACTGAACAACAAACAAGCTTCAGCTTGGTGTCTACTGCTGAACTCGTTCATTTGGTGATCTTTTCTAGCTACCCTGATCTTCAGTTTGAAATTCTGCATTCCAGCTATCAATGTTGATTGATTTATTTGAAAATCCTCATTTCTACCCAAGTGTGTGCAAAGAGGTTTATTTACATGCAACATCTATTAACACAGAATATAGGCTGTGTGCTGGACAGCAATCAGCAAAGCAAGACACCAAAATAAAATTACCTCAAAGACTGTAAAACTGCATTCATAAAACAAGTGTTTCCTAGGTTACGTAAGCCAGAAGTTCTTGGCCTTCTCTGTTTACGACAATCCTGTTTTTAAAAAGTATAAATTACCCACATAAAATATCACAGGCACACAAGATCAGTGACAAGTAACATTCACACTGAATCAATAACAATAATCACAATAACAATGAACTGTTCTAACTTCCCTCTTCCCCTTCATACTAAGTCACATTTGTTCAATAAGGTGTACAAAGTAGAAACAGCACACAAGGGTGAGTACAAAAAACCACTGATAAACCATCAGCTGTCCCAGAATACATTTATAAATATCACTTCTACTTCATTGACCAAAAACATTACACATTGTTTCCCAATTTAACCTGAAGTACATGTATCCTTGTATTTGCTAAATAATCATGCCTGACTCCTTCACGAAGACAACTGGAGTTTGGAAATTTGTACCCATGCCTACATTAATGGGAATCAGTTATTTTCCAGTAAATTCAGGAGTACGACAAGAAAGTGTGCTTTTGTAAGATGCGCTGACAATATATACCAAAATGCAGAAAGTGAAGAAGATAAACATTTCAGAATAATTATTTGCGGACGACCAAATGTTAATAGCAGAAGATAGAGAGAGCCTACAGAACTATCTAAACCAAGTCAATCCATGTGTGAGAAATATAACATAAAAATAAGCTTTGAAAAGACAGAGACAATGGTGATAGACAGACTGTCAGAAACCCTGTCAATAAAAATGCAGAATTCGGAAATAACATAAAGCAGCAAATTTCAATATCTAAGGTCAACTTTTACTTCAGATGGCAGTATGGGTAAAGAAGTCAACATAGAGTATGCAAAGGCAAATCAAGTACTGGGACAATTAGTGCCACTTCTGTCATATAGAAGGATATTTATCAATACTAAATTAAACATGACAAGAACTATTTCTTGGCTGACATTATGCTACCAATGTCAAACATGGATGCTTACTGCAACTAATGAGCACAAAATCATAACAAAGATGAGATGCCTTAGAAGGGCTGTAGAGTATCTGTGAAAGATAGAATTAAGAATAAGGAAATTAGAAGATGACTATATTCTGACTACTACTACCATCCTGTAGTTCATTAAAGAACAACAGATTAAATGGTTTGGCCACCTCACAAGAATGCCCAGGTACCATCTGTCACAAAAAGCCACATTGAAGAAATATAAATGATACACAACAAGGGGAAAAACCACGTACAAAATGGAGTAATGGTATCAAGAGCAACTTTAGACAGATGAATACCAACTTGCAAAGAGCATATAAAAGATCTTTACATCACCCCCAACACTTCACAGAGGTACAAAGAGGAAGAGAAGGAGAAGAAATAGAAATTTGCCAAAACAAGGTTTTTCAGGATGCCTTGATTTTTTTTTTTTCACCATTACAATTTTTAATTGTATAAACTTGAACATTTAAAAGAAGGCAAGCAGGTACCATGTATTGTTCTAACGCTTATTTAAAAACTAATCCGTTTTAACAGTTTATGTGTATTACATCATACACTAACAGCATCAAACTAATGGCCAAAAACAGTTTCAAACTGTTGTTCCCCCAATAAGGCACACCAAACCAAAAAAAAGCATGACTGCAACAGTGACAGAATTGCCTCAAGTAGTTTAATTATTAGTTGTATTAGTATAAACGAGAGTTTTTTTTCTTAAGTCCACTTCTATGCAAGCATATTATTATTACAGGATAAGTCATTTTGCATCTTAATTTTTATATTTACAGCAAGTTGGAACAGCTGATAAAATACCCGTGTTTAAATATCAGCGCCTAGATGATGCTCCGCTACACATGTGTCCACTCGGGATTCAACAATGTGCGTGACAGAAATGTGTATGGTACAGCAAATAAACACAACAAAGAGAAATTCATAATTTAATTATGCATGAATACTGAGCTCTTTCTGTCGCAAGCAAGACACCATGTGTGATCTTCTATTCCTCACGTGTGCTGATCGTATCATGCGTGACTTGCTCTTACATTTAGTCAGCACATACTCAAGAAAAACATCTACTATCTGCATTCTCCAATGTTTGTTCAGAATTTGGTTTCTTCTTCTTCTTCTGCGTTCATCCGGAATTTTTTTTCGGATGTGACTGCGTTGTGCCCATTTACAGCAGAGCTGCATTCTTGCGCTGTTAGGCCGACACATCCGACTTCTGCAGGCATTTGTTGACCGGGTTAACCTTCCCGGAGAATTTGGTTTAACAAGTAGCAAAAATAAGACGCAGATTATGTCACAAGGTTAACGTGGGGCACCATCAATCTTTATTGACGACGCCGATAGTGGACCATTTCACATAACTAAGATGAGAGGTAAATAGCAAATTATCCCTAGATCAGGGTTGGTAAGGCAGCAACAACAATGAACAGGTTAACAAAAAGAGTCTGGGAGAACAGGAAGCTTACTGCTAAATCAAAAGTACTTGTCTATCCTCCCGTGTGTTGCTGGGGCCCATAAGGGAAGCAAAGAATAGCAACACTGTAGCTTACCACGCATGTCGTAAGAGGCGACTAAGGAGGCTTGATGGTTCTGTCGCCCTGCTACTGAGTGAGTGCGTGGCGCGACACTGTGAGCTGTGAGTTTTGTGTGAAATGCTTTTGAATCTGCCTGAGGTTTTTTGGAACATGACTGCATGTTCGGAGAGATGGCAGGTGGCTATGTCCCAGAGTTGACCGGTTTTTGCCTTATGCAGAAATGCGTGGTTTCTGGTTGACTGCCACTGCCATCAGCAATGAACTGTATTTTCGTGGACTGTGTGGGTGAACATCTAGGAAACATTCAGATAGGAAAATGACTGCCAATTCCATTAGAGATGAACAGGGTGTTTCGTGGGGGACTGGTGTGTTGACATTCTGATGGCAGCATTATGCACAGTGTATCTGTGCGGGCTGTTGTTTGTCGAGACTCCTGTCTTTTCCACTTTTCACATTGGGCAGTGGGGAGCGTTTTGTGTGATATTCACTGGCACAGGAACGGAGCATAATGGGGACGACCCGTTGCTGTGAAGTTGGAACTGCGACTGACTAACTAACTAACTACTTGTCTATCAAGCCGGTGTCCTTAGTACTCTTCTTTATGGCAGTGAAGCCTGGTCAATGCCTGTCTGTGAAGAAAACTTGGTATTAAGTGAAAAAGACAAAATCACAATTACTGAAGTATTGGAAAGATCAGGTTGTGTGACGGTTTGCTCCAAGCCCTGTCTTCGTAGAATTAGATGGATAGGACACATTAGGAGGATGGATGATGGTAGAATACCAAAAGACATCTTTTTTGGTGAATTAGATGGGTAAAAGATCTCAGGGTCGGCCTCTACTACGATACAAAGATGTGTGTAAGCGAGACATGATTGATAATGCACATTGGGAGCAAGTCGCCGCTGAACGTTGCATGGTGGGTAAATATCAGAAATGGAATAAAGACAAAGGAGAAATTGATTGCAGATAGGTCGCACACTGAGCGTATGAGAAGTAAGATGGTATGTGATGGTGAAAATGACCATGTGTTCACATGTATCCACTGTGGACAAACATTTACATCATGAATTGGCCTTATCAGTCATATTCGCTACTGACATGGGTTGTAGTTGTTATGCCTTTTTTTAAGCACAACTATCGTCTGTCAAGACTGCAAGGTGCCAATGACTCAAGAAATCTCACAACTTATCTGATGGTTACAAGGTATACTTGGCACCTGTGAAAGTAATATGCTTGTGCTTTTATTATTGTTATTACATAGTGCGGCTATTTCATGATGGCATGCAGGCAATTGTACAGGAAAATGGTGAACTGACTGAGCCCTTTCCTGTCACCAATGGAGTGAAGCAAGGATGTGTCCTGGCACCGACACTGTCCAGCCATTGACATTGGAATAGACATCAACTACCGCATGGATGGAAAGTTGTTCAATCTCAGAAGGCGGAAAGCCAAAACCAAAACTAACAGCGACACCATAAGAGAACTGCTGTTTGCTGATGATTGCGCTCTATATGCCAACTCAGAGGCAGATATGCAACACAATATTTCAGCTTTCTCATATGCCTGTGCCAACATTGGGCTCAATATCAACTTGGAGAAGACTGTAGTTATGTACCAGCCAGCTCCAGGGAATAATCACACCGTGCCGAATATCAAGGTGAACGGTCATAGACTAAGTGTTGTGGACAAATTCACCTATCTTGGCAGCACTGTGTCACAAGCTGCCACAATTGATGACGAAGTGAATGCAAGAATCTCCAAGGCCAGCGCAGGCTTTGGCAGACTGTACAAGAATGTATGGGACATAAATGGAATAAGCCTGCAAACAAAGCTGAAAGTCTACAAAGCAGTTGTATTATCCACACTGCTATATGCTTGTGAAACATGGACTGTTTATCAGCGACATGCTAGGAAATTAAACCACTTCCACACAGTCTGCCTTAGGAAGCTATTGAAGATTAAATGGCAAGACAAGATCCCAGACACTGAAGTTCTAGAAAGAGCATCCATGCCCAGTATCCACACTCTACTAATGAAAAATCAGATTCGCTGGGCTGGTCACTTAACTCATATGCCAGATCACAGGCTCCCTAAATGAATTTTTTACGGCGAGCTGGTTGTGGTAAACGCTCCCAAGGCGGCCAGAGGAAACGCTTTAAAGACACTCTGAAAATCTCACTGAAAGCTTTTGGAATTCATCTTGACACCTGGGAGACTGCTGCTGAAGACCGTAATTCGTGGCGTACATCATTACATAAGGGTGCAGTCACTTGTGAAGCAACCAGGACTGCAAGAGCTGTGAAGAAAAGGCTGGACAGAAAAACCACTGCAGGAGATCCTCCTCCTGGAATGTCAAGCATTCTTTGCCCACATTGTCAAAGAACATTTCGAGCCAAAATAGGCCTTATCAGCCATCTTAGAACTCACAGCTCCATGCTTTAAACCCCACTGGATGAAATGAATGGTCATCATCATTCTTGATGGACAAACAACATTGTTATTACAGCAGCCCTCATTTAGCAATTGCTGCAACCTTCGGGAACTGAAAGAATAAAGCTTGGGGAAAAAAAAAAGTAAGTCAAGGTACATACATTTTTCCTTTTTTTATGCTTCCTTTCATTTTCAAGGGAATCGGAAGAGAGGCGTCTCTGAAGTTTTCCTCTGGAATCAATGTGGTTACAGCTGAAGCATGAAAAACAGAAATCAATACACATTGTTTTGTGTGTGTTCTAAATACATATTTTAACAACTATATATTAATTTTGTAAGCCAGTGAAAACAGAATGGTAAGTGCACTCACTCCTCAGCCTGCTGATCATCATCATCATCATGTTGGTTAGACTGAAGAATAATTTTAAAGATGTCTGATCATGTCAACCCATTGTCTCCTGTTCTCAAAATGACTATGATAGTCAGTCCAAACACTGGTGCCAAATTCATGTGATCAAGTCTCTCCCCTGACTCCATGCTCTTATTAGGTTAGCGAGTCTGAAGTGAAGACTACTACTGAACAAATGAATTAGATGACGTCCACATAGTAAGCTTTCAATTTATACTGTCCACGTAATCGATTTGCTAACCAAGCAATATTCCATTTCATAACCACTTGTGTGCTTTTTTCATGACATCAGGATCTAAACATACTATTTTGTTCATTATATACTGTAGTATCCTGCTGCAGTAAAGATCTATCTTATCTGCTGAAGGCAAACTGTGCACAACTGTGATACTAGAAGAGCTAACTATTTCCATAGACAATGGTAGCTAGCCAGCACTAAGTGCTGCACGCATCGCTTGGACAGCTTAGGAGCACGCTCAGGGTAAGTATACAGATTGGCAACCAGGAAGAACCAAATCGTCACTGGTTACCAATTCCTCAAGTTGTAATAGAGACAGCAGATTGATGCCATGGGGTATGACATCAAAAACAGCAAATCATGAAAGAAATAGTTAACTGAATGCACATTTCAACATGAAAGAAATAGTTAACTGAATCCACATTTCAACATGAAAGAAATAGTTAACTGAATGCACATTTCAACATGAAAGAAATAGTTAACTGAATGCACATTTCAACATGAAAGAAATAGTTAACTGAATGCACATTTCAACATGAAAGAAATAGTTAACTGAATGCACATTTCAACATGAAAGAAATAGTTAACTGAATGCACATTTCAACATGAAAGAAATAGTTAACTGAATGCAATGCACATTTCAACATGAAAGAAATAGTTAACTGAATGCACATTTCAACTGTACAACAAGCAGATCCCCTGTGCTGGTTAGTTACTCCTACTTTACAAGACAAACACTTCCAGTGTTCACAATCATTTATGAAGTGTACAGATGCTATGAAAATATGGAGTTCTGCTATGTGTAAAACAGCTAGTTGCATGCTCTTTACAGGACATCACTATCAACCCGAGCATTGTTTGGACGTTTGTGATTTCCTAGGTAATATTACATTCTGTAGTCTGTCATTGCTTTTTGAACTAAGGGACAGCGCATAACATTATCAAAAAATCAATGCGAGACAATCTGTTTCAAAATCACCTGCTGCTCATTTCAAACCCGAGATTGCGTAATGTGTGCCTCTATGCCACATGTATGGGCTGTACAGTATAAGCATGTGTAGACTAAGTTGGGATGATTAAACAGTTTGGCTTTAGTTAATTAAACATGATGAGCTGCTGGCACTACTGTTGCCTTTACCTTACTAAGGTGCAGTGACTTTTGTAGATATCTACAAGAAGTAATTCAAGAACTATCTACATATCCAGACACTGAAGGAACCTTATCTGTGAATTAAGAAAAGAAACTTTGGCACACTATCTTGAGTTAAGAAAATTAAATTTTCAGCATGTTATCTGTGAAATAAAGTCATGAAACACAGAAATATCAAAAGTACACAAGTCTGCTTAAAGTTGTATGAGGCTTGTTCTTGATGGATGTGAATGCTAGACAATGAATGAGGGAATGATGAAGAAACTGGAGGCAGTGGAGATGTTTTTATAGATGCTATGAATCTCATGGACAGCGAAGGAATATGCGGCAGAGTAACAAGATTACTAATCAAAACCAAAAGGAAATTTATGAGAAAATTTTAGACAAGACAGACAGGGAAGGAAGAAAATGTTATATATGAAAAGCTAAAAACAATTGGACAACAAATAATATAAGCAACACGAACTTCATTTATCACATGACAGGATTAGAGAGTCATGATCTCTAATATTGCTCGAGACCAGACTCCTGGAGAAAACAGTGTGAGTTATGATAAGAAGTACTTGTCAGTGACTTAAGAAATGAAATACTTAGGCATACATTAGGAAAGAAATAATAAGGCATCGTATCAGTGAGTTATGATAATAAGTACTTATCAGTGACGTAAGAAATTAAATACTTAGGCATACTTTTTTTTTTTAAATGTTGCATATCCCTTACAGGATGTTGCAGTCAACACCAGCATCTTTCAGCTGCTGTTGATGTGTTTGGAAAGATTACGCTCAGAAGTTTGCCATTGCTTTCTGAGTGACCGGCTCATATATCCCCTTAAGTAACCAACGCGGCGCGATCCGCTATCGAATCTCGCGTAGCTGTGTTACTCACGAGAATATACGGGATTACGGAGAAAGACATTAATCCCTACGCCAGGTAGACTGGCAGGTATACATTAGGAAAGAAATAATAAGGCATTGTATCAGTGAGTTATGATAAGAAATACTTATCAGTGAGTTAAGATATTAAATACTTAGGCATCATATCAGTGAGTTAAGAAAACAAAAATTCTTAGGCAACTTATCTAGGAATGAAGTCCTACCTTTCCTGACTTGAGGTATCTGACGGGCTTGCATGAGATTCATATGTCTTTCTCAGTTTTTCTAAATGCCCAAAGCTTGTATCATTGACGACAAATTCATCACATTTGTAGCTGGAGAAAACATCAAAATAATGCTATTAACTTATGTACATAGTCTTCCAAAAAGATAATACACAGAATTATAAATCACTATGGAAATGTTGAGACCAGTAAAAACCGTGATAACAGGATGAATGATGAGATCAAGATGAGGATTGAACCCAAAATACTGTCTTTATAGGGAAGTGCACTAACCACTATGTTACCATGACTCAAATACCGTAGTATCTGCCTGTGAAAAGAGCGATCTTGGTTCAATCGCAAGAAATGGCAGAATTATTTTATCTGACCAGTACGGCTTAACAGTGACCCAACACATGTTCTTGCAGTCTGGCAAAGGATGCAGATTGACAGCCAGCACCTGATTTGTTTAATTGCCCTGCCTCTCTGAGGGAAATGACCCACATCACCCTCATCTAATTAAACTTGGCTATAGCATATCGTTTTCAACTAATAACTAATATAACAACATCATGAAAGTCAATGCACTTTTTCAACAGATAAATATTTGATAGTTATCTACCTCTATTTCTGAGATTAATGTTGTAAATATCATGGATGGTCAAAGTATCTAACAATGATTGCTTAGAAAAGGCTAATAAAAGTAGAACATTATATATAACTATAAGAAATAAGCAAACAGGATTCTTTGGTCATGTAGGGAGAAGAGAGG
This sequence comes from Cepaea nemoralis, assembly GCA_014155875.1. Taxonomy (NCBI): domain Eukaryota; kingdom Metazoa; phylum Mollusca; class Gastropoda; order Stylommatophora; family Helicidae; genus Cepaea; species Cepaea nemoralis. Next base: position 57,873 of record JACEFZ010005903.1, on the reverse strand, counting down.
CATTAGAGTACATCATGCTAATTGGAAATAATAGTGGTTTCAGAGGCACAGAGAAATAATGTTTGATGATCTAAGATGGTGGCTTGGAGGAATATCAACTCAGTTGATCCACAATACCCAAGGATAAAGATCTGTGGAGACACATGAATGCCTCGCCATCTGACGTAGCAAATGTTGAGGATGATACTTCTGTTATAGTTAGCTCAACGATGAGTGATCGCAATGATTCACAATAAAAGTAATGATCAGAAAGCCAGACTCACCAGAATGCCATTAAGTTGTGACAATCCATACAAACTGCGTGAAGTTCACCATGGCTCTCGTGATGCTCTTTAGCATGTCCTTTAATGTACCTGAACAAAATGATCAATGAGTGAAGCCAGGCTGCAAACAATACAATCACATGAATGCAGTGAGGACGGACATAACATGTGTTAATTCAGGAGATGTAAACATGGGACAATAACACCCCAAAGTTAGGACATTATAATGAAAACTGTTTTTGTTTCAGAATTCTCCAGAAGGCAGTTTCATGGTCCAAGGAACCTGGAGTTTGTTATTTATGAACTGGGCTTCCAGGCCGACCTAACCGTAAATGGGTACCTGGAAATGCTCTGGGAAATAAGGCGGCTGACATTAAATTTGTCACATCACCCATCGAATGCCAACTGGTCTATACAGATATGATGCTAGCACCATGTTTCGTGTGGAATGGCTCTCGTCGCTACAGAGGTCACAAATTATGAGAGTTGTATGGATATTTTGCCCTGGTTATGCAGGGGTACGGGGGAATGAACAGGCTGACAGGCTGGCAGGGAATGCACCTCTTGGTGGTAGTTGCCTATGGACAAGGAGGAGGTGGTCATGCGCTTGTGGGACCAGGTGGAGAAGGCGGAGGAACAGATTGAGAACCCATATGTGGAAAGTATGAGATTGCGGGGGAAGAATCCTTAAAACTGAGAGGGAAGACCTGGAGAACTTTTAATCAGATAGCGGTGGGAACGATTAGTAGTATGGTTCTTCGCTGGCTGTTGAATGAGGGGATGGAGCACGTATGGGAATGTCCTGAGTGCAGTGATGTCGGTTCTTAACTCAACTCAACACAGATTTTTTTATATAGTTTTCGGGGATAACGATTAGTTTTTCGAAATGGATTTCGACGATTCTTCAAGTGATAGTGGAGATTTCGCTGGGTTCAATTTAAGTGACATTTAAGTGCATGAATTTGACTGAATCAGAGCTAGATATCAGTGATCAGCGTTACTTTGCGTTAGCAGTCTTGAGTCGGACTTTAAAGAAAGTGATTCTGAAAATGTGTTTGTAAACTGCTGTATAAATGACTGACAGTCACAAACAATATGTCACATTTTGTAAATATTTGTGTTCATGTGAGTATTATCGGGAGTATTCACATGAGTAAAATACTCTGCATGCTTTTTACTTCATTTTGTTTTTTATGTAAGTAAAATCGGTTGACTAACACCTTTTATGTGATGATTTTACTAACATAACCCGAAATTTTACCGAACATCAAAATTCTTCTTCCCCGTCTAGGGCTACAAAACAGACAAACGTCTGCCCTATAAAGGGTTAAAGTATCAATTAACTGAGAAATTTGCCACATGGAAAACATTTTTTATTATAGAAACTGAAGAAAATATAAATGATTTTTAAAAACTAAATTGCTGCAATATATACATCGTTTTAAAATACTGAAATGTCCCTAAAAGGTTACTGATTCTTGTGGCTGTTTCTTGTCAATATATATTGTTCATTTTTCAGTCCATCAATGTTTAGTTGTTCTAGTAGTTTGGTTATTTCCTCATGTTCAACATTGTCAAACAATTTTGTGTAGTTATGAAGCATAAGTGCAGATAAGTTTTTACTTCTCTTGACAATATATATATATATAGCATTGTTTGTGCCCTTTTCCTTTACAAATCCACACTGTTTATTACTAATTTTTGGTTTAATCTTGTTTCTTATTCTCATAATTATTCTCTTTAACAGGTTTGTCATGTTACTCATAAGACTTACTGTGTGATGATCTTCGTATTCTAAAGCGCCTGGTTTCTTTGGCAGAGCTATAAAGATGGATTTCAATAGGTCATTAGGAATTTAACCATTATTATAGATGTCAATTATAAATGTCAATATTTTAATTACAAAATCTCCCCGGACCTCAATTTCCTTAAAAAAAGTCATTTCATGATATTCTGCCCACGCTATTAATCTGTCACCTCTCTCATTCCTATCACATAGGCCATAGCCACCAATCATCCGCTCACTTTGTCTACTTGTGGCACTGAAGTCCCAGAGCATCACTGTTATTTCAAAATTTTTGCATGGTCCAAAACCACATTATAAAACACATCTATCTCTTCGGATGTGCTGTCTGTTGTATTATATTAATATCCATTCCCCGGGAAGGTTAACCCTGTCAACAAATGCCCGCAGTAGTCGGATGTGTCGGCCTAACGGCGCAAGAACGCAGCTCTGCTGTAAACAGGCACAACGCAATCACATCCGGAAAAAAAAACTCCGGATGAACGAAGAAGATATTAATATCCAGAGGCTTGCCTTGGAGTTTTACTAATAACACTATCCAAGATTGTCCAAAATACCAGTTAACTAACCTACCGCTCTGTGGATCCAAAATTATACCAACTCCCCTTTTGTGGTCCTTCTTTCTGGAGTAATTTTGTGTTCATCTAAATATTTTTCCTCAGCATATTGCCATTGCATTTCACGAATAACTAATATATTTATTATTTTTTTCTATCCCTTTCCTTCTAGATGTTCTCTAACATTCCCTTCTGAAGTGTTCTGACATTCCAAGTACCAACATTTAATGTATTTTTAACATTTAAGTTGACCACTACTTTTAAAAAAATGAAACAACAAGGATCAGTGATACCTGCCACAGTTTATTTCTCCACACGTCAAACAAATCCATGGACTCTCCTCTGTTTGACACACTAGATAGAATGGAGAGAGAGATATGCATTATTCAACACAATGAATACCATGTTCAAATACAGGAAAACCCAAAGTTGTGATTTTATTAGTCACACGTGAAGGTAGTATGATATAAAACTATGTGTTGCAAGATGGTGTTGGCTGTGGATTATTTTGTGACACAATGTACAGTACATCCACTGCATTCAGATACAATAAAATTTGTTTAAAAAAAACAAAACTGGCATTTACTGTCAATATAGTACCTTGCAGTGCATGGGGGGGGGGGGTGTCTTGAGCCTGAGGAATTAAGGCCGCCTAGCTAGTGCAATCGCCGCAAACTGTGCAGGTTAATTTTCTTTTTGCCCCAGACAGAAAAAAAAAACACGCCTTACCGAGGATTTGAACCTGGGTCTCCCGAAGGAGAATCCAGCATTCTAGCCACTCGGCCAGCTGCTCCTATTTGTAAAATCCAGTATTTAGAAAATAATTTTGAGGAACAAATAGTATAAATGTTCGCAAAATAACAATATAGTTTGAATAACGCTGGTTAGTCTGCAGCTGAGAGTTCATCAATATGGATGCTTTGTGAGCTCTTGTGATTCAATTGCGATTGTTTGGTATAACTGTGTTGATGTTATTTTATTATTGAAAATAAATTATGATAGAAAGAAAAACTTAGAAGAAAAAAATACTAAGAACCACTACTGAATTCAACAAGGAACTTATTTCAATCCCAAAAAATGGTCTTGCTGACCTAGCCGAGGAATATGGCATGTCGACTTCTGCCTATTTTCTATTCTAAAAAATAAATGTGCAATAAAAAGTGCTAATGAGATTTCATGTTCAGAAAGCAATGCCAAATGAACGAAACTAAAAAATTTACCTGGGGTTGACCACAGCATCCTACAAAGGACATGGAAAGGGGCCTGGCTAGTGCAGCACAGCCATATGAAGCCATGGAAACACTTTTGTTAGCATGGACTCATGAAAAATACATGTTGGCACTTCTAGTGTTTCAGGATTTAAGCTTGTGAAATGGCAGTAGTTGGTTTGAGAAATTTAGAAATAGAAATGGGATTCTTCTTCTTCTTCTTCGTTCATCCGGAGTTTTTTTCCGGACGTGATTGCGTTGTGCCTGTTTACAGCAGAGCTGCGTTCTTGCGCCGTTAGGCCGACACATCCGACTTCTGCGGGCATTTGTTGACCGGGTTAACCTTCCCGGGAAATGGGATTCAATGTAGTATGGCATGTAAAGGCTACCAGATCTGAAGATAAAACAGCTAAATATTGACTGATAAATTCAAAAAACTATGTAGACCATGGGGAATATATTTCTCAACAAGTGTTTAGCCGTGATGAGACTGGATTACTTTGGAAGACAATATCTAAGAGAAAGTATGATACCAATGAAGAGATAGCAATGCCAGGACGCAGGCCTATGAAAACACCAGATAACACTTGCTGTGATCTCAAGCTTGCAGGGACTGCAAAACTAAAACCATTGCTTATGTAAGTAAAAGAGCCTTTCACACGCCTTCACGCACACTGGGCATATGTTGTTAGACTCATATTTTTATACACCAATAGGCACATTGAGGGTGATGTGGTCAGTATCACGCCAGCCGCCTTGACTTCCCAAGACATTTCCTGGTACCCATTTATACTGACCTGGTGGGAACCTGTGTCGATGTTGGGAACCTGTGTTTATGCGGATTTCAAACCAATGACTATATGGCTGGAAGGCAAAAATCTTGTATTTTCACAAAAAGGTAAACTTTTGGGAAAAAAATATGTTTAAATAATAAGTTGAGAAGCCAACGCACACTTAGAATGGTAGTTTTAAACACTAAAGTGTTATTGCATGTTGCATTTAATTTATGAATATATATTATGTAGTCTATTTTAAAATGGTCAGTCAGGTCTTAGTCAGATATGACTGAGCTACCGTATAACAGTAGACGGTACTACCTGGTCTCTGTTAGCGCCGAACGTTGGGCGACGCTTACCAAACCCGACACCCCACATTGTGCCAACGGCTTCGGGCGGAAGAGCGCAATTGGGAGGGTACAAGCCTTACCCTGGTGCGAGGAAATGCAAGCTAAAGACAAAATTGTCATGGCAGGGCAGACCAGGCCCTAAGCCTTGGTTGGCGACTGGTCTAGGATCGAAGCTCCGACAGGCGGACAGTTAGAGCATTGCTTTGCTGATCCGGCAGCTTCTGCAGCTTGTCTTGTTCCAGATGTAGGGGTGTTACCTTTCCTCTGGAGTGAACTAGGCGGGCCGAGAGAGGGATCATGCTGCATGGGCAACACATGATCTCTATATTTTAGCCCAGGCTTTGTGCTATGGAGAGGCAATAACTCCATCCCTGGTCTTAACTGGTCTCGGAATCAAAGCGAGAGGCAACTGTTACGGGTTATAAGTCCTTGTCAGTTGGCGTAGACATGGGGCGCCACGCGTTGCCTCTGACGGTGGGAGACACCTATAGGTGTCACTGATCAGCTAACGCCCGCCTCAAGCTGGGCAGCCCCCAGCCAATTGGGTGCTGATCCGCCACAGCCTGCCTGCTTCAATGGGTGCTTGGGGCTAGGACAAAATCTGAATCGCAGGCTGTAAAACCAATGCACTAGGTACAAACAAAAATAAAAATAGAAACCTCAAGCTACGGCTTGCAACCTGGAACGTGAGAACCATGTGTCCAGGATTTTCCACTGACTTGACCAATATTGACGATGTGAGAAAAACGGCTGTGATTGATGCCGAACTCAATCGTCTTAACATTGATATTGCTGGCCTGCAGGAGACTCGCCTCGCTGAGGAAGGGTCACTCAGGGAAAACAACTACACCTTTTTCTGGAAGGGTAGAGGGCAGGCAGAAAAAAGGCAACACGGTGTGGGCTTTGCAGTGAAGAATTCGCTACTGGGAATGATTGAAATTCCAGCAGGAGGAAATGAAAGACTATTATCCCTGCGCTTGGCAACCTCTTTTGGGTTTGCCACCATTATTACTGCATATGCACCGACACTCGATTCCTCTGATGATGTGAAGGATTTGTTCTATGAGGAGTTAGACTCCGTGATCAAGGCAGTTCCAAAATCTGACTACATTTATATGCTCGGTGATTTCAATGCTCGTGTGGGCAAGGACTCAAGTTCATGGCCAGTGTGCCTTGGAAAATACAACATCGGTCGCATGAATGAAAATGGGCAAAGGCTGCTGGAGCATTGCACCAGTAATGACCTATGTATTACAAACTCTTTTTTTAAAACAAAAGAGATGCATAAGGTCACATGGAAACATCCAAGATCCGGCCATTGGCACCAGCTGGACTTCATCATCACACGGAGACAACATCTGAACCATATATCATTGACTCGTAGTTACCACAGTGCTGACTGTGATACGGATCATTCTTTGGTTGTTGCAAGGGTTAGACTGAGACCAAAGAGAATCTACACAGCTAAACACAAATCTAGCCCCAGGATTAATATTATTAACACTCATGATCCTGAAAAGTGCTTTCAGTTTCAACAGCAACTTGAAGATGCTTTCACTGATACACCAGAAAATTGTACAGTAAATGAAAAGTGGGGTCAAATTAAGGAAACTCTTTATAAAACTGCCGTAGGGGTTTACGGCACTGTGGATCATAAGAGGCAGGACTGGTTTGCGGCCAACAGCGAGACTCTGCAGCCCCTGATTGATAAGAAGAAGAAAGCTCTCTTAAGAAACAAGGAAAGACCAACGCGTAACACTCTGAGTGAGCTAAGGCAAGCTAGGAAGGATGTGCAAAAGGCTGCCAGGCAGTGTGCAAATGATTATTGGATCAAGTTATGTGAGTCCATTCAAATCGCAAGTGATAAGGGAGACATAAGAAGCATGTATGAAGGAATATAGAAAGCCTGTGGTCCAGTGATCAAAAGAAGTGCACCATTGAAAACCTTGACTGGAGAAGTCATCACTGATAAGAAACAGCAGATGGACAGATGGGTAGAGCACTATTTGGAGCTTTACTCAAGTGAGACCAAACTAGCGGATGATGCCCTCAACGCCATAGAGGCTCTACCAACTCTTGACCACCTGGACACACTTCCCACCATAACAGAAGTTAAGTGTGCTATAAATGAACTTGCATCTGGCAAGGCTCCAGGTAAGGATGGGATTCCAATAGAGGTTATCAGGAGTGGGCAAGACACACTCACTATACAGATCCACCAGCTAATAGAGCTATGCTGGCGTGAAGGACAAGTCCCACAGGATTTCAAAGATTCAAGCATCATAACACTGTACAAGAACAAGGGCGATCGGAGCGACTGCAACAACTATAGGGGTATCTCACTTCTGTGTATTGTTGGAAAAGTATTTGCCAGAATTGTTCTGCGCAGACTTCAAGTCCTAGGAGATCAAGTCTACCCCGAATCACAGTGTGGCTTTCGACAGAACCGGTCTACCACTGATATGATATTCTCATTGCGACAAATGCAAGAAAAATGCCGTGAACAGAATCAACCACTGTTTATTGCCTTCATCGACCTCACAAAGGCATTTGATTTGGTCAGTCGTGAGGGTCTGTTCAAGGCACTAAAGAAGATTGGCTGCCCACCAACTCTTCTGTCCATTGTGGAATCGTTCCACACAGGCATGAAGGGTATAATCAAGTTTGATGGTGCAACTTCTGAAGAATTTGAAATCAAGAGTGGAGTTAAGCAAGGTTGTGTACTAGCTCCCACCCTCTTTGGAATATACTTTTCACTTCTACTGAAATATGCATTTCGTGATCAGGATGGTGGTATATACATTCACTCACGCTCAGATGGCGGCCTCTACAATGCTCAGAGATTGAAGGCTAAGACCAAAATTAGGAGGGTACTGATCAGAGAGTTGCTTTTTGCAGATGATGCTGCAGTTACGACCCACTCTGAGGAAGAATTGCAATGTCTACTATCTGCATTCTCCAATGCTTGTTCTGAATTTGGTTTAACAATTAGCAAAAAGAAGACACAGATTATGTCACAAGGTGCACATGAGGTACCATCAATCTTTATTGACGACGCCGAACTAGAGATAGTAGACCATTTTACATATCTAGGATCAGTGGTAAATAGCAAATTATCCCTAGATCAGGAAATCAACATCCGGATTGGTAAGGCAGCAACAACAATGAACAGGTTAAGAAAAAGAGTCTGGGAGAACAGGAAGCTTACTGCCAAAACAAAAGTCCTTGTCTATCAAGCCTGTGTCCTTAGTACTCTTCTCTATGGCAGTGAAACCTGGACAACTTACTCACACCAAGAGAACAATTTAAACAGCTTTCATATGCGGTGTCTGCGAAGAATTCTTGGTATTAAGTGGCAAGACAAAATCACAAATACTGAAGTATTGGAAAGATCAGGTTGTGTGACAGTTTATTCCATGCTCAGTCTTCGTAGACTTAGATGGATAGGACATCTTAGGAGGATGGATGATGGTAGAATACCAAAGGATATCTTTTTTGGTGAATTACAGATGGGTAAGAGATCTCAGGGTCGGCCTCTACTACGATACAAAGATGTGTGTAAGCGGGACATGATTGATACAGGCATTGATAATGCACATTGGGAGCAAGTCGCCGCTGAACGTGTTGCATGGAGGGCAAATATCAGAAATGGAATAAAGTCAAAGGAGAAAATTATTGCAGAAAAGTCACACACCAAGCGTTTGAGACGTAAGATGGTGCATGATGGTGGAAATGACCACGTGTTCACATGCACCCACTGTGAACAGACATTTACAGCGCAAATTGGCCTTATCAGTCACACTCGCTACCGCCATAGTTAAAAGTTATTATGCCTTTTCAAAGCACAAACTATCGTCTGTCAAGACGGCAGGGTGCCAATGGAATGGAATGGAATTTTAAAATGTGCATTTGAAAGTTAAATCTAACAAGATTTACTGGTGTGCTTCAAACTGTCCAAATAGGAATTACTGATATAGTATTTCAAATACCACAAGCTTTTTTATTAGGTTACGGCACATTGTACTGAAATAGGAATATGACTTTCGGTTTGTTCCACCAGTGTGTATAACCAAATATATATGATGTCCGTATTGCACAGGTCTTTAAAACTTGATAGTACTGAAACATTGTGTCAAGTCTTAGTCAGATATGACTGAGCTACCTGCTTTCTGTTAGCACCAAATGTTGGGCGGCACTTACCAAACCCGGCACCCCACATTGTGCCAAAAGCTTCGGGCGGCAGAGCGCAACTGGGAGGGTGCAAGCCTTATCCTGGTGTGAGGAAATGCAACCTAAAGACAAAATATCATGGCAGGGCAGACCAGGTCCTAAGCCTTGGTTGGCAGCTGGTCTAGGATCGAAGCTCCGACAGGCGGACAGAGTATTGCTTTGCTGATCCGGCTGCTTCTGCAGCTGGTCTTGTTCCAGATGTATTGGTGTTACCATTCCTCTGGAGTGAACTAGGCAGGCCGAGAGAGGGATCATGCTTCATGGGCAACACATGATCTCTATATCTTAGCCCAGGCTTTGTGCTATGAAGAGGTATAACTCCATCCCTGGTCTTAACCGATCTCATCCACTGTGAACGAACATTTACAGCGCGAATTGGCCTTATCAGTCACATTCTCTACAGCCACAGGTTGTAGTTATTATGCCTTTTTGAAGCACAATGTAACAAACTATCATCCGTCAAGACGGCAAGGTGTCAATTATAATAATAATAATAATAATAATAATAACAACAACAATAATAAAAGTACTGAAACTGTGTATGCTAATTTAGCAGCCATTAATTTGAATATTGCCGGTCTCTCTGGCTAAGGGGTTAACGTCTTTCTCCGTAATCCCATATCCATGTAGGGTAACACTGCTGTGTGAAATTCAGTAGCGGATTGCATCGTGCTCGTTACTTACGGGGTATGTGAGCCGGTCGCTCAGAAAATAATGCCAAACTATTGAATGTAATCTTGCCAAGAAATCAAAAACAGCGGTAAAATGCTGGTGTTGACAGGCGATGTCCTGTAAATAGGATATGCAACTAACAAAAAATTTGAATATTAATGTGTATGTATTACATATTTTAAAAAGATAACATATTCAATTAAGCCTCACTGTCCCCACTGCACTGACATATGATTGCTGGGAGTTCATTTAAAAAAAAAGTTATAGTAAAGTTTTAGTAAATTTAGCTCCCATTTTTGCTGGGACGCACAATATCCTGCGGCGCTGTCATTTCCTTGTGTAGGTTTATTATAGTTTTTTGTTTTTTTTAAATGTTGCATATCCCTTACAGAACGTTGCAGTCAACACCAGCATTTTTCAGCTGCTGTTGATGTACTAGGCAAGATTACGCTCAGTAATTAGGCATTGCTTTCTGAGCGACCAGCTCACATACCCCGTAAGTTACTGACGTGGCAAGAACTACTACCAATTCTCGCGCACATCACGTCACTCACGAGAGTATACGGGATTACAGAGAAAGACTAACACTTTGGCCAGGAAGACCGGCTTATTATAGTTACTGACACTATCTCTGCAAAGAATTTACTTACAGGCTTATTTGATGTACTACAGCTGTATTGGATTCTTCAAGACCTTTCCTGCAGTGGTGGTGGTATCATTGCAAATTTATAAAACATGACCGAAGTTGTGTGTAATACTCTATTCTATTGTCTATAAATCACAAAGGCAACAAAATGATGGAGACCTAAAACATGAAAGAATGGGATGAATAGGGGGAAGGGGGGAGAAAGAGAGGAAGCTGGCAGAAATAGCAAAGTATAGGATGGTTTGATGCTTAGTTGAGGGCATATGTTATGCACCAATAGATGAATAAGGGATCTGATAAAGAACAGAAGAAAAGTTGCTTGCTCAGTATTTTAATACTATTTAGTATTTATTTGTCATCTTATGAACAAAATATGTTAAATAATTGAAGAAACATTTAATGGTCATTTTGAAGTTTTTACAATTCATTTTGAATGTAAACTTAAAAAAAGGCATAGGTGTTCTCAGTTTGGAATTTTAAACAATTCCTACACAATTTTTACGTCTACATAATAAGACGTCACAAAACTATGTTTTAGTTTTTCACACAACTAACCAGTGCGGGTTTCCATACTTTGTGATTGCTTATTGAGAACACTCAGCTGAAAATATTGTTTGCATAAGTACATAGCTCTAGCATACATATTAAGTAAGGCGGTACTACTAATCATTTTACAAATGAAATGTGGAACTTTCAAGAATAGTAAATAGTTACGTACACAACAAAAGTTAAGTAATATGTTACATAATGTATATTTGTTTCAATAACAATCCCAATTTTTAAATTATGGGTTTCGACGTTAGTTGACCATGACGAAAGACTACTGTACTCATTTATGCTGCCAGATTTTAATAATTAAAATTACAAACATATGTTTTAGGCAACATCATACCTGAACATATGAAAGTCGATCTTCCTAAGCCGTCTTTCTTTGTGATGGAAAAATCAACATCTATTCTTGCGCTATCTTCCAAATGCGGACACTCCATTTGAGAGATAGTGGAATTTTCCTCTCACCCTGATTCGAATTTGTACGAGCTTCTCACAAGTTCCCTTCTATTAATCTGAAGTATGGTTCACAAATATAATGTAAAGAACTCGTAAGTGCCAAAGCACGTTATGAACAATGAAATATTGACATTTCCTTTTAATGAAACGAACTAAAGCGCTTCAGTTTCATGGGTGGGAGACCAGACCGTCTGCTGACTGAAATGAAATGACTGTTCTGGTTCTCTGGCGCTGCCACAAAATCCAAGTGACAGATCGTTACAGCAGAAATGACCTGAGCTGGAAATGAAATGCATTCTATTTTACTTCCACCCAGTTTGAAAATATTCAAGCCGCTGATACTAATCATCTACTTTCGGCTGACTTCTGCCACCAGTCAGCGATTTTTTGGACAAGATCTCTCCAGTGGCCATCTGGACGAACATGAATGACAGAGTATCAAGACGGCCAGATTTCCACGCTGAATTTTTTTCATAATAATAGAAGCGGTTCTTTTTAAACTACTGAATAAATTAATTCACACAACATTACATGAATTATCAATTCAGACATATAATTTCATATATGAAAGAAAGAGAGACAATTTATATATTTTTTCGTATGTAGATAAGCAATATTTAAGAGATTAGCTTAAGTCTTGAGAAACATAAATTTGACTTCTAAAGTGCTTTCTGGCAAGAAACACTGCCGAATTAGACATAGGTCACATATCTTTTAATCAATGCGCCACAGACAAATTAGCAGGGCTCTGCGACAATAATCAAACACTTATATGTAAAATGTTAGATATAAATGCCTTTAAGATTAATCAAATATACTGTAATTAAAATTTGGACTAAAAGAGGCAAATCTGCTTTTGAACTATATTTTTGACTTGTGCGTGTTGAGGTCGGGTCATGGAACTAAAAGAAATTCTTTCTGTCTTTATTCATTTTCGATTGAATCTGGTTCAGTAGAACAAAAAGATGATAGCCTTTGATACTACATTCTGCTTGAATTAGGAACACTCTTAGTATCCGACAATTCAAATGAAATCTGATCACAGAAACTTAATACGTTTGACATTTGCTACTTAATTTACTGAGATTTATGGCATACATCTTCTTAGCGTTCAATCAATCAATCAGGTGCCGCCTACACAGTGAAGGTTGGATGAATAGATCTACAACATTGTCTGTCTGTCACCTTGGGCGTACATTCTGTCAGACTCTGTTCGTCCATCTCTTGGTATTATCTTTCCACTTGTATCGTTGTCTACCTCTTGCTCGCTTGCCTTCAACCTTCCTTACTGTCGTGTCCTCCTTTAAAGTGTCGTCCCTGGAGTGAGGAGATCCGACACCCACATTATAATATTATTTTTTTTTCCCCTCAATATTCTGGAGAATCCACCAGCTTCCGTCCAACACACTCCATCAGCCTATGGACACCTTTTCCTATCACTCTCACACTGTCGTACTATGCCCCCTTCTCATACTTCCCCAACGCAACATACTCAACAACTCTGGCTTCTAGAAATTAATAAAGATTAATTTATTAAAATAAAAGTGTAACGTGTATGAGACGTGTATGCGAAGAAAATGTGTGACGTGTTCTATAAAGTGTGTAGACTCTGTCTCTCAGACATCAACTCAGTCAGCTGATCACAGCAAAGATAGACCACAGCACGTTACGTCAGAACAAGTACGTCTCACCCGTTGCCGGAACCATCTTGCCGGATAATGCTTTGCCTCTGTAGACCTCTGGTAATCCAATTTCATGAACATCCGAAATAGACACCGGTGGTATTAACAGTTAATCATGGACCGGTTGCACTCTACACAATGTCCGTTCCTAATGTTCCTAAACAAACTGCACAAGTCTTTTGCAGTGTGTACGCAGTTAGTTAGTTAGTTAGTTAACAGATCATCCTCGTTGCACATCGAACCATTCAGTCCATAAGTGCTAATTACTAATGTTAATTGTTACTGTACTAACACTAGGTACTCTTAGCCGGTTCTCGGTTCGTTACTACTGTCTGATGCTGTGTGGTGCATCAGTATGCATCACTCTCTTTGATGAATCAATTTCCTTCTAGCGTAAGTTACGTTTCTGTATGCAACTTTATTGACTCTTGAACTGGTGTTCTTCAGAATGGGTTCTTTAATTCTTTCCCAAAACTTGTAGAGTTTCCTTGGATCTGGTAGGGAACCTAGGATAGAAACAACACATCTGGTGATAGTACTAGTCACTGATCCCTTCGGCTGAGTGTAAGCCTATCACCTTGCTTAATGATCTTTAGCTAACTAGACTTAGTCATAGAGCAGATTAGCTACCCACCTAGAGTCGAATCAGGCTATGACAAAGAAAAAATATCAGCAAACAGAATGCGGAACCCCGCCCACCAGGGACACCTACGGGAGGATCCCAATTATCCCTCATTACTCAACTAGTAAAGCTTATCAACACTTCACTAATCTATTCTAGCCAACAGAGCCAAGTATCACTTCACTACTCTAGCTAGTTTCCACTAACAGTGCTAATCATCACACTATAGTTTAACAAGGCCCCAGTCTATAGTAATTATAACGAATATATTATAATAAGTTATACCTTAAATGGCACTACTGCAGTCCTATAAATCATATCTACATCTGCCATATAGGCACGTGTAAAATTAAGTCACTAATTAACACACGGTAGATATTATTTCCACTAAGCACTGCAGTGCCCTGGCACTCTAACTAAAGCATTATTCAAGTCCACCCTAGTTGATCTCAACTCGAGTTTATATCGCAAACTACCAAAGTTGGCCACGTGACGTTATCCTTTACTCCCCCACACAGGTGGCACAGTGGCAAATCATCCCCTGTCAAGAACTATTTTCCTGGCTTAAATCCTGTCAAAGTTGTCAGTAATTGCCTAGATTCTCAAAACAAGCCAGCTAGTTTCTGTAAACTCCCAACAAAGAGTTTCGATACCAAGCTGCCAATCATCTTGATGTTCCGGAAACCAAGAATTGACAGATGCACTGTTTTCCGTACTAGGTACTTCCGTTTTACATCTGCCCCTGTGATCTCACGGCTTCCATCTGCATTCAAATGTTGACAAACTTGTCACTCTTCTGTTCCGTGGTGACAATCCCAGCAGCCATTTCCGTCTGATGTCCGGCAGTATAGATGACAAACGGAACCATTCCATATCCTTCTCCCTCACCACCAAATGTGTTTATGGGCTGACACGATGTAACCTGTACAACTGTGTTTACTCTGTTAGTACAAATAGATGTCGCTGGTCGATCGTCCGCTTAATCCGAAAATCCTCTGTAATAATCAACCGGATAAACACACGGTTTCATTTTGTGACATAGGCCCCCTCCTAAGAGAGTAGTCCATCTCACTCTTCTCCACCGTGAGTTTAATCCAGATGATTCATTCTTCTTCTTCAGGAGCTGGGTGTCTTGACAAGAAATCCGCTCCAACATTTTCCTTCCCAGGAATGTACTCTACTGTGAAATTATACGGTTGAAGTAACAACGACCACCGCATCAAACGTGCGTTGAGCTTCTGAGAAGTAGCCAGGAACATCAGGGGCTGATGATCCGACTGAACCCGAAACTTAACTCCATACAAATATGGCTGAAATTTTTGCACTGCCCATACGAGGGACAAGCATTCTCTCTCGACGGTTGAATAATTCCTCTCCACCTGTAGAAGTTTCTTACTTGCGTATGCCACAGGTTTCAAAACCGAAGCATCGTCTTTTCCTTCCTGTAACAAAGCGGCTCCAATTCCAATCGCACTCGCATCCGTTCTCAACACAAATGGTTTGGAAAGGTCAGGGAGCTGTAATACAGGTTTGCTGACCAAGGCCTCCTTTAACTGACTATAGGCATTCTCACATTCTGGTGTCCAAATGATTTGATCCGGTAATCCCTTTTTCAAGGTTTCCGTCAACGGAGCTCCCAGTTCCGTGAAATGTGGGATAAATTTGTGGTATAACCCACACAACGAGAGAAACGATCGCACATCCTTCTTCGTTTTTGGCCTTGGTGCATTTCTGATTTTCTCCAGGTTCTTCTCTTCTGGAACAATGTGTCCTGGAGTGATGGTGTGACCTAGAAATTCCAGAGTCTGGTAACCAATCATGCACTTGGTTGGACGAGCAGTAAGCCCTGCTTCCTTGAGTCTATTAAACACTCTCTCCAAGGATTGTAAGTGGTCATCCAAGCTGTCACTGGAAATCAGAATATCATCCATGAATGAGATGATGGACGGATCCTGTAACGGATCTAGTAAAGTCCTCATCATGCGTGTAAACACACTAGGTGCATTGCTGAGTCCAAAGGGCATGACCTTGAATTCGTAGTGTCCACTGGGTGTACTGAAAGCTAACAGTGGTCGAATCTCCGGTTTGAGTGGTATCTGATAGTACCCCCGACTCAGATCCACCTTTGAAAAGTACCGAGCCTTATGGAGCCTAGCAAATAACTGAGTTGGATTCGGCAAAGGTTCCACCTGAAATTGTGTGTGACTGTTCAGAAGTCGGTAGTCTATACACAACCGGTGTTCTCCACTTGGTTTGCGTAACAAAACTACCCCCGCATTGTATGGGGATGTGGATGGTGCAATCACGTCATCCTCCAGCAGTTTTTGTATTTCCTCCTCCAGGGCCTTTTCTTTAGAGAATGGCACTGGGTAAACCTTCTGACGAACCGGCTCCTGTGTGGTCAAAGTCATCTCGAACTCAACCAACCTCGTTCGTCCAGGTTTATCAGTCAGTATCTCCTTATGAGACTTGAGAACCTGGGTTATCCTTTCCCTCTCCTGGGAGGTCAGATCAGGGTTCACTTGCACATCCCTATAAGTTTCCTGGTGTACTAAGGGATATTCCCTGCCCACGCTGGTTCCCACTTCTGTCTCCACTGCAACTGCCATTGCCATGAGGTGAGCTGCCTTGTCTCCTGGTCTCTCTTCGTATTTCCGCAAGAGATTGATATGGAAAATCTTCGACTTTCCCCGGATCCGGATCTGATAGTTGGTTCTGGATATCACCCTTTCCACGGGAAATGGTCCTTGCCAACCTATCTCCAGTTTGTTGTTTCCCGTTGGGAGTAGCAACAAGACTTTATCTCCCACCTCTAGAGATCTTTCTTTAGACCTACGGTTGTAGTAAGCCGCATGTCTTTTCCTGGCCTTTTTCAAGTTTTGATTTGCCAGAGTCCATCCCTTATGGAGTTTTTCTTTCAGTTCCTCCACGTATTGATAGGATGAGATCACTTCTTCTGACGTCCCCTCTTCAGTCCAACTCCTCAACATGGCTTCCAACGGTCCTTTGATTGGACGACCAAACAGCAACGTAGCGGGTGGTAGTCCTGTTGAGCCATGAGGAACTTCCCGATAGGCAAAGAGTGCTGCTGGGATATATTCATCCCACCTATCAGGTTTTTCCTGCGCTAGTTTCCTGAGCATTGTCATCAACGTGCCGTTGAAACGCTCTACTTGTCCATTGGCTTGAGGGTGGTAAGGGCTGGTATGTATGTGGTTAGAGTGAAACACCCTAAATACCTCCTCCATGAGTTTTCCACAAAACTGAGATCCATTATCCGTCAGAATTTGATCCGGAAAGCCTAATCTGGTAAAGGCCTCCATCAGTGCGTCCGCCACTCTTTTCGAGTCAATCGTGGTCAACGGTATCGCCTCACCCCACATTGTACAGCAATCCACCATTGTGAGTATATACATGTTCCTCTTCCTAGTCCTGGGAAGTGGACCCACGATATCGATGGCTACCCTCTCGAAAGGAGAGTTCATGATGGGCATCTCACCCAACATCACCGGTGCTGTCCAGTGTTTCGGTGCCACCCTCTGGCACTCAGGGCATGACTTCACATACCGACGCACATCATCTGTCATTCCCGGACAATAGTAGTGGCAGGAAATCCGCTGCATGGTGGCGGCAATACCCATGTGTCCACTAAAGGAGATGGTATGCCCCATATGAAGAATCTGGGACCGATGAGCTTTCGGGACGACCAACTGACCGTATAGGTTGTCTCCCCTTCCTGCTCTCCTGTAGAGTATCCTATTCTTCATGTAGTACTGCCCCCGTCCTGGTGGATCAGCACTTTTCTGCAGCTTTTTGTAGCAAGGACGTAAAGTATCATCCTCACTCTGGGCAGTTCGTAGCTCCCCCGGCATTGGGTTAGTCACAATTGCGTCTGCCTCTTCCGTTTTCGTCTGAGAGCGAGTCTGCATTGCTCCCATATGAATTGGCTCCCTGGGCATTCCCAGAAAGACATACCGGCAACCTAGGATGACTGGAAAAATGGGATCGGTCAATACAGCGGCCTTGATGGTGCCGGTGACGTACCGTGACCGAATCTCCACATTAGCAATGGGCAACTTCATGACTACAGCACTCTTCTGTGCAGGCTGTATATCCAAGGTTTCACCGGTGAATTGTTCTGGATGTACTAGATCCGCAGAAATCACGGCCTCCCCGTCCAGTCCTGTGTCGTATAAACACTCCACTTGACGACCGTTAACCTCTACCAATTCCACTACAGGTGGTTTTTCCTGGTCTGGAGTCTCTTCCTCGGCCTCGACCTGTTCGGTGGGCTCCACCTTAGGTTTCCCTGAGCACACGACGAATTGAGTGTCTCCTGACTTTTCCCTGCAGTCAATAGCATTGTGCCTATTCGACTGACATTGGTTGCACCATTTCCCTGTCCTAGATTTTCTATTGTCGGACTTGAATGAGCTCTCCTGGTGGCGAGCTTCCTTGTTGACCTTGGCATTTTCCCTGACAACCTCCTTGGAAGTCACTTGACATGCTGCAAAGTGAGGGTTCTTAGCCTTCGATTTGCAGTCCCTCGTATTGTGAGAGGGTGACTTACAAATTTAACACCACTTCTCCGACCACGGTCGTTTAGGTGTAGAGCTTGAAGTGCTCTTGCTTCCCTCCTTCTTCTTCTCTGAACTATCCTCTGATTTTTGCACATAAGGTTCCCACTTTTTGGTTCCTGAGTTTTTGGCTTTCTTCTTGTCATGTTTCTCTTGACTTTTGGTGTTGGTGGAAAGGTTTTCCCCTGCCTCCCCATGTACCTCGACGAACCGTTCTGCTAATTTTGTCACGAGGTCAATACGTTCCGCTCCTTGTTCTCCCAGGAACGTCCTGAGAGGTTTAGACATTTGCTTCTTCAGCTGGTCGACCACCATGAGCTCTTCCAGACTCTCATAGTCATGTGCGAACCCAGCCAAATCCATCCACTTATGGAGATAAGATTTAAGACGCAAACTGTAGGCGGCAAACAACTCTCCCGGTTCTCGTTTCGCTGCTCGAAATTTTTTCCGGTAGGTATGTGACGTAACCTCGAATCGTTTCAGCAGAGCCGTCTTTAACTCATCATAATTGTTCTCATGTCCTGGTGGCAGGCGAGTATAAACCTCGCATCCCGTCCCGCGTAATCCCTGGGATAGCTTAAGATTCCATTTGTTACGCTCCAGACCCATAGCAACTGACATAGCCTCGAAGCGTTGAAGGTATTGATCAATCTTCTCTTTGTCCTCCTCGTAGACCGCTAAAGGAAACTTCATAGCATGGTACCCATGTCCACCTACTGGTGTTGATCCTGGGATGGAGGAACCTCCAACTGCTCCCTCAGTTTCTCCATTAGATTGACTCTTCAACTCGAGTTCCCTCATCCGGTACTCGTGCTCCCTTTTCTGTGCTTCCTGTTCAGCTTCTAATTTCCTAGCTGCTTGCTCAGCTTCAAATTTCCTAGCTGCTTGCTCAGCTTCCAATTTCCTAGCTGCTTGCTGAGCTTCCAATTTCTTAGCTGCTTGTTCCAACTCCATCCTTCTCAATTCCAGCTCGGCCTTTCGATCATCCCTTTCTGCTTGACGATACTCTCTCTCCACTTCCTGTATGTAATCCGTTAGAGCAGACCCCGCCAATCCCATTTCTTCCCCCTTTGCCTTTAATTCTGCTGTGCTAAGTTTAGGGGTGGCCATTATACAGAGAGGTAAGCTAGCAGGTCTAGTACAATATAACTGCAAATTACTATACAGATATATGAACAAGTACTATAAATCTAGATATTACCACACACAGCACATTCACTCAGTGACAAGAGTAGAATCAGGACAACAGACCTATGCAGACGTGTGAAGTGTGAACAGGTAAGATATAAATCCTAACCCCTATCCACATTCACTCTAGCTGGATTCTCCAAAATGATATCTCCCTTTTATAACTAAGGATCCCGTGTCAAAAGACCCCGTTGTCAGAAGATCCCACTGTCAAAGGTTCCTGCTTGCAGGAGATCTCGCTGTCCAAGGATTCCGTTTACGGAAGATCCCGCTGTCCAAGGATTCCGTTTACGAGAGATCTCGCTGTCCAAAGATCACGTTTACGATAGATCCCGCTGTCCAAAGATCACGTTTACGAGAGATCCCGCTGTCCAAAGATCACGTTTACGAGCCCCCAATAATGTCGTGTCCTCCTTTAAAGTGTCGTCCCTGGAGTGAGGAGATCCGACACCCACATTATAATATTATTTTTTTCCCCCTCAATATTCTGGAGAATCCACCAGCTTCCGTCCAACACACTCCATCAGCCTATGGACACCTTTTCCTATCACTCTCACACTGTCGTACTATGCCCCCTTCTCATACTTCCCCAACGCAACATACTCAACAACTCTGGCTTCTAGAAATTAATAAAGATTAATTTATTAAAATAAAAGTGTAACGTGTATGAGACGTGTATGCGAAGAAAATGTGTGACGTGTTCTATAAAGTGTGTAGACTCTGTCTCTCAGACATCAACTCAGTCAGCTGATCACAGCAAAGATAGACCACAGCACGTTACGTCAGAACAAGTACGTCTCACCCGTTGCCGGAACCATCTTGCCGGATAATGCTTTGCCTCTGTAGACCTCTGGTAATCCAATTTCATGAACATCCAAAATAGACACCGGTGGTATTAACAGTTAATCATGGACCGGTTGCACTCTACACAATGTCCGTTCCTAATGTTCCTAAACAAACTGCACAAGTCTTTTGCAGTGTGTACGCAGTTAGTTAGTTAGTTAGTTAACAGATCATCCTCGTTGCACATCGAACCATTCAGTCCATAAGTGCTAATTACTAATGTTAATTGTTACTGTACTAACACTAGGTACTCTTAGCCGGTTCTCGGTTCGTTACTACTGTCTGATGCTGTGTGGTGCATCAGTATGCATCACTCTCTTTGATGAATCAATTTCCTTCTAGCGTAAGTTACGTTTCTGTATGCAACTTTATTGACTCTTGAACTGGTGTTCTTCAGAATGGGTTCTTTAATTCTTTCCCAAAACTTGTAGAGTTTCCTTGGATCTGGTAGGGAACCTAGGATAGAAACAACACATCTGGTGATAGTACTAGTCACTGATCCCTTCGGCTGAGTGTAAGCCTATCACCTTGCTTAATGATCTTTAGCTAACTAGACTTAGTCACAGAGCAGATTAGCTACCCACCTAGAGTCGAATCAGGCTATGACAAAGAAAAAATATCAGCAAACAGAATGCGGAACCCCGCCCACCAGGGACACCTACGGGAGGATCCCAATTATCCCTCATTACTCAATTAGTAAAGCGTATCAACACTTCACTAATCTATTCTAGCCAACAGAGCCAAGTATCACTTCACTACTCTAGCTAGTTTCCACTAACAGTGCTAATCATCACACTATAGTTTAACAAGGCCCCAGTCTATAGTAATTATAACGAATATATTATAATAAGTTATACCTTAAATGGCACTACTGCAGTCCTATAAATCATATCTACATCTGCCATATAGGCACGTGTAAAATTAAGTCACTAATTAACACACGGTAGATATTATTTCCACTAAGCACTGCAGTGCCCTGGCACTCTAACTAAAGCATTATTCAAGTCCACCCTAGTTGATCTCAACTCGAGTTTATATCGCAAACTACCAAAGTTGGCCACGTGACGTTATCCTTTACTCCCCCACACAGGTGGCACAGTGGCAAATCATCCCCTGTCAAGAACTATTTTCCTGGCTTAAATCCTGTCAAAGTTGTCAGTAATTGCCTAGATTCTCAAAACAAGCCAGCTAGTTTCTGTAAACTCCCAACAAAGAGTTTCGATACCAAGCTGCCAATCATCTTGATGTTCCGGAAACCAAGAATTGACAGATGCACTGTTTTCCGTACTAGGTACTTCCGTTTTACATCTGCCCCTGTGATCTCACGGCTTCCATCTGCATTCAAATGTTGACAAACTTGTCACTCTTCTGTTCCGTGGTGACAATCCCAGCAGCCATTTCCGTCTGATGTCCGGCAGTATAGATGACAAACGGAACCATTCCATATCCTTCTCCCTCACCACCAAATGTGTTTATGGGCTGACACGATGTAACCTGTACAACTGTGTTTACTCTGTTAGTACAAATAGATGTCGCTGGTCGATCGTCCGCTTAATCCGAAAATCCTCTGTAATAATCAACCGGATAAACACACGGTTTCATTTTGTGACACTTACCCTCCGGTATGGTTTTTTTTATAAGAGTGTTATGTCTTTTAACGTAACCGAAATATTTAACTTGTCTCTTTTTATTTCTTTGATCAACTCTCTTTTAATTCCCAGTTTTTCTATAATATTTGTAATTGAATGTATTTGTTTTCATGAAATACGGCATATTCTTCTGTATATCCACATCTCCAGGATCCCTATTCAACTTTCTAATTGCTTGTTCATTGTTCGAGTTCCGCGCCATATATAGTAGGGTGTCAGGCATTGGTAGCACCTTTGGTAAGGATGGCTCTCATGTCCTTTCAGGACCCATCCCCCACTGGTCCAAGTCTGACACCCAGCTCGTGCCTGTGGCTCCTAGTAGCTGTCAGCATGCGACAGCGGCCACCCCCCGGGCAACAGCTGTGAGAGGCTGGCTAAACCAGGCATGGGTATCCGATTTGGTGTCAAACCAAGAGGTAAACTAGGGTATGCCTACCCAGCATGTGAAGACAGGATTCGGCAGACTGCGCGGAAGAAATCATTCCTGATTCAACGGGCAAGACGGCGTTTACCTGCAAAGCGTTGTGGAACGTAATGAGCACGGCAAGGCACGTAGAGCGCCCTGGTCATCCACTGCACCTGTATTCGTCTCCAATCGTCTCGACTTGTCTTGCCACTGGACTCAGATGGACTCAGGCGAGAGAGTGAGGTCGACGAATTGCGCAACTCTTCCTCACTTTAATCCAAGTCATCGCGCAAGTCATTCTTCATCCAACGTCACATATCACCTTCAAGCCCTGTGGCGATGGGCGAGCGGCAAAGCGGCAGGCGTGGGTACGCTGGCAGCCGTAGTCGCAGACCTGCACACAGGCGGCTCAGGCCATATGGTCGTCTTCTACTGACCGGAGCAGCAGTGGGATTCGGCAGCCCCCTGAGCGACTGAGCAGCCCTCTATAGGAACACACTGCTCACCTCCATAGCATGAGGAAGGGGCTAGAAAAGGTGCCCTAAACATTGTCTGCTTCATCACTACCTAACCAGCTAGCCGCGGTTGGTGGGTACCCTAACTGCGGTCGACATACAAAGAAAGATAAAACAAGCAAAGCTAAAAGAGTAAACCATATTCCCTTAACAATTGGAACTTGGAATGTACGCACCCTACTTGACAGAGACGGCGCGTCGGGTCCAGAGAGACGAACAGCACTGATTGGGAGAGAGCTGGGCAGGTACAACATCGACATTGCAGCCTTGAGCGAGACACGACTTGCAGAAGAAGGCCAAATCTGTGAAATTGGTGCCGGCTATACATTTTTCTGGAGTGGAAGGAAAAGCGAGGAAAGACGCCAATCCGGTGTGGGATTTGCCATTAAGTCGGTCCTGGTCGGCAAATTAGCTGGATTTCCAAAGGCTATAAACGACAGGCTCATGACCATGAAGTTGCCTCTGCTGAATGGAAGGAAGCACGCAACCATTGTGAGTGTCTACGCACCAACTATGACCAACGAAGATGATGTCAAGAACAAGTTCTATGAGGACCTGCACAATGTATTAACATCTGTTCCCAAAGGAGACAAACTTATACTCCTTGGGGATTTCAATGCCAGAGTAGGCACGGACACCACCTCTTGGAGTGGCATTATTGGAAAGCATGGAGTCGGAAATTGTAACAGCAATGGACTCCGCCTCCTTCAGACATGTGCCGAACATGATCTCCTGATTACGAACACAATTTTCCGTCTCCCCATGAGAAATAGGACATCGTGGATGCACCCTCGCTCGAAACACTGGCACCTCATTGACTATGTCATCGTCAGGAGGAGTGACAGACAAGACGTTCGAGTGACAAAATCCATGTGTGGTGCCGAATGTTGGACAGACCATCGTCTCATTGTCTCGAAAATGAACATCCACATCAGGCCACCACGGCGTCCTCAAGGGGCGAAAATGCAAACAAAGCTAAATGTCACCCGCCTAAACAGCAAGAAAATGCAGCAGTCGTTTGAAAATATGCTGGAAGACCGCCTCAAGCCCAATGCTGAAGCTAAACAGGATACAGAAACAGAATGGAGAGCCCTAAAGGACACAATTTACAACACTGCTATGGAAATCCTGGGTCCAGCCCCCCGAAAGCATAAAGACTGGTTTGATGAAAATTCCGAAGACATCAACCAATTGCTGGCCGAGAAACATCTTCTCCTCAAGGCACATTTGAATGACCCAAAGTCAACATCAAAAAAAGATGCTTTCAAGAACATTCAGAGAGTAGTGCAGCAGAAACTTCGGCACATGCGGGACTCCTGGCTGAGCAGCAAAGCTGATGAAATTCAGGGCTTTGCTGACAGACATGATATGAAAAACTTCTACGACTCACTGAAAGCGGTCTATGGTCCTTCATCACCAGGCATAGTTCCCCTCCTCAGTGCAGACGGGGGAACATTGGTCACTGATAAGAAAGAAATCCTCCAACGCTGGGCAGAGCATTTCAGCAAAATCTTAAATGCAACTTCCTTCTTACGATGATGAAACCATCAACTGCCTTCCTCAAGTTTCCACCAATGAGACACTTGATGACCTGCCAACCATAGTGGAAATAAACAAAGCCATCCAGCAACTCTCCAGCGGCAAGGCACCTGGTCCTGACTCCATCCCAGCAGAGATATACAAGGCAGGTGGGCCGGTCCTAACAGAGCAGCTTCACCAAGTCTTCACAAACATATGGATGAACGAGACCATGCCACAAGATTTTAAGGACGCGTCAATAGTCCACCTTTACAAACGTAAAGGAAACCGCCAATCCTGTGACAACCACCGAGGCATCTCCTTGCTTTCAATTGCAGGGAAGATACTCGCCAGAATTCTTCTCAATCGCCTCACAGCCCATCTCGATCAAGGTCTTCTTCCTGAGAGTCAATGTGGCTTCAGAAAAGAACGTGGAACTGTTGACATGATTTTCGCTGCAAGGCAGCTGCAAGAGAAATGTCAGGAACAGAACTGCGAAATGTTCTCCACTTTCATTGACCTTACCAAGGCTTTTGATACAGTCAGCAGAGAAGGACTGTGGAAGGTTATGGCAAAATATGGCTGTCCACGAAAGTTTGTTCAAATAGTGCGGCTATTTCATGACGGCATGCAGGCAAGAGTACAGGAAAATGGTGAACTGTCTGAACCCTTTCCTGTCACCAATGGAGTGAAGCAAGGATGTGTCCTGGCACCAACACTGTTCAGCCTCATGTTTTCAGCCATGTTGATGAATGCCTTCGAGAACGACGACATTGGAATAGACATCAACTACCGTATGGATGGAAAGTTATTCAATCTCAGAAGGCTGAAAGCTAAAACCAAAATTAACAGCGGCACCGTCAGAGAGCTCCTGTTTGCTGATGATTGCGCTCTGTACGCCAACTCAGAGGCGGACATGCAACATAATGTTTCAGCTTTCTCACATGCCTGTGCCAACTTTGGGCTCAATATCAACTTGGAGAAGACTGTAGTTATGTACCAGCCAGCTCCAGGGAATAATCACACTGTGCCGAATATCAAAGTGAATGATCATAGACTAAGTGTTGTGGACAAATTCACCTATCTTGGCAGCACCGTGTCACAAGCTGCCACAATCGATGACGAAGTGAATGCAAGAATCTCCAAGGCCAGTGCAGCCTTTGGCAGACTGTACAAGAATGTATGGGACAGAACTGGAATAAGCCTGCAAACAAAGCTAAAAGTCTACAAAGCAGTTGTATTATCCACACTGCTATATGCTTGTGAAACCTGGACTGTTTATCAGCGACACGCTAGGAAATTAAACCACTTCCACACAGTCTGCCTAAGGAAGCTACTGAAGATTAAATGGCAAGACAAGATTCCAGACACTGAAGTCCTAGAAAGAGCATCCATGCCCAGTATCCACACTCTACTGATGAAGAATCAGATTCGCTGGGCTGGTCACCTGACTCGCATTCCAGATCACAGGCTCCCTAAACGAATTTTCTACAGCGAACTGCGTTGTGGTAAACGCTCCCAAGGTGGCCAGAGGAAACGTTTTAAAGACACTGAAAATTTCACTGAATGCTTTTGGAATTCATCATGACACCTGGGAGGCTGCAGCCAGAGACCGAAATTCGTGGCGTGCGTCATTGCGCAAAGGTGCAGTCATATGTGAGGCAACCAGGACTGCAAGAGCTGTGAAGAAAAGGCAGGCCAGAAAAACCACTGCAGGAAATCCTCCTCCAGAGACGTCAAGCATTCTTTGCCCACATTGTCAAAGAACATTTCGAGCCAAAATAGGCCTTATCAGCCATCTTAGAACCCACGGCTCCACACCTTCAACCCCACTGGATGAAATGAATGGTCATCATCATTCTTGATGGACAAACAACAGTGCTGAATATACATAACATTTGACAATTCTCATTTTTAATGCGGTGTTAATCTCTCTAGATATTAACACTGATTTCAAGTTGTTGAAAGCATTTTTGGCCATTCCTATTCTCTTTTTGATTTCTGTTTCACTTATGCCATCATCTGTTATTACATGTCCAAGATAGGATAAACTTGTTACTTGTCCTAGGATCTCTCAGTTTACTGTGATTTTCTTTGATGACCTTTCCTGTCCACTGCTAATTATCATAGTTTTCTTTCCTTTTTTTTTTCTCTAGATGTTAATATAAAAGCCTCATTCTGCACTGTGCATGTTTACTTGTTCCAGTAGGTTTTGTAACTCTTGCTCGCTTTCTGCTAGTAACACTGCATCGTAAGCATGCCTAAGATTGTTAAGTCCAGGCAGTTCGACTTCTTTACAACTTCTTTCTGTGTATAAGTTGAAGAGGGCTGGGGACAACATACATCCCTGCCTACTCCTCTTTTCATCTCTATGTTCAGTTATGATTATGTTGATAGCAAGAAATGTATGATTTGGTGGTATTGAAATGGCGGACACAAGGATTCAAAGAAAATAACAAAATACCTGTAACTCTATGTAAAGATGACATTCATTGATTCATTCAGTAGCATGTGATTTGCAGAACCTCGCTCCCATAATAACCTTCCGGAAAACTTCTCGGTCATAAGCAAGATGCCCCGCATCTGGAGACCATTTGCCACATCTTGCACCCATCTTCTCTTTGGCCTTCCCCTTCCTCTCTTCCCGGGCATATACCCCTCCATTATTGTTCTCGCCAAACTTTCATGGCGTTTCAAGTGACCAAAATATTTCAATTTTCTTTGCTTTACGGTCTTCAGCAGTCAACCTTCTTCAGTGTTTATATCTTGTCGTATGGCTGCATTTGTTCTTTACTGTAGCCAAGATATTCTTAGAACCCGTCTGTTATCAGTTATCAGTTATCAGTTGGGGTATCTTCGTTGCACTCCGGACATGTCCATGGGTGCTCAGATCCTCCCCCCAACATATGCATCAGCGTCCGGTGGCTAATAGTGCCAGTTCTGTGTTGGTTGACGAGGCGCTTTGTTTTCCCGATGTACCTCTCGCGTCTGGCTGTGCCGATTCTTACTCCCAGGTCTTTCATCCTGGACAGCGATGTGGAATCATTGACGTCAAAGTCCTCTGTTCTCGCCATATCTTTAAGGACGTTAATAACATCGGCACGATCCATGGGCTGGCCATCTACAGGGGGTGCAGAGCCAGCCAGTTTGTCAGCTCGTTCATTTCCCTCGACTCCCGCATGTCCCGGGACGAAGATGAAGGTGACTTTACGGACAACAGACTTCCGCAGCGATTCAGTCCACTGTCTACGTACCGATCCAGCTTCGACCTTCTGAATCATGCTCATTGAATCACTTAGTACACACACGTTGGTATAATGCTGTGACTCCAGCCATATGAAAGCCTGTGTAACTGCCATCACCTCCATCGTCATGCTGCTCGTGGTCATAGGGTGGGCACCACTGGATTCTTGAACGGTTCGGCCCGCTGAACGGGCTGTAAATGCCCACGCACTTCTCTGCTGCTTTACCACAGATCCATCTGTATAGATGAGCACTTCGGGGCTATCTGAGTGTTCATAGATGAGCGCGTTAACCTCTGCATTGACAGCGGCAGGGTTCTGCTCTCTGCACCGTCTGTCGAGTGTGATAATGTAGGAGAAAGTGCACTTAAAAGCTGGAGGCACCGGCACCCATTCCTTGCCGGGGTTGATACTGGTAAGACTGCAGACCTGTCTGACGACATCTTCCGCCCGATCCATCCATGATTTGCCCCTGTTTAGCCTGTCAGCCTTTTCTCTGAATATAGCGTCATGCAGAGGGTGCTGCTCATCTGCACTTATTTTTAAGTATGCACGAGCTCTCCAGATCTTGATCCTGTGTTCCATTGTCGGGAAGTCAAGGAGGTATCTCATTGCTACACAGCTGGTGTCTCTCGTGCAGCCCAAAATGATGCGCATGGCTTCGTTTTGTACCTTTTCAAGTCTTCCAATCTGTGTAGGGCTGACAGTGAGGATGGCCAGGGCATACTCGATGCGTGAAAGCACAAGTCCTTGGAACAGAAGTATTAGCAGTCCCGTCTATAACATTTATATTCCAAGGTATTTGTGTGCTGTTCAGCTTGTTTAGGAAGTGTCCAGGTCTCACAGGCGTAAGATTTTACGGGTAATCATAAAAATCTAATTTGTGTAGGTCTATCTTTCCCACACCACAATTTATTCAGTTGTTTTAGTTTTTGAAAAGCAATAGATATTCGTCTTTTAATCTCTTTCATTGTATCACCATTGTTGGTCATTAATGACCCACGATATTCAACATTTTCCACTACCTCCAATTTTTTTTTCATCAGCATGTTTCTTTCTCCATATTAGTTTTATCAGTATGAGTATCTTTGTTTATGCTATATTAAGATATAAGTTAGTAGTTGAGGAATAACATCAATGGAATTCACCCAGAACACAAGGGGACGAGATGTGAGGCATGAACGCATTTGCCAGTCGGCAGGGCACACGATGCTGCTAGCTCTACAATGGCTTTGCTCTTCAGTATGCAGACAATATTCCGACTCTGTAACAAAGGGGTTATGAATGCACTTCATAATCTCGCATGCCGCGTTCGAAAGATAGCTGCGAACGATTTGGTAGCTGACCGCCCTGCGTTGGTTCGCTGCATGTCCTTTTACGTGACGACAAAGTCAACTTCGGCATTTTTCTTTTACTGTTTGAGATTTACCGCAGGCTTCGTGGCGGAGGACTTACGGTCTCAGTTCTTAATCCCGCATACCCGCGTTCGAAATACAGCTGCGTGCGATTTGGCATCAGACCACCTTGCGTTGGTTTTTTTACGAAATGGTATGGTTGCCGGTCGTTCAGAAAGCAATGGCAAACTACTGAACGTAAACTTGCCAAGAGATCACAACAGCAAAAAATGCTGGTGTTGACTGTGACGTCTTGTAAAGGATATGCAACTAACTGTCTTGACAAACCCTTGCCTGCTGGCACAGGTGCCATATGTTTGAATCCCGATTGGGGTGAAGTTTTTAAATAACGTTTAACTGTTGCGATTTACCAGGTAAGTTTACATTCTGTAGTTTGCCATTGTTTTCTGAACGACCGACACTCATACCTTTGTAAGAAAATCAGAGCAGCACGGTCTGCTTCCAAATCGCCCGCAGCTGTGTTTCGAACGCGATATGCGGGATTACGAATCGCGCTGGGAACATTTTCGCCACAACGCCTCTTCTTTACCCACTGCAAGAATATTTTAAAAACTCAAACACGGAAATCTAGTTGACACAAACACGTACAATGCTGACAGTTGAAATAGATTTGCAATGAACACAAGCTAAGTCGTAAGAACAGACACTGCGGCAGATCCATTACAGCCAAGCGTTGCCTTGAAAATAACACTGCGTGTTGATAAATAG
The DNA here is from genome assembly GCA_014155875.1 of Cepaea nemoralis. Taxonomy (NCBI): domain Eukaryota; kingdom Metazoa; phylum Mollusca; class Gastropoda; order Stylommatophora; family Helicidae; genus Cepaea; species Cepaea nemoralis. The sequence continues at coordinate 27,994 of JACEFZ010005903.1, read as the reverse complement.
AAACGAAATAAGCGAACATCCGTGGGAGATTCCTTACTAAACAAAATATCGAATTGTCATAGGTTAACCGATGTTTAGTATTACGAATGCGACTGTTAAAAAAGAATCCGGAGAGTTTCTCTTCTTAAGCTAACTGTTACCACCACAACTATCAACATGATTATGTGAGGTATCGATAAGCTGGAACGATGATAGAATGCAATCTCACACAATCACCAGTCCTTTAACAATCAGGTCCATATTCTTATCGAAAGTATACCATTTCGCCACCAAGTATTTATTTATTTGATTATGTGGTTGTTTCGGGATTTGAAATTTAAATATATATTATATTTAAATTTATTTATTTGCCTCTTCCTTGTTACTGTTCAAGTTTGCAAGTTTTACTTAGTTTTCACATTTCTCATCATACTACGTCCCTACTTCATAATAATATATAATGTCTACATCTAATTTATATAATTTTTTTTTTAAGTTTTCAGTCATGAGATTTATTTATAATGAAACATCATATCGCAATAATGACTATTCGTGTAACAAAACAATTAGTTTAGTTTAGTTTAGTTTAGTGGTTGGATCAACATCACGGCACACGGTTTAACCCATAAGTGCTCCGTTTTCCTCCTAACTCAAACCTGAGTCTGGAGAAACTCAGCTCAATGCACGAACTCCGTAGCACCGTGTAGCGGCTCACGACACCAGTTCTGTGTTGGTTTATCAGTCTTCTTTGGCGTCCTGCGTAGTGTTCTTGTTTGGCCACACCTCTTTTAATTTGCAGTTCTCGCAGTGTGCAGCAGCAATGGTTGAGTAAACCCAGACACTTCCTGCAGTTTTGGAACATCTGCTACATTTCTAAATGACGGCAGCCTTTCTCTTAGTGGATACCTTTCCACAATAATGATATCTTCTTCAGTCTTTTAAAGTGAGGCACCTTATCTGGTACCGTACTTTCCAACAACCGTCTTCATTCGCTTGGGCATTTCGTCTGTGGTTTCCGTAAGAAAGACAAGATATAATCAAATTGCCATGCTAATTTGCTTCTCTAAGTCCTGCCTTATTTGTATTTTCTTTCTGTTCATGGTATTCTGTGTTTGTTTTTTCTTCGGGAAAAACATTTCAGCTGCCATCAGATGTATTTCAACTTGTTTGCTTGTCCATGTCTCACTTAATAACAGTAAAACACATTATAGTATTTTAACGATCTTTTTATAACTGTAATTGACATTTATTTAAGGTTAGTATATTTTTCATTGTGCAAAATAATGCATTTGGCGCGGCAATGAATAGCTAAAACAGGTAAAATAACCATTTATATCCTTTACTGCAAACTCTATACTTTGATTATCTACCCTTTTATGTTCATTTTACTTCCGGAACTTTCAGCAACGTAAGATGTCGGTGGCTACCGAATGTGGGAAAGGATAGTTATAACAAAGTTATAAGTGTGGTACTTAAATGTTACAGAAACAATCTTAGAATACTATGGACCCCCCTCTGCCGTGCGTCCACCTTGATGAGGTAGAGGGGCTTGCGCGTTCCAATGACCCCAAGAGCTATGCCGACGGTAGCACAGCTACTGGTAGGGTCACCCATGTCGGACAGGTCAAGGGAGAGGGACCAGACGAAGAGACACACAAACCTGCTGCCTTGTAGGTAGACTGGGGACAGTCAAAGGCTAGGGAAAGCATCCCGAAAATGCTTGTCGAAATCGGATGTACTGAGCCACAGGCTTGACAACGCAGTGCAACGTAACTTAATTCAAGATGTCACAAATCAAAATTAATCGTTATGGTGCTAATCCCGTGAAGTCCCATCAGGCGGCGATAGTGCCGGGACCCTGCCTCGAGGGGGTCCACCCATGACTACTGGTGGTCACCTTCCCCTGTGCTGTGGAGTCAAGGCACAGAGGAGTAGGTTAAGAGCTATTGACCAAATACCCCGGACACTCAACATACTACAGTGGAATGCCGAAGGAGTTTACAAGAAGAAAGACTCCCTAACACAGCGTCTTCATAAAGATAGAATAGATGTGGCATGCATTCAAGAGACACACCTCAACGCCAATCACAAATTCTCAGTCAGAGGATATCAGGCCACACGTTTCTACCGCGAAGGACACAAAGGAGGAGTTCTAATACTTACACGAAATACAATACCTTGCAGCGAAGTATCTGTGATCTCTGACAACCAAACGGAAATTATAGGTGTTGATATAATGATAAAGGACGTGAAAATAAGAATCTACAATCTGTATAGCCCAGCAGATAAGGACCTTACACTCTCAAACATGAAAATAACTGACACAAACTGCATTATTGTCGGAGACTTTAATAGCCGTTCAGAAAGATGGGGATACCCAGATACTGACAAAAGAGGAGATGAATTGGAGGACTGGGAAATAGACTCAAATCTCCATCTACTCAACAAAGCGGATGACACACCGAGCTTCTACTCCAGAAGATGGCTTACCACTTCTACTCCAGACTTAGCTTTCTGCACAGGAGACATCCTCCACAAAATCGATCGCCATGTGCTGGACCAATTAGCAGGTAGTGACCACAGACCAATCAAGCTTGTAATGAATATGGAGTATGTTCCACAGGAGCAAAAGCCCTTGCCCCGCTGGAATTACAAACGAGCAGATTGGGACAGATTTGCCATACTAGCAGACAAATATTGTGAAAACATAAATGCACGATATGGCAACATAAAGCAAATGGTGGAAAGTCTAAACAGAGCGATAATACAGGCAGCCACTGAGTCCTTTCCAAGAGGAGCGAGGAAAAATTACAAACCGTACTGGACTGAAGAACTACAAAGTTTGGAGGGCAAAGTTGAAGATGCCAGGAAGACAGCAGAGAGAGAAAAAACAATTGAGGCGAACATCTCTCTCAAAGCCATCTCAGCAAAATATAAAAGAATAGTAAATCAAACAACAAGAGATTGTTGGAGGGAAAAAACAGAAAACCTGAATTTTGACAGGGATGGAAACAAACTATGGAAACTAGTGAAAGCCATGAACAATGAAGGACCTAGAAACAAACAAATAACAATTAAACAAGGAAATGCCTTGCTTACAGGAAAAAAAGGCTGCAAATGCACTAATGGAACACTATGCAAATGCAAACCACATTGATATTACAACCGAACAGAAGAAAGCAATCAAAGACAAACAGATACATCATAGAAATACAGAGACAGCAGCAGAATATATGATGGCAAATCTAACAATAGAAGAAATGGAACAGGCAATGAATACCCTAAAAAAGAAGAAATCACCGGAAAGGATGGAATCACAAATGAAATGCTAATAGAACTAGGCACCAAGGCAAAGAAAAAACTACTAGCAGTCCTAAATAACAGCTGGAAGAGAGGAGTAGTCCCACGGGCATGGAAGGAAGCTATACTAATACCAGTCTCAAAGAAAGGAAAAGACCTGGAAGAACCAAATGGCTATCGACCTATCAGTCTACTTAGCTGTGTAGGAAAATTAATGGAACGCATTATCAATGGCAGGCTAACATGGCATCTGGAAGAAAACAAACTCTTAACACCACACCAAGCAGGATTCAGAAAGTACAGATCCACTGAAGATCAAATAACCTATATAGCTCAGGAAATAGAGGATGCCTTCCAAGAGAAAAAGCACACACTAGAAGTCTGGATAGATTTAGAAAAAGCATTTGACTGAAAGTAAAACTGCAAAAAATGCATGTTTGTGGAAAAATGTATAAATGGATCAGCCACTACCTTGAGAACAGAACTGCCAGGACAAAAGTACAAGGACAAACAAGCAAAATGATGATGTTGGAGCAAGGTGTCCCTCAAGGAGGAGTTCTTTCACCAACATTATTCCTAGCATATATAAATGACATCACAGAAAATTTTCCAGCCAGAGTACACACATCCTCCTTTGCAGATGACCTAGCCATATGGACATCTGAAGAATATATTAGTACAGCTAACAGCAGAATACAGCAAGCCTTATTAGCGCTAGAGGACTGGTCAAAATCATGGCTAGTGAAGATAAGTGAGGAGAAAACAACATGCACATTGTTCTCCCTCTCAAATAAAACTCAGCAACCTAAGTTGGTATTGAATGGAAAAATATTGCGCCATGAAGATAATCCAAACTATCTAGGAGTCACCTTTGATCGTCGCCTGACATGGAAGACACAGGTTGAGAAAAATCGAACAAGAGCAAGGCAGAGAATGGCAATCATGAAAAAGCTTGCTGGTACAACGTGGGGAGCAGATGAGAAAGTTCTCAAGAAGTTATATACTGGGCGGGTGAGGCCAGTACTGGAATATGGCATTGCAGCTTGGGCAACAGCAGCTAAGTCAAACTTTAACAAAATAAGTAGAGTCCAAAACCAAGGAATGCGAATCATAACTGGAAGCCTGAAGACAACGCCTATTAATGAACTAGAAAAGATCACTTGTTTACAACCAATGCAGGACAGAAGAGATAGCAGAGCCCAGCAACAAGCAGAAAAATTTAGAAGATTGACAGACCACCCTATGTATAACAGGTTTAATGGTTTTGGAAAAGGAAGACTGAAGCGTAGCAACTTTGTAGAAACTGCAAAACGAAAGATTAGGGCAGATCCCATACTTAACATATCAAAAGTCAAGCCCATTTACAACGCACACAAGTTCCCAGCTTGGAGACAGCAGCAACTGCCTGAGATGATAGAAAACATTCCTGGTATTGAGAAAAAGCACACTCAGAATGAAACCGAAAGAACCCCTCTGCTGTGTGTCCACCGTGACGAGGTAGAGGGGCTTGTGCGTCCCAATGACCCCAAGAGCTATGCCGACGGTAGCACAGCTACTGGTAGGGCCACCCATGTCGGACAGGTCAAGGGAGAGGGACCAGACGAAGAGACACACAAACCTGCTGCCTTGTAGGTAGACTGGGGACAGTCAAAGGCTAGGGAAAGCACCCCAAATACATGCTTGTCGAAATCGGATGTACTGAGCCACAGGCTTGACAAAGCAGTGCAACGTAAAACCTGCTGCCTTGTAGGTAGACTGGGGACAGTCAAAGGCTAGGGAAAGCATCCCGAATAAATGCTTGTCGAAATCGGATGTACTGAGCCACAGGCTTGACAAAGCAGTGCAACGTAACTTAATTCATGATGTCACACATCAAAATTAATCGATATGGTGCTAATCCCGTGAAGTCCCATCAGGCGGTGATAGTGCCGGGCCCCCTGCCTCGAGGGGGTCCACCCATGACTACTGGTGGTCACCTTCCCCTGTGCTGTGGAGTCAAGGCACAGAGGAGTAGGTTAAGAGCTATTGACCAAATACCCCGGACACTCAACATACTACAGTGGAATGCCGAAGGAGTTTACAAGAAGAAAGACTCCCTAACACAGCGTCTTCATAAAGATAGAATAGATGTGGCATGCATTCAAGAGACACACCTCAACGCCAATCACAAATTCTCAGTCAGAGGATATCAGGCCACACGTTTCGACCGCGAAGGACACAAAGGAGGAGTTCTAATACTTACACGAAATACAATACCTTGCAGCGAAGTATCTGTGATCTCTGACAACCAAACGGAAATTATAGGTGTTGATATAATGATAAAGGACGTGAAAATAAGAATCTACAATCTGTATAGCCCAGCAGATAAGGACCTTACACTCTCAAACATGAAAATAACTGACACAAACTGCATTATTGTCGGAGACTTTAATAGCCGTTCAGAAAGATGGGGATACCCAGATACTGACAAAAGAGGAGATGAATTGGAGGACTGGGAAATAGACTCAAATCTCCATCTACTCAACAAAGCGGATGACACACCGAGCTTCTACTCCAGAAGATGGCTTACCACTTCTACTCCAGACTTAGCTTTCTGCACAGGAGACATCCTCCACAAAATCGATCGCCATGTGCTGGACCAATTAGCAGGTAGTGACCACAGACCAATCAAGCTTGTAATGAATATGGAGTATGTTCCACAGGAGCAAAAGCCCTTGCCCCGCTGGAATTACAAACGAGCAGATTGGGACAGATTTGCCATACTAGCAGACAAATATTGTGAAAACATAAATGCACGATATGGCAACATAAAGCAAATGGTGGAAAGTCTAAACAGAGCGATAATACAGGCAGCCACTGAGTCCTTTCCAAGAGGAGCGAGGAAAAATTACAAACCGTACTGGACTGAAGAACTACAAAGTTTGGAGGGCAAAGTTGAAGATGCCAGGAAGACAGCAGAGAGAGAAAAAACAATTGAGGCGAACATCTCTCTCAAAGCCATCTCAGCAAAATATAAAGAATAGTAAATCAAACAACAAGAGATTGTTGGAGGGCAAAAACAGAAAACCTGAATTTTGACAGGGATGGAAACAAACTATGGAAACTAGTGAAAGCCATGAACAATGAAGGACCTAGAAACAAACAAATAACAATTAAACAAGGAAATGCCTTGCTTACAGGAAAAAAAAGGCTGCAAATGCACTAATGGAACACTATGCAAATGCAAACCACATTGATATTACAACCGAACAGAAGAAAGCAATCAAAGACAAACAGATACATCATAGAAATACAGAGACAGCAGCAGAATATATGATGGCAAATCTAACAATAGAAGAAATGGAACAGGCAATGAATACCCTAAAAAAGAAGAAATTACCGGAAAGGATGGAATCACAAATGAAATGCTAATAGAACTAGGCACCAAGGCAAAGAAAAAACTACTAGCAGTCCTAAATAACAGCTGGAAGAGAGGAGTAGTCCCACGGGCATGGAAGGAAGCTATACTAATACCAGTCTCAAAGAAAGGAAAAGACCTGGAAGAACCAAATGGCTATCGACCTATCAGTCTACTTAGCTGTGTAGGAAAATTAATGGAACGCATTATCAATGGCAGGCTAACATGGCATCTGGAAGAAAACAAACTCTTAACACCACACCAAGCAGGATTCAGAAAGTACAGATCCACTGAAGATCAAATAACCTATATAGCTCAGGAAATAGAGGATGCCTTCCAAGAGAAAAAGCACACACTAGAAGTCTTGATAGATTTAGAAAAAGCATTTGACTGAAAGTAAAACTGCAAAAAATGCATGTTTGTGGAAAAATGTATAAATGGATCAGCCACTACCTTGAGAACAGAACTGCCAGGACAAAAGTACAAGGACAAACAAGCAAAATGATGATGTTGGAGCAAGGTGTCCCTCAAGGAGGAGTTCTTTCACCAACATTATTCCTAGCATATATAAATGACATCACAGAAAATTTTCCAGCCAGAGTACACACATCCTCCTTTGCAGATGACCTAGCCATATGGACATCTGAAGAATATATTAGTACAGCTAACAGCAGAATACAGCAAGCCTTATTAGCGCTAGAGGACTGGTCAAAATCATGGCTAGTGAAGATAAGTGAGGAGAAAACAACATGCACATTGTTCTCCCTCTCAAATAAAACTCAGCAACCTAAGTTGGTATTGAATGGAAAAATATTGCGCCATGAAGAAAATCCAAACTATCTAGGAGTCACCTTTGATCGTCGCCTGACATGGAAGACACAGGTTGAGAAAAATCGAACAAGAGCAAGGCAGAGAATGGCAATCATGAAAAAGCTTGCTGGTACAACGTGGGGAGCAGATGAGAAAGTTCTCAAGAAGTTATATACTGGACGGGTGAGGCCAGTACTGGAATATGGCATTGCAGCTTGGGCAACAGCAGCTAAGTCAAACTTTAACAAATAAGTAGAGTCCAAAACCAAGGAATGCGAATCATAACTGGAAGCCTGAAGACAACGCCTATTAATGAACTAGAAAAGATCACTTGTTTACAACCAATGCAGGATAGAAGAGATAGCAGAGCCCAGCAACAAGCAGAAAAATTTAGAAGATTGACAGACCACCCTATGTACAACAGATTTAATGGTTTTGGAAAGGGAAGACTGAAGCGTAGCAACTTTGTAGAAACTGCAAAACGAAGGATTAGGTCAGATCCTATACTTAACATATCAACAGTCAAGCCCATACACAATGCACACAAGTTCCCAGCTTGGAGACAGCAGCAACTGCCTGAGATGATAGAAAACATTCCTGGTATTGAGAAAAAGAACACTCAGCATGAAACCGAAAGAAGAGAAATAACCCTAAACTACATAAAAGAACATTACCCAAGCAGGAATTAGACCCATGCATATACAGATGGATCAGCCAAAAATTCAATAGAGAATGGAGGAGGAGGAATTCTCCTAAATTTAAAAAATGGAATGAAAAAAACACATTCAATTGCAACTGGAAAATTTTCAAGTAACTTCAAAGCGGAGGTAGAGGCTTTGAAAACTGCAGCAGAAATGCTCCTGATGGAGGAAAATAAAGAGAAGCAAATAGCTATCTTCACAGATGCAAAGTCAGCTGTCTCAATACTGAAGAGCAATAACAGCACAGAACTGACTGACCTAAGAGCAGCACTCCATGGTCTATGCCAGAAATCCAAAAAAGTTGTAATACAGTGGATCCCATCACATTGCAGTATACCTGGAAACGAAGAGGCTGACAGACTGGCAAAAGAGGGCGGACGACTACCACAGCCTGACATAGACATAACCTATAAAGAGGCAAAGAGGTTGATAAAAAGCACTTATAGAACCAAATGGGAATCAGAGCATCCAGGCCATCAGAAGGATGATGCATATTACAAACTCGACCGAAGAGAACAAGTAGCAATCTTCAGACTCCGCACAGGACATAACAGGCTGAAATACCACTTGTTCAATAAACTAAAGATAGGAGATACCGATGAATGTAATTATAGAACTGGAAAAATGACAGCAAAACATTTGCTGCAGGATTGCCCAACGTATGCAGAACAGAGAAAGATATTTTGGCCCACACCTGCTTCATTTGAGGACAAGCTCTATGGAGATATCAACAAGCTCAAGTTGACCGCAGCTTACTTTAACTACATACAGGTTGACATTTAAAGGTGCATGAAGACCCAGAGGCATGAAATGGAATATTGCTTGGATAGCAAATCCATTATGTGGAAAGTCCAAATCGAAAGCTCGCTGTGTGGGCTTCATAAAAGGTGGAAAAGTGTCCTAGTGGCACGAAATGGAATATTGCTTGAATAGCAAATCCATTACGTGGAAAGTCCGAATCAAAAGCCCATTGTGTGGGCTTCATAAAAGGTGGAAAAGTGTCCTAGTGGCATGAAATGGAATATTGCTTGGATAGCAAATCCATTACATGGAAAGTCCGAATCGAAAGCTCACTGTGTGGATGTCATCTGCAGACTGCATACTTCTGGTTTCCGGAAGAACAGCCTATGGTGAACGGAAGGCCCAATATATGGAAGTGAGGCTAAGCAGCCATGTGCAGGACGTGACGATTCCTTGGGTGAGCCCAGTACCAGAGTGCTATGTATCGGTTCTGCAAGTATGGAAGCCTCCTTGGGTGGCGGGGAATGCCCATGGTCTGCCCCTGCCTTCCCTTGAGGGCTGCCCAGGATCTTTGGCTGTTCTATATGGACCAGCTGGGATGGGGGATAACACCACAACAGTGAGAGTCAAACGTCCTAAGAAACCCCCGGGAAGGTTAACCCGATCAACAAATGCCCGCAGAAGTCGGATGTGTCGGCCTAACGGCGCAAGAACGCAGCTCTGCTGTAAACAGGCACAACGCAATCACATCCGAAAAAAAAAACTCCGGATGAACGAAGAAGAAGAAGAAACCGATAGAAGAAAAACAACCCTCAACTACATAAAAGAACATTACCCAAGCAGCAATTGGACCCATGCATATACAGATGGATCAGCCAAAGATTCAATTAAAAATGGAGGAGGAGGAATTCTCCTTAATTTAAAAAATGGAGTGAAAAAAACACAATCAGTGGCAACTGGAAAATTTTCAAGTAACTTCAAAGCGGAGGTAGAGGCTTTGAAAACTGCAGCAGAAATGCTCTTGATGGAGGAAAATAAAGAGAAGCAAATAGCTATCTTCACAGATGCAAAGTCAGCTGTCTCAATACTGAAGAGAAAAAACAGCACAGAACTAGCTGACCTAAGAGCAGCACTCCATGGTCTATGCCAGAAATCCAAAAAAGTTGTAATACAGTGGATCCCATCACATTGCAGTATACCTGGAAATGAAGAGGCAGACAGACTAGCAAAAGAGGGTGGACGATTACCACAGCCTGACATAGACATAACCTATAATGAGGCAAAAAGGTTTATAAAAAGCACTTATAGAACCAAATGGGAATCAGAGCATCCAGGCCACCAGAAGGATGATGCATATTACAAACTCGACCGAAGAGAACAAGTAGAAATCTTCAGACTCCGCACAGGACATAACAGGCTGAAACACCACTTGTTCAATAAACTAAAGATAGGAGATACCGATGAATGTAATTGTCGAACTGGTAAAATGACAGCTAAACATTTGCTGCAGGAGTGCCCAATATATGCAGAACAGAGAAAGATATTTTGGCCCACGCCTGCTTCATTTGAGGACAAGCTCTATGGAGATATCAACAAGCTCAAGTTGACTACAGCTTACTTTAACTACATTCAGGTTATCATCTAAAGGTGCATGAAGATGTATTTAAACTGCCATACTTCATACCACGGGTATGTCGGTTACAAAAGCGTCCCAGAGGCATGAAATGGAATATTGCTTGGATAGCACATCCATTACGTGGAAAGTCTAATCGAAAGCTCACTGTGTGGATGTCATCTGCAGACTGCATTCTTCTGGTTTCCGGAGGAACAGCCTATGATGAACGGAAGGCCCAATATACGGAAGTGAGGCTAAGCAGCCATGTGCAGGACGTGACGATTCCTTGGGTGAGCCCAGTACCAGAGCGCTGTGTGATGGCTCTGCAAGTATGGAAGCCTCCTTGGATGGCGGGGAATGCCCATGGTCTGCCCCTGCCTTCCCTTGAGGGTTGACCAGGATGTCTTTGGCTGTTCTATATGGGCCAGCTAGGATGGGGGATAACACCACAACAGTGAGATTAAAACGTCCTAAGAAACCCCCGGGAAGGTTAACCCGGTCAACAAATGCCCGCAGAAATCGGATGTGTCGGCCTAACGGCGCAAGAACGCAGCTCTGCTGTAAACAGGCACAACGCAGTCACATCCGAAGAAAAAAAATCCGGATGAACGAAGAAGAAGAAGAAGAATACTATGGACCAAGAAATAGGAAAATACTGACTTTCTACAAGATTTTAACATCGAAAAAAAATCTAGCACATAAATATTATACTGTCTCGTTATGGAAATACTTTGGCTATATTAAAGGCTTATAGTCATGTCTTAGATATGTCCCAACTACCGTGTGACAGTAGATGGTAAATCTGCTTTCTGTTAGCGCCGACTGATGGGCGAAGCTCACCAAACTCGACAACCCCCATTGTTCCAACGGCTTCAGGCGGAAGAGCGCAATTGGGAGCCTTACTGCGAAGAAAAATGCAAACTAAAGACTAAATGTCAAGGCAGGGCAGACCAGGCCCTAAGCCTTGGTAGGCAACTGGTCTGGGATGGAAGCTCCGACAGGCTGACAGTTAGAGTATTGCTGTGATGATCCGGCAGCTTCTGCAGCTTGTCTTGTATCAGACGTATTGATGTGATGTTGCCTTTCCTCTGGAGTGAACTAGGCAGGCCGAGAGAGGAATCATGCTGCATGGGCAACACACGATCTCTAAATTCATCCCAGGCTTTGTGCTATGGAGAGGTGTAACCCCAGTTTACAAACTATCGTCTGTCAAGACGGCAAAGTTCAAGTCATTAAAAGCTACAGTGGTTTGGAAAAAAAAAACAGCGATAAAAGACATGTTGCTGGAAGAACAGACAGGGGTCGGTCAACACGGAGATGGACAGAGGACAATGTTAGTTAGTTAGTTATTTAGCTAGTTAGGTAGTTAGTTAGTTAGTTAGTTAGTTAGTTAGTTAGTTCGTTCGTTAGTTAGTTAGTTAGTTAGTTAGTTAGTCGCAGTTCCAACTTCACGGCAACGGGTCGTCCCCATTATGCTCCGTTCCTGTGCCAGTGAATATCACACAAAATGCTCCTCACTGCCCTATGTGAACAATGGAATAGACAGGAGTATCGGCAAGCCAACAGCCCGCATAGGTACACGGCGCAAACTGCCGCCGCCAGAATGCCAACACAAAAGTCCTCCACGAAAAATACAGTTCATCGTCGATGGAATCGGCAGTCACCAGAGAGACTTCATTGACCAGGGTTTTATCCCATATGGCGCGGTCTCTTTCCGCAGGGAGACCCACCGAAAACGCTGCATAAAGCACGAACTCCGTAGCTCCAGTAACGACTCCCAGGAGTTTCCTGAAAAATATACCCGTGAACCGAAAAGGTGAACCTGTCAATCCAGCAACAGCCGGCCGTCATCGTTCCGAACATGCAATTCACGCTACACAAAAGCGCGGACAGATATAAAAGCACTCCACGCGAAATTCACAGCTCACAGTGTCGCGCCACTCACTCACTCAGTAGCAGGGCGACGGAACCATGCACCACCAGTCCAACATGAAGAAAAAGCGAATGCAAAGCGTAGCCACAAGCGTAAACACTCCAAAGGCCTTAACGGTTTAAATGCCATTCCGTCATATTGGGGACCAGAAGTCAGAATAGACTGTAGACTAAGTCTCAGCCCAAGCCTCCTTAGTCGCCTTTTACGTCATACATGGAAGGCAATAGTGTTACTATTCTTCGCTTCTCTTATGGGCCCCGGCAACACACGGGCGGGACACAGGACAATGAAGGCGCCAAGTCGTGAAAACGAATGAGACAGTTAAAGTTAGTTGCATATCCATTACAGAACGTAGCAGTCAACTCCAGTATTTGTTGGCTGTTTGTGATTCCTGGGGAAGTTTACGCTCAGTAGCTTGCCTTTACATTCTGAACGACCGGCAATCTTATTATTGTATAGAAATCAACGTAAAGTGATCTCCTTCCAAATCGGAGGCAGCTGTGCTTCGAACGCGGTATGCGGGATTACAAATTGCAGTTGTAATCCTTTCACCATAGAGACAACGAACGAGACAGTGAAGCTGGAAAAGGATCGAACATCTTATGAGAGCGACGTTCAGCAAAATACCTACTATATGATGATGATGATGATGATGATGATGATGATGATGATGATGATGATGATGATGATGATGATGATGATGATGATGATGATGATGATGATGATGATGATGACTTTTGAGATGATCAAATGCACACATGGTGAATAAAAAAATATATACTGCCAGATTACTTTAGCATGCTCTGACAAAACCAATAAGGTACAATCACACACGATACGCTGGTATCAACACACCAATACATTGCAGTCCCGGCTGGAGACTGAATTAGGCACAGCACATCATCAAGATGATGGTAGACAGTCGGTACTAACGCCTTGCACTCTGGTTTGCATGATCGTTGTGATATATCTCCCAGTCACTTCACATCTTCCTAAATTCAGCACTCTAACCAGAAAGAAACACCATGGACAATCAGATTTCATCAGCCGATTCAAAATAAGGAGTGAATAAGTGGGCGATTCAAATAGAGAGAAACTATTGGCTAAAGCAAAGCCGGTGATGCCCGCCAGACCCCCTGAGCATAATTGGCGGTGAAATGAAATCAGTCCACGAAATACTATCAAGACAACCACCAGCAATTTTGGTTGACAGCCGATAGAGGGCGGTGTTCTTGGCCCCCTCAGGAAAGCTTGACCATGAATATGTGTTAGAACGATCCACGTGGTTAAGGCAATACGATGTTTATGTATACTAATGTCATTGTGATGTTTAAGATGCTTAAAAATGATTATGATGAATGCTCTTGTTCCAGAAGGAAATGAGGCCAAGCGCCATGTTTTTCTATTCGCTGCACCATCCATGTTAGAACCTTTCGGCTGCCATGGCAGGTTGATACAGGTTGGGGATATGGCACGAGACGTATTAAGCGTGGTCGACAGAAGGAGACCGTGCGATGTGACCTATCACGACATTGGTCACAAACACGTGACAAGCAGAATAGACGATTTGTGCAAGGACAAAAATGTCACGTAAACGTCAGTTGAACGAGAGCTGGTGTCAGAATCGGACCTAGTTCTGAGTTGACAGAGCATGGCTAAAATTACGCCGCTCTTTTATAATAGTATGTTTAAGTATTGTTATGTATTTCTGTGAATTCTCTGTGGAGCAAATGGTTTGTTATCGACATGTCAAGTGTAGCGTCTTAGTAAAGTAGAATGTGAAAAAGAAACGATCTCAGTGTTGTGTTGTACAAGTTTGGATTCAGTAGTTAACAACTATAGACTGTACAAGCTGGAAAGACTCAACGGCCATCAGAAGTTGAGTGAGAGATGTCTATAACATCGAGAGTAAGCATCTCTAGAGATATCAACGAAGCGCCACTAAACCAGCACAGTAGTGTCGCGCCAAGAACGAGATTATCGTCCAGTTATCATAACGCACACGGCCTATGAAATCTATATGTTACTCAACCAAGCCGTGTGTAAACCAACAGGTGTTTCCTGCCATCAGTTATTAAAATAAAGAATGCCATGGTAGCTGTGGAAAGAAGCGAGAATCCGGATCAACTAACTGCCATCGGCTACACATTCTATTGCAACATACTACAAAATACTATGAATTGGAAACAAATAGGTATATTAAACTCCTGCGAGAAGAGACTTCTTCTCGCAGGAGTTTAATATACCTATTTGTTTCCAATTCATATTGTTATATCCTGCTGCAGCCGCTGCTTTTTCTTTCTATTCCATACAAAATACTATTTCCTCATAACTATATATGTACATAAATACTGTTCTCTATGCAATGAAAATGCACTCTTTACATGCACATTCTAGGCATGGGTGCTTCTGCAGAGTAAATGTTGCTAAGAGTCTATCTCTTAGAACCCCTGTACACAGACTCACACCTTTATGAATATATATATCATGTGATTCTTCTGTTCACATTTTTCATGAATATACTTTGTGAATTTTAAAAAGGCTTATGATAGTGTCCATAGGAATAGTCTATGGAATGCTATGCAGGAATTTGGAATACCAAGGAAGTTAATCAACATGACCAGACTATGCATGGAAGATACTTATAATATAGTAACATATAAAGGCAGGAAATCAGACCCCTTCCAAATAACATCTGGCTTGAAACAGGGTGATGCACTATCGCCGCTACTCTTCAATCTGGCTCTAGAGAAAGTTGCAAGGAAGGTAAAGGAGGAATGTGATATTGGAGGAACGTCCAAGCTGCTTGGTTATGCAGATGATATAGATATTATAGGGCAAAGTGAACAAAAGACATTGGCAATATTGACCCACTTAAAGGAAAAAGCCCAACAAATGGGGCTGGTTATCAACCAAGATAAGACAGAATATATGGTAATTTCAAGAGACGGAATGGCTAAAAACTCTGGCCACATACAAATAGATAATATGACCATTAAAAGAACGGAAACATACAAATACCTGGGTACAATCTTCAATTGCTCCAACATCATAAGGGTAGAAATACAAACTAGAATCAACTCTGGAAATAAGATATACTATGCACTACAACACCTACTAAAAATCAAATGCGCTATCTCGTAACACAAAAATCACAATATACAAAACACTGATCAGACCAGTTGAGCTGTATGGCTCTGAAACCTGGAGTACAACGAAAGGAGACGAAGCCTTGTTACAAACCTTTGAGAACAAAATTTTAAGACACATCTTTGGACCCATTAGGGATACACAAAGTGGAGAGTGGAAAAGAAGAAGTAACAAAGACATTTATGATTTGTTTAAGTCCCCGCTAATCACTGGTATCATGAAGGCTAATAGACTACAATGGCTGGGGCATATAGAAAGAATGGAAGATAATAGGGAAACAAAACTCGCTTACACTCAGGAAATAAATGACCGTAGACCCCGAGGTAGACCAAGAAGGCGGTAGAGAGATAATACATATACAGACCTACAAGCACTTGGAATCAACGACTGGCAAGAGAAGGTCAACCAGAGAGACGAATGGAGACGGATTGTATATGCAGCAAAGAACCTCAATGGCTCGGAACGCTGAAGAAGAAGAAGAAGATACTTTGTGAATTCGCCGTGTTCTTGTCATGAGAATAAATGCACATTAATCAGAAAAGATAGTTGCACCATATACCCAACTGTTTGCTAGACGCTGCACACACCAACAGCCTCACACAATTGTGATGATGACTGGGTGATTATTACGTTCAGGGGCCTGCCAGTTACGTTCTGAAAAAGACCATAAAGCAGCCCATTTCTGATTTGTGTACGGAAATAACTTGCAACCGTGGGTGTATTTGAAAACGTCGTCCTCCAACCCCTTGCTCAAAGGAGACAGCTGGGAAGGACAAAATACGTTTGTGTTCGAATCAGTGCTTATGCTGAATGCATAACTATCAAAAAGACCAGATTTTACATGCGTGGTCAGATTATGTGAAAGACTTTTATGATGATACAAGAAAAGCACTGTATGATCTTCGGAATAATAATCAAGGACCATCAATTTTGAAGATAGAAGTTCAGAATGCTCTTAACCATATGAAAACTGGCAAGACCCCGGGTCCAGAAAACATCACAGTAGAAATGATCCATGCCTTAGAAGAATATGGAATAGACCGGTCACCAGACTGCTGAACGCACTATACGACATTGGAGATATGCTTCCTGAATTATGTAATTCTATATTTATTGCAATCCCGAAGAACCCAGGGGCCTTGGGATGTGATTAACATCGAACAATTAGTATAATGAGCCACATCACGAAGATTTTGCTAAGAATGATCATGCAAAGGGTTAGGAAGAAAATACAACCCGAAATAGGAAAAGAAGAATGTGGGTTTCTAGAAGGCAAGGGCTTAGCAAATGCTGTGTATATACTGAGAACAGTAATTGAACGTTCTGTAGAGATAAACAAAGTCCTATATCTTTGCTTTATTGACTACACAAAGGCTTTCGATAAAGTGGGGCATGTCGACATGATAAGGATGTTTGAAGATCTACAAATTGATGGAAAAGACCTTAGACTTGTAAAAACACATATTTGAAACAACAAGCTGCCATAAGGATTGATAATGAAGTAGCTCAATATCAGCCTACTAAGAGAGGTGTGACACAGGGATGTGTAATGTCTCCAGATCTTCTTTTCCCTGTACAGTGAAAATATGTTGAGAAATGTAGAAGATATGAAAGGAATCATTATTGGATAAAGAAACATCAATAACATTAGATATGCAGATGATACAGTATTGACTGCAGACAATGAGCAGGATCTGCAACATTTAGTAGTCGCGGTTGTTACACACATTGAACAACTAGGGTTAGAATTAAATTGTAAGAAGACACAGATTATGGTCGTCTTAAGCAAGTGAATCGGTACAATTATCTCGAAACAGTCATAACATCTTATGGCAAATGTCTTGAAGAGATTAGAGCAAGAATCGCTATGGCGAAGGTAGCCTTTTGTAAGATTAAAAACATACTGACCAATAAAAATATATCATTTGCAACGAGAAAAAAAAAGTGTTGGGGTGCTACACAGAGCCTGTGCTGTTGTATGGATGTGAAGCGTGGACAACGAGCAGACAAGCTGAAAAACATCTGATGGCTGTGGAAATATGGTTTCTGAAGGAAATGCAAAGAATACCATGGACAGACAGAAAAACCAATGACCAAGTCCTACAAGAAACAAATAAAAATCGTAAACTGATTAGAGAAATTAGTCGTAGACAGTAAACATTTTTGGTCACGATATGGAAAGAAATACTCGGATGGCTTGGCCACATGGCATGGACGAGATAGGAATGCTGAGCTGATCCACGACGCTGGTGATCGAGTGAAATGGCAAGTCATGACCGCCCACGCTTTCCGGCATGGCACATGATTGATTGATTGATGGGAAGAAATAAATTGGAGAACTTGGTGACGACTGGCATGATTGAGGGGGAAAAGAACAAGAGGAAAGCAGAGAAGTAAATACCTGGAGGGCTTGACCACGTGACATAGTCGAGTAAAAACAATGAGCTGATCCACGACTCTGGTGATCTAGTGAGATGGCGAGTCATGACCGCCCACGCTTACCGGCATGGTACATGATGATGACAAGAAGCAGATGAAAACCGTAAATTGATTGGAGAAATTAGACGTTGATAGTCAAACTTTTTGGGTACGTTATGAGAATAAATAAACCAGGGAACTTGGTGACAACTGGCAAGATTTAGGGGAAATCTTCTTCTTCTTCTTCTTCGTTCATCCGGAGTTTTTTTTTCGGATGTGATTGCGTTGTGCCTGTTTACAGCAGAGCTGCGTTCTTGCGCCGTTAGGCCGACACATCCGACTTCTGCGGGCATTTGTTGACCGGGTTAACCTTCCCGGGAGGGGAAATGAACTCGGGGAAGGCAGAGAAGTAAATATGCACAGGGGAAGGCAGCGAAGTAAATATGCACAATCAAATAAGCAAGCATTATAATGTAAATGTCTATTCACGGGTGGAGCGGCTGGCCGAGTGGCTAGAATGCCGGGTTCTCATTCGCGAGACCCGGGTTCGAATCCTCGGTAAAGTGTGGAGTTTTTTTCTGTCCGAGGCGAAAAGAAAATCCTAACCTGCACAGTTCGCGGCGACTGTACTAGCCAGGCGGCCTTTATTCCTCAGACTCAAGACCCCCTGTCCTACACCGCAAAGTACTATAACTATAGGCTGTAAATGAGTCTATTCACGGAGCATTAAAATTGCGGAAGTACCGCGAAACGAAACAAATAACACAATGACCCAAGTGTGGCGATATAACGCTAACGGGCCAAATGGTAAGTCACATTTGGCGATATATTATCCTTCGTCACTAAATCAGTTAAGACAAGACAAGCTATGGCAAGGATAATGTTTTGCAAGATGGGAAACACGCTGGCCAATAACAAGCTGTCAATTGCAATGAGTAAAAGGATGTTCACGTGTTGTAATAAAAATTGGAGCATGAAACATGGACAACAAGCTGAGAATATCCGATGACAGTAGACATGTGAATTCTGAGGGAAATGCAGTGAATACAATGGGCGGACAGGAAAACAAATGAAAACCATGAATTGATTAGAGGAATTACACAGCACGTTGTGAAGAGGAATACATAATAAGACTTAGCGAACTGGAAACATTGATAGTATTATACGGGGAAAGAAGACAGAGAAATATCTGATTCTGTCACAGCCGACATGCTTGAAACCCCCGTTTGTGTGGCAAAATACTCCACAGACAACCGTTGGAAGTATTAACAGCTCACAGCCAGTAATAAGGCACCGATTTCGTACATGAACATATGTTATTCGGGGAGTGGGAGGGGGTGGGGTATGTCTGCATGGTGAAGTTGTTATACGCCTGCCTCGCGCTGTGAGGGTTGTGGGTTCGATTCCGGTCTCCGCCATTCGGTTCACGAGTGCAAGTGTCTTGTTGACTCTTAGTGATCGTCGCTGCAGTTCGGAGTTTGTACTTTGTGCGATACTTTCGGCAGGAGGCCGCCCGTCGGGAAAAGACCGAGCCATATGGATAAAACCCGGTGCAACGAAGTCAAACTTTTCGCCTATAAAGCCTATATAAATGAAAAGTTGCTATATTGGTTAGTATGCTTGCCTTCCAAGAAAGGTTCGAGCTCGGTCCCTAGCAGAGGGTGGTTTATTTTGCGGCTTTAGTGTTAGTCCAGTTCATAATTTGGTGACAATTGGCAAGATTGAGGGGAAAAGAGCAAGAGTAAGGCAGAGAAGTAAATACCTGGATCGCTTGACTATTTGGCATGGTCGAGACAGAAGCTGAGCTGATCCACGAGTCTGTTGATCGAGTGAGTTGGTGAGACATAACCGCCCACGCTTACTGGAATGGCTCATGATGATGATGGTGAGTTCATACAAATGAATTCTGGACAATTTTCAGAATATTTTGGGGAGAATTCAACGGGAAAGAAACGGCGACGATCAAAGGAATTGATCAGCACATCGTGCCCTAAAAAATGTGAAAGCCTAACAATCTACACTTCAACGACAATATCTGCTATGACTATTGGGCTACCATTGCATGTTAGTTCTGTTTCTTGAAGTGATATGATTTTCTGATGTGGAGGTGATAAAATACACAAGAGTTAGTAGTCTTTCGTGATTGCTTTCTAGGTCACGATGAGGAAAGGGAGTTAATGTCGTCTCGCCTCTATTATCTGCCCCTATCCGTGGATGTAGACACTGAACTCAAAGATGCGCTCAGGACGATTAGCAAAACTTTGACGTAAGGTTACACCAGGTCGGAGCCTTCACCTTTGACCATGCGCATATATTGGTAATAATGGTACGGTAATTGGTCATGTGCCTGGGAAATATGAGGTTTATTTCCACGTGGATACTTGATATGATTGCATCATGATAACTCTTCTTCTTCTTCTTCTTCTTCTTCTTCTTCTTCTTCTTCTTCTTCTTCTTCTTCTTCTTCTTCTTCTTCTTCTTCTTCTTCTTCTTCTTCTTCTTCTCCTACTGCTACTACTACAACTACTACAACTACTAACTACTACTACTACTACTACTACTACTACTACTACTACTACTACTACTACTACTACTACTACTACTACTATAACTACTAACTACTAACTACTACTATTACTACTACTACTACTACTACTACTACTACTACTACTACTACTACTACTACTACTACTACTACTACTACTTTTTCTTCTTCTTGTGTCAGCCAACAACAGCATGCTTGTACGAACGATTTTCTTCCTCTAGACAGATGCTGTCCAAGGTCCATACTTTAACTGCCCTTGGGAAGGCGTTTTCTTGCGGTATGATTTCCAATTGCTGGTAAGTTTTAGCGTTATCATCTTGCACGCGGGACCTCTTATTTTCTTCTTATCCCCGAAAACTATGTATCTTATCTCACTACCCACGAGATCAGCTTGACATGGGCTATAATTAGAAACCAGCGGTTCGTGTAACAATCACCAACTCTATGCTGAGATTCGAACCTTACAACTTCTGAGATTGAGACAGACACTGTGCAACAATTCCCCAAAAGCAGAAAACAAAGTATGCACTACAACCTGTGATTAATTTTGATGATGATAAATCTAATGTTTCTGAATTCCTCACTCTCAGCACCCCAGAATTATTTTTATGAATTTTTATGAAATATTCCGTATTCAATAAATAATATTAAACAAGTATTATTAAACATGGTAAACTACTGAACGTAAACTTGCTATGAAATCATAAACAGCCAAAAATTGCTGGGGTTGACTGCAACGTCCTGTAAAGGATATGGAACTAACTAACTTTTAAATGTTAAACAAGTAATACTGAATAGTAATAATTAAACAAATAATTTTAAACAAAGTGAGCGCGTTGGTTTGATGGTGAAGAGGTTGTGTTGATGTCAGGTCGGGTGAGAATTCTCGTTGCTGGCTAAGAGAGAAAGACTGACCACCTATTCAGGCTTACCAAATGTTATGGTCCTAACACTTCATAGTCCCTTAACAGAGTTTGCTTGAAAAGGATTCGAGTTTTAGATCTCCAGGTTAAAGTTAGTTGCAGACGTACAGATTGGCTGGATCTGCACCGCTGGATAGAGTATTGGTGCATGATAAGGCAGACGTGGTCGGGTCTCTTTAGGATCATGTGTATAGTGTGGGGGGAACAGACAAATTATCACGACCTGGAGGGAGTGGTTCAGCAGGAAGTGACCAGAGGATCTGGCCAATACGAAGTACTCCTGGAACAGGTCAGGCGGACGCATAATCAAACTTCTACTGTACCATTAGTACTGTGACTCTTCGTTGGTTGTTGAAGATAACGACGGAGTACGTCCGAGAATGTCGCGAGTGCTGCAATGTCGTTTCTTTACTCAACCCAATAATAATAATAATAATAATAATAATAATAATAATAATAATAATAATAAATATCATGTTAATAACTATGACATCGTATTGTGCAGATTAATTATTATTATTTTTGTTTTCATATCCTTTACAGGACATCGCTGTCAACATCATCATCTTTCAGCTGATTGTTGATTTCTTGGCAAGATTACGCTCGGTAGTTTGCCATTGCTTTCTGAGCGACCGGCTCCATACTCTCATAAGTCACTGGCGCGACTCGAACCGCTTCCAATTCTCGTGCGCTCACGTCAACCACGAGGCTTAATTATTTACTACTGGTATTTGATGCCTTCTGTAATGGGGCGCTGATACCAATTATTTTACAACTACACTAATAAAGTCGCGGCATTTGCTTGCGGAAGTGAACGCATTTTCGCAATCCCGACATACCGGCTTCGAAAGCAGCAGGAGATTTGGAAGCAGATCGCTTTGCGTACATTTTTACAATGGTATGAGTACTGGAGCTGAGGTAGCGCAGTGGATAAACGTTGGTCTGCCTGCCCTAGTGGTCATAGGATTGATCTGTGTCGCTGGGAATTCCAGTGTTTAGATTAGTTAGTCAACAGATCATCCTAATTGCACATCGAATCATTCAGTCCATAAGTGCTCGGGTGCCCTCCTCAGCAAATCCCGCAGCGTGTAGCGGCTTGCGACACCATTTCTGTGTTGGTTTACCAATCTAATTTGGCTTCCTGAGTAGTGTTCTTGTTTGGCCACACCTCTTTTAATTTGCTGTTCTCGCAGTCTGACCATGGTTGTAGATTCACAGTCATCACTTGGTTCTCGCAAAAGTCTTACTTCTCGTAGAGCATTCAGAATGTCAGCCTGGTCCTTGGCTCGTCCGCCCTCCACAGTAGACTTACCTGCGAGCTTGCCAGCCCGCTCATTTCCTTGTACCCCCGCATGCCCTGGCACGAAGATGAAACTAATATTTGTCAGCCGAGACCGCTCCAGAGACAGCAACCACTCTTCGGATCCACCCCACCTCTATCCGCTTGGGCATGCTCATTGAGTCGCTAAGGAAACACGCCGTATTGAATGTCTGTGTCTCGAGCCATGTTATTGCTTTACTTACTGCCATGACTTCCATAGTCAGGCTACTTGTGGTATTCCAATGTTTAAAACTGGCTTGGGCTCCCAGTCAACTCAACCAAAAATTGGTATCATACAATGTCTTAGGGAATATAGGCAGCCTGTGTGATACTGACCATACCACTCACCGTGTGCAGGTTGGTCTATAAGATATGGGTCTGGCTCCACATACACAATGCGTCTGACAGCGTGTAAAGTGATCCTTTACCTATTTTGCTATTATTGTGAACATCAGCAGTTCATACAACTATGGCAAACTCAGTCATTCATTCATTCATTCATTCATTCATTCATTCATTCATTCATTCATTCATTCATTCATTCATTCATTCAGTAGCATGTCCTTTGCAGAACCTCGCTCCCATAACAACCTTCCGGAGTACCAAAACAAATTTCCTGACTGACATGGTAGTGGTTAAAGTCAGTAACGTGTACTTTATAGGACGTCGCAATTGATCCCAGCATTTATTGGCTGTTTGTGATTTTCAAAGTTATTTGACGTTCAGTAGCTTGCCATACATATGCCTGTGAGACCTGGACACTTACTAAACAAGCTGAACATCGCATAAATGCCTTTGAAAATAAATGTTATAGACGGGTTCTAAGAATATCTTGGGTAAAGAAAAGAACAAATGCATCCATACTTCAAGAGCTGAATATTGAAGAAGGTTGGCTATTAAAGACGATAAAACAAAGAAAATTGAAATATTTTGGTCACTTGAAACGTCATGAAAGTTTGGAGAGAACAATAATGGAGGGGTTTATGCCTGGGAAGAGAGGAAGAGGAAGGCCAAAGAGAAGATGGGTGCAGGATGTGGCGGACGATCTCCAGAAAGGTGTATAGGAGGCGGGACATCTTGCTTATGATTGGGAGGTTTTCCGGAAGGTTGTTATGGGAGCGAGGTTCTGCAAAGGACATGCTACTGAATGAATGAATGGAGAACACTAAACACAACCCTATTTCGACTCCCTGTTACAAAAATTACAAACATTGTAATGAATGCCAACATAGTAGTTGTTTAAAACATTACCTATCAGACAGAGGCGATATGGGAGCAGATCTTCTTGCGTTGATTTTCAGAATGGTATGAGGCGTCGGTCGTTCAGAAATCAATGGCGAACTCAAAATGAAATTGTCTGTCTTTTGAAGGTAATTGCAAACAACAACAACAACAACAACAACAACAACAACAACAACAACAACAACAACAACAACAACTCATTTTGGCTATTTGTGTTTCTTGGGTAATTTTACGTTCATTAGTTTACCATTTGTCTCCCTGGCCTAGGGGTTAGCGACTTCCTCCGCAATCCCGTAAACTCTCGTGAGTAACGTGACATGCGCGAGAATCGGTGGCGGTTCTCGTCGTGTCGGTAACTTTACGGGGTATGTGAGCCGGTCGCTCAGAAAGCAATGGCAAACTATTGAGCGTAATCTTGCCAAGAAATTAACAATCAGCTGAAAGATGCAGATGTTGACAGCGACGTCCTGTAAAGGATATGCGAACCAAAAAAAAAAAGTTTGCCATAAGCTTTGGAGAACATCGTGGCCTTTCGACTGGAGAGATCAAGGGGGGGGGGGGGGGAGGCAGATGCAGACCAAGAGAAGTGATA
Organism: Cepaea nemoralis; assembly: GCA_014155875.1. NCBI lineage: Eukaryota > Metazoa > Mollusca > Gastropoda > Stylommatophora > Helicidae > Cepaea > Cepaea nemoralis. The sequence continues at coordinate 3,327 of JACEFZ010005903.1, read as the reverse complement.
CTGAATGGGTTGAGATGGTGGCATGGGGGAATATCATCAGCAGAGTTGATCCAGAACACCAAAGGCCGAGATCTGTGGAAGGACATGAACGCCTACACCAGCTGGCAAGGCACTTGATGATGATGAGTTTACCGTTGTTTTCTGAACGACAGCTAAACGTTTAAATCCAATTGACCGGCATGTGGGACTAATCCACTACTCCGCCATCAGAAGAGACAGTTTCAGCGTGTTAAACCTCTTAGCCACTCCGACCCATTAAGGCAAACTAATTAACGTAAAATTACCTAGAAAATCACAAACAGACGATATTCTAGGGTTGATTACGACGTCATGTAAAGGGACATACCACCAACTTTTAACTTGGGACAGGCGAGTTAAAACGGTCACACACTGAATGAGTTAATAACAAATTTGTATTGTAATTGTTACTAAGCAGCCTGTGTTACAAGTGAAAGTTCCCGATAGATTTACCACGTCACACACTGAATGAGTTAATAACAAATTTGTATTGTAATTGTTACTAAGCAGCCTGTGTTACACGTGAAAGTTCCCGATAGATTTACCACGTCACACACTGAATGAGTTAATAACAAATTTGTATTGTAATTGTTACTAAGCAGCCTGTGTTACACGTGAAAGTTCCCGATAGATTTACCACGTCGACCATCCATGTTGACAGCTGTCAACATGAATTCGGAACAAGGAGATTTATATCGATTTCAGCCACGTGTTTCAACACAATTAAATGGAAGCTGTGTGGCATATATTTTCAGCGATTATTTTTCCATGAATACAATTGTAATAAAGACGAGCTGGATCCAATGAAACAACTGCTTCCAAATATGAATTTATTGTACTGGTTCGTTGTAAAAGACGGAAATTGGGGAGCATTACAGAACTGTGAATAGATTATCACTAGGGCATTGGCTGTTCTTCCTCTTTAGAGTGTTACATATAAATCCCAGTTACATGGCTACCTTTTGGGTATTGATTAGCACTCATAGAAGTTGATAGCCAACTGCTGGTAATGTCTTGAAGACGGTCGGAAGCGGGCTGGACACCTGGGCTCGTTGCTTACTAAAGTGAGGGAACGATTTGCCACCTATTCCTCCTTGCTCTCAGGCCTACGAAATGTGAACTAGCTCGGTTTGCCTTATTCAGTAATATGTGTGCAATTGCTGGTTTTCTAATGACTGCCACTTCCGGTGGCGATGAACTGTAATTTTAGTGGCAGACTGTTGCATTGGCATTCCGGCAGCGGCCTTATACATGTATGCCTGTTGGTTTGTCAGGACTTGCTGTCAGGTCCACTTTTCACATGGGAGACTGAAGAGCATTTTGTTTGATTTTCACTGGCTTGGGAATGAAGCATTATGGGGAACTCTTTGTGTTGAAATTGGAATCCCGATTGACTAATATCACATTCTTGTAGCAAGAAACTGAGAATAAGTTAATTATAGAAGTTTCATGTCTTTTGTAGGACATTGCGAACAACCGAGGGTTATTTTCTAGGTAACTTTACTTACAGTTGGCACAATGTGGGGTGTCGGGTTTGGTAAGCGCCGCCCAACATTCGGCGCTAACGCTAACAGAAGCAGGTAGTACCGTCTACTGTCATACGGTAGCTCAGTCATATCTGACTAAGACGTAACACACGAAGAGGAAGAGCGCAATTGGGAGGGAGCCAGGCTTATCCTTGTGCGAGGAAATGCAACCTAAAGACTATATGTCTAGGCAGGGCAGACCAGGCCCTAAGCCTTGGTTGGCAACTGGTCTAGGATGGAAGCTCCGACAGGCGGACATATAGAGCATTGCTTTGCTGATCCGGCAGCTTCTGCAGCTTGCCTTATTCCAGACGTATTAGTGTTACCTTTCTTCTGTAGTAAACTAGACAGGCCGAGAGAGGGATCATACTGCATGGGAAACACATGGTCTCTAAATTCAGCCCATGCTTTGAGCTATAGAGAGGTGTAACTCCATTTTACAAACTGTCGTCGGTCAATACGGCAAGGTGCCAGTCAATCATCAATTGTACTTACAGTAGCTTTCTGAACTAGAAGTCAACGTTTAATGGACCGGTGTGGGGGAATGTACCCACTACTCTGCCGTCGCCGCAAAGAAGTTTGTAAGCGTCAGCGCAATAAACGGCTTTGCCATGCTAGCCTCCAGTCATAGAAGTAGATTGTCTCTAGTCAGTTACTTAGTTAGTTAGTTAGTTAGTAGATACATTATCCTCACTGTACATCGAACCATTCAATCCATAAGTGATCCATTCTGACCCCCTTCTAAGTATCTACCCCAGCGTGTAGCGGTAGATGACACCAGTTCTGTGTCAGTTGACTACTTTTCTTTGTCCACCCTACATCGATCTTCTGTCTGGCTTCACTTATTTTGACTTGATGCTCTTGCATTCTGGTCAGGTTGCAGATTCACAGTCATCATAGAGGGAGTCTCCGTGGCGAAGTGGTCAAGCCGTCTGACTCGGGCTCCGAAGGTTGTGTGTTTGATTCCGGGCCGCTTCGTTCGGTTGACGAGAGCATTTTTTCGGAGACTACTGAGGGTCACCGGAGCTATGAAGTTCGTGCTTTGTGCGACGCTTTCCGCGCTGCGGGAAAAAGACAACCATATGGGGTAAAAACCCGGTGCAGTGAACTCGATCCTGTCGACTTTTTATCGACTTTTAAGCACTAGCAAACGAAAGAAGAAGAACGACAGCAAGAAAAGAAGAAAAAGAAAGCCATCACTGGCCGTTGACTGTCCATTCTATCAGCAAAGCAACATATATTTGTGTCATTTCATGAAGACAGCAATAACCAATAATATCAACAGCAACAACAACAACAACAACGATGACGACAACAACAACCATGACTACAACGATGGCAATAGAAACTGCAGCCACAAAAATAATAATAAGAAAAAAAAAAAGAATGGCAAGAACCTCTTGTCACTCTCTAAACTCATATGATATAACGTAATAATATAAACGAAGGAAACATTACAGCTGGAGCATAAAACGAAATATGTAGAAAATCATATTCCATTACGTCAGTGGACAAGCTAGTTGAAGATTAAGAGACAGGTGAAAATGGCGAAGAAAAAGACGAGAAATAAGAAGAGGCGAAAAAGAAGCACGAAAGGGAGGGAGGGGTGGGGTGGGGTCGGAAGAAGACGCAGAATAAAAGGAAAAAGAAAAGAAGTCGTCGACGACAACGAAGAAGAAGAAGAAGAATTAGAACAAGGCCGTCATCTTTCATCTTTATAAGTATAACGGTATTATGACTTTAAAATAATAGGTAGTTGGGAAAGGGAGGGGGGGTTTTGGGG
>JACEFZ010005902.1:0-47978 GCA_014155875.1 Cepaea nemoralis | reverse complement strand
TGGCTTCAGCTGGTCTGCCACGACCTTTTTAAAGTCGTCCACAATTCCAACATAATGTTCTCTTGGGGGTAATTTGAGTTTCAGGGAAAGTAAGAAGCCACACACGTAAACATGTATGGGGGATGCAGCATGACTGTAGCATCTTTTTTGGGGGGTTAACAAATTTGATCACTGATGAGGCATTTTCATGTGTCATGATTAGTTTGATTTAAAATGTTGACTTTTCATTCTTGACTTGGGGATGTTAATTTCAAGTACCTTGGAAGTCAAAAGTAGGTTCACCTGCTGGTGAGAACACTGGTAATTGGGAGGGCTAAACCTCATACGAAATCAGTCCAGGGCACTCGCTGCTACAAGCAACTGCTAGTAGTAGCATGTGTGTGGACTTTGCTTGGGTCCAAAAAGCGAGTGTGATTACAGTATTGCCAGTTTTCAAATGATCAGTCTCATTACTGTTTAGACCAGTGTTTCCCAACGTAGGACCCACGCCCCACAGGGGGGGCAATTCGATTGTTAAGGGGGGCAATTTGAAAATGAAAGAAATCAGATGGATATAACAAAATGGGCAGACTTGAGACTGAAGTTAACTAAATTGGAACCTGACATAAAATCTCTTTGCAGCAAGCATCAAGCGCAAGGATCTCACTAAATTTAAATAATAAATAATTACTAATATTTAAAATAATATAGAAAAATCTTTCATTTAAATTATTTTGTTCTTGAATTTCAGTTCTCCATTATATGTTTTGAAAATTTACTTACTGTGTTTACTCAATAATTTCAGAGTGATTTCTTCCTAACACCTATCATTCAAGTTTCTTTAGTGAACATTTCAATTTTTGAATATTAAAATGAATGTATATGTAATGTGAAAAAAAAAAATGTGGGGGGGGGGGGGGGGGGGGGTGGCATAATAATTTTAGAACGGCTTAGGTGGGGCATAGCACAAAAAAGGTTGGGAAACACTGGTTTAGACAGTCTCATATTGTGCTTTTAATAGGTTTGAGATGATGTTCATTCACTTTTGCTTGAAATGACTCCACTGACTTTCAGCTACTAATCAAGGCCATTAACAACATTTGTTATTTTATATCGCCTGAAATGCTGTCTTCATTTGACAGTGCATTACTCAAGATTGCTGTTTTCAATTTTTTACTTATCCTTATTATGTACATATCAGAAATCTGATTTATTCAGTCACCATACAATAAAACTAAATATTAAAACACAGTGTGGTATTTAAATGGAATATCTTTCATCTTCATCAGTCTAAAAATACAAAAATCGACAAACAGCTCATGGTTTTAAACCCAGATTATACTGGGAAGATTTCTTATATGTGTATAATTATACAGTCTCAGAGCCTTTGTAACCAACATAAGTATTGCCGAAATGTCTTTCATTATAATGTGAATCATCAATCCTGTGGGCGTTACATCTGGTTGTGGTCAGTATGTTTTTAAATTATCTGCCGTATGTTGGTTTTTAAAGTCTGCTGTCTTTTTATTAATTAGCAGGTTTGTGTGGCTCTCCTAATGTGCTGCTTTGACTGTTCAAGTTGGAACATGTTGTTATCTGGGTTTTGAGACCCAGAGGCGTATCAGGGACACAGAGGGGCATCAAAGAAAACAGACATTAATCATACATGCAAAAATTTATAAGGGACACAGAAGCTTATCAAAGACGCAGAAGATTGTATGCTATTATAAAGCAGAGAAACAGAACATACAAAAATACAGAAGATTCAATACTGTGATAAAGCAGAGACAAAAAAAAGAAAGTTGTTTGGTTTAATTTTGGGTCAGGATCATTTTCATTGCACATTGGTATTTCCATGAGTGCTCCAATTGCCTCTCATAGATCACACAAGGAGAATCTTAATACAGTGCACAAATTCCATAGCATCGACACATATGTTTGTATTCCTGAATCACATATGCTATTCATTTTGGCAGTAGCTTTTCTAATTATGAAATTTTGCCTGGGTTGTGGCCTATTCTTGCTGTTGTTTTGGACGCCTTTGACAGAAGGCATATAATGGAACCAGCAGACTCACTTTAAGCAATTAAATTTTAATTAAGCTAATTACAGTAACTATAGCAGACACCTCAAGCACACGAGAGGAACTGGAGAAGGCTGAAAAGGAGAAAGTAGGAGTTGAAGCGCTGTGCAGCAGAGGCCAAAAAAGCTAAATGAGATTATTCCATAAGTGAGTGGGGAGGTGATAAGACAGTAGGTAAATTCTGGAAACTACTCAGACAAATGTGCAGAAAAGACCAGTCCACCACACTGGGAACAAGATATCGGGCTAATGGCATGCTCATGACAATGGACTAGGAGAAAAAGGAAGCTTTCCTGTGGAGATTAACAACAGTCAGATCAAAATGAAAGAGACATCAGGGGCACAGTTAAAGGGCAACCAGCAGGTTTCATCACAGTTATTAGGATGTCATACAGGTTTTAAAAAAGTTAGTTACTTATCTTTTACAGGACGTCGCGGTCACCCCCACCATTATTTTAGCTGTTTGTTATTTCTTGGCAAGTCATACAGGTAGAAGACATAAAATATACATTGAAAACAGCAAAGGACACTGCGCCAGGACCTGACGGGGTCGGGTATGCTCATATGAAGGATATGAGCGATGGAGATTGGAGACGATGGTTGCTTGCTTTAACCTGAGCATCAGGACAGTGTCAATGCCTCAAGAGTGGGTGCACAGCTTTTAATTCCACATCACAAACCAAGCAAAGACCATTCAAGACTCAATGGCTATAGAATTATCACCTTGCAGAATACATTTGGTAAAGTGTTGGAGAAGACGGTTGCTGTTAAGCTGCAGGAATACTTGGAAAAGGAAAACCTACTCCCAAGAGGGTTGGGGAGTTACCGGCCATTAAATACACCTGGTCAAGTGCTGCAATATTTGCTTTTGATGTTTATGAGGGTTTCCAGATTAGACAGGAAACAATGGCAGCAGCATTAGATTTTGAGGACGCAAATAACAGAGTCAGACATGATCTCCTGATACACACTGTTATGGAGAAATATCATTTAGTCCTCTAATCCCTACTTCTTTTTTCTACTTCTTTGAGCACCAAACGTGTGTTTATTCATTAATTCTTATGGAGAAAGGTGTTAATCCCTAGGTGGTGAATTGGAGGATAGCAGCTACTATTGTAGTCAAATTGTTGTACTGTTTAAAAAAATTCTCTTTGAGTATCTGTTATTGTTTATATTTGAGTTTGTAAACTTTTAAAATAAAAGTTATAATATCTGCATGATTTCTCATAATATGCCTTGACCTTCACGGTTTATATATAGCCTTGACCTTCACAGTTTATATATATATAAATAATTTTTCCCTTTCGATATTAATGGTTGCTTCTGTTTTCTTGATATTAAAGGAAAGTCCCTTTTTGGCATTCTGTGTTACTAAAGTGCCAAACAGTTGTTACAGATATGTTATGTTTTCAGCTATCGATACTGTCTCATGTGTATAACACAGATTGTTTATATTATATATATATAATGCTGGCTGCGTGGTGAAGGGTTTATGGACGCAGCTTGTAATCCTGAATACCGCAATCGAAACACAGCTGCAGGCGATTTGGCAGCAGGCTGCATTGCATTGTTTTTTAATGAAATAGTATGGGTGCTGGTAGTTCAGAAAGCAATGGCAAACTACTGAATGTAAACTTGCCCAGGAATCACAAACAGCCGAAACAATTTTGGTGTTGACTGCTATGTTCTGTAAAGGATATACAACTAATACATAAATAATGTAAAGTTTCCTGCAAAAATGGCATAACAGCCATGTCTCTCCACAGATCTCGGTCCTTGAGTCCTTTGAGTTCTGTATAATTCAATTCTACTTATTCTACTCATGAAATTCCTTCATGCTATCTTCTTTGACTACTTCTCTTGGCTTTTGTTTGCTTATTCTTCTTCTGTTTATTCTATCACAGTCACCATAATGTTCTCCAACGCTCCTCTTCTCATTATTTAACCAAAGAACACTGTTTGTCTGTCTTATAGTTGTGTAGAATGTTCTACTTTCTTTAGCCTCTTCCAGGCCATCGTTGTAAAATACTTTGAATCTCCTGAAATACAGATTTTGCTTGGACAATCCTGCTGTCAATCTCTGCCATGCTTCTTTCATCTGATTTTATAATTATCCTCCAAATATGTGAATTTATTCAATTGGTTAGGCATTTTCCTTTCTTTTGTTACGTCACATTTTGATATTATCATTTTCTTTGATATAACAATTGCTTCTGTTTTGTTTACATTCAAGGGAAATGTGTTTTTTGCACTCTCTGTTTCTACAGTGTACATTATTTGTTGCAGATCTTCGGTATTTTCAGTGGTCAGTATAATATCATCTGCATAACAAGATTGTTTGTATTTTAATCTCCAACTCAAATTCCTGGTTTATCTTTATTCTCTCTTATTATTATTTGTTATAGAGAAAACAGCCATTGTGATATATTGACCACATCAAGTGCCAAGTGGTCTATAAAAATATGGGACTACCTCCATATACCCAGAATGCCCCAAGGCATGGGAAATGGTCCATTTCCTTTCATACAGAGAGAATATCTGGTGCCAGAGCCTATCCTTGTCTTATTCCTTGCGTATCTGTTCATAATTGTCCACTTTCGCTCCCATTTTAATTACTACAACTTGTTTCCAGGAAATATTCTTGTTTATTCTGAGATCTTTCCTATCAGTTTTAAAATCTTCCAGCATTTTCATACTTTCATGTTTCACTTTACCAAATGCCTTGGTAAAATCTATAAAGTGCAAGAGTAGGGCTTTCTGTGTCTCACTTGATCCCTTTATTAGTGTTCAGAGTGCATTATGGGTTCCTTTCCCTTCCACCAATGCACATATGAAGACATACATGCAGGGAGAGAATAATTTTATTGATTGATTATCATTTAAAGATAATTTTACTGTCTGTAAATTTAGTGCTTAACAGAAAAAATGTCCTTTTTTCGTGCTTATTCACTTAGACTAAGACACCCTCGACATTTTATATATAGATAAAGCACAGGAATAACAGTTTTTGTGGAACCCATAGAGCATAAACAGATTCTCAAGTATTGATTGATGCTCGTAGAAGTAGAAGAAAGAAGTAGAGATTAGAGGACACACTAAACAACATAAAAATGTAAAGCTATAGTTACCATACAGGGTCAAATCCTGGTTTGGTAACCAAGGCTTTCAATTTTTGTGTTGTCTTGTGTGTCCTCTAATCTCTACTTCTGTCTTCTACTTATATAGATAACTAGCTGACCCGGCCCGGCTTTGCCCAGTCCCTGGCGGGGATCTATCTTATCTATCTATCTGTCGGTCTGTCGGTCGGTCTGTCTGTCTGTCTGTCTGACCCGGCCCGGCCTCGACCAGTCCCTGGTGGGAAGCGTCTCATTTAATTCATATTCGGCCCCTGCTCCTGTTCCCGTTTCCAAAAAAAGACGACCCGGCCCGGCTTCGCCCACACCTGGCGGGGATCTATCTGTCTGTCTGCCTGCCTGATTGCCTACCTACCTCTCTCTATATCTATCTATCTATCTATCTATCTATCTATCTATCTATCTATCTATCTATCTATGTTCGGCCCATTCCCGTTAAAAATATAGATAGAATAGAAGAATAGATAGATTGATAGTAGAAAATATGATTGGAAGAGATCTATCTAAAGTAAACTTACCAAGATATCACGAACAGCCAATAAATGGTGGGCGGTGGGTTGACTGCAGAGTACTGCAAACGATATGCAACGAACTTTCTCTCACAAAAAATTACTTTTTTTTTAATGAACGAAAATCTTTATTTTCAAAGGGTTAAGAATTGGGCACGCAGGCCCGTCCTACATTCTGCCCCTCTACTCTATTTCCTCTCATACATTCTTTCATTCAACATCTCTTATGAAGCAATTCTTTGACAACAACAAAACAATAAGCATTAAAATGCATGAAAAGTAACTCGTTGAGGAAATGTTTAACATGGGCATCATAAATACACAACGTGGGTGTAACGCGCCATACATATGAGAATGTTAAAAAAAATTAATGTGCTGTTGAAGAAAAATAAAAAGATGAGTTAGAAAATTTTCACTATTTAAATAGATGCATTATTTTTATGAAAACTATGAAAATGCCTTAAAGATTATATCATTATTTATTATAACTCATATGCCTGTAAATAACTGTAGACAAAGAGTTTATAAATCTTTGAAAATAATGCAACAATCTATATATAAAATAATAGCAATGCTATTAAAAGTTATACCCCTTGAAATAACTTTTCTTAAGTTAAGTCCCCTCGCTATATATAAATGAATAAGATATTAAAATATTAAATTTTAGTAAGTAAATAGCTGATTGTAACTAACAAACTATGACAGTTGGCTGCACGGGAATGAAAAGAAAACGTAGAAAATTTCATCTCAATTGGATGGACCGTTCTCGAACGCATAAATAACAGACATACATACATATATCGCCTTTTATATGTATATAGATTATCAGTCAATCAATCAGGTCTCCACAATGAAGGATGGCTGGAATGGATCTCCAACACTGTCTGTCTTTCGCCCTGACTGTACATTTTTTCAGATTGCTGTTTGTCCATCTCTTGATATTATCTTCCCACTTGTATTGTTGTCTACCTCTTGCTTGCTTGCCTTCAACCTTACCCTCCAGTATGGTTTTATAAGAGTATTAGGTATTTTAATTTGGCCGAAATATTTCTTTCATCAACTCTCTTTTCATTCCCAGTTTTTCTAGAACCTCTGAATTTGATTGTTTTTGTTTCCATGAAATACATCATATTTTTCTGTATATCCACATCACCAGGATCTCTATTCAACTTTCTAATTGCTTGTTCAGTGTCCAGCTATACTGAATTGCCAAATGTTTAGAAAAGCCAGGTTATCAAATTATCTTTATTTCAATGTCGTAATTTTTAATAGACTACATTTATTCCAGCCTCCAGTGGTAATTAAGGTTCAGATAAATAATGTAAGTCCAACTGCTGAAATAAATAATATATTTTAACTTTAATCATTAAAACAGGCACTACTTTAATAATTGAGCAAAAAGGGGCATTTGGTGTCAGATACATTTAACAAGGGGAGACATACTATTATTGGATTGCAATATACACTTATAGTTAAAAATGTGTTCTTTTTTTGTGTTTTCATAAATATGTAATTGTTGGTTGTATTAATTTTCATTAATCAAATAAGCTTATTCTTAATTATTCCCGAGGGCCACATTGAAGGAGTCCTCCCAGAGAAATATCTAGTGTCTATTTTATAAGGCTAGTTGACATCCAGAGCCTTATGTCATGAGGAAAATATCTCTTGTAGGTTGGGATTGATCCCAGACTCTGTACATGTTTGTCAGTGAGCTATTTGCTTTGCCACAATGGTTGCTGAGTTGACATTGGAGGGTTTCAAAGTGACCAGGTCAACATATTTCTTCATGTGTATTCTAGTGGTCTCCAGTATCACTTCCAGAACCAGACACATGCCAACTTGAGTTGACAATAAGAGTGTTTCAACCAATACACACAGGAAGAAGCATGAACAAGGCTGATATAATCAATGCAGTACAGACTGGGTTGGCAGGTGCTGATGAATTTCTGACGATAGCTTGATTATAACACAAACTGGAATTGAAGCCTTTTCAAGCACAAAAATACCGTCACCTAAGGAAAGAGAGGAGATACCATAGCCAGCTCTTTATGGAACAGTGAGCAGAATTACTTTGAGATGGCTGCTGCATCATAGGACTGTGAATGCATGTAAATGCCCAATGTGCAGTGATGTCGTTTGACATAACATAACATTGGAGTTTTTCAAAGTGACCATGTCAACAGATTTCTTCATGTGTATTTATGTGGTCTCCAGTATCATTTCCTTTTTATTCTAGGCACCATAAGTTCTGAGTTAACATAAGGAAATAACTATTATTACAGCATGCATACCATTGCTGGTTTCTACTGTGAGGGTTTTCCAGACTGAGTAGTAATTTGATGATTTTAGTAACACATATTATATGTTTGAGATACATAAAAAATTTTTTGGATGTACAAATAATTCTTCATGATAGTATGTTGTGTTTCTTATTTTGTTAGTAGAATTAACATAGATGGTTTATAGACATATGCAGATCATAACATTCATATTTAAGATACTTTGTTGTGGAGTTAACATCTATTATATATGGTCATAATTCTCATAAATTATGATGTGTGCTCTTAACATTCATATTTATAATTCATTATCATCATTTTCTTATTTATGACGTGATCCTAATGTTCATATTTAAACTAATTGATCATAGCCTTCATATTTACATATTGTTTTCGTAACGGCCAGATTTATGATTCTAGGGTTAAAATTTAAGTGACTGATGTTCGTTGACAGATATCCATGCTTATGGAGATTTTATAGTCATTACAGTCTGTGGGCTTAGGGGAACAGTTTCATAATTCCCTGACTTACTGAATCAAGGATTCAAAAACAGTAGCTGGCAATTTGGAAGCAGCCCTCTTTGCATTGATTTTCATGGTTTGAGGTTTAGGCCATTCAAAAAGTAATGGCTAGCTACTGAACTATATTTGCCTGGTAAACTACAAAGAGTCAATAAATGCTGGGGTTGACTGCAACATTCTTTAAAGGACAAGCAACTATCTTTTTAAAAAAAAACATATCTGGGGGTTTTCAGTTTGACTGACATTTGAGAAGTCTGGTGTATACATAAATAGAAATGCACTTGTTTAAAATAATATTTAGATTTATATTTAAAAAAATCTAAATTGACATAATCCATGTTGGATTATTTCATTTTTATACTCATAATTTTATTACTCAGGTGTCTGCATGGTATGATACTGTGGTAACATGGTGGTCAGTTGGCTGGCTTATCAATACAGTTGTCTGGTGTTCAATCCCCAGTTGTGACAGGATTGCATTTGATCTGACGAATGCATCTCTGGTGTCAACCCAGCCTTGTACAATACACACCAAATCATTTTCAGAATTTTATTTATTTTTAATTTTTTAAATCTGGATGAAAATATGAAAGGTAAACGCAGTCCCATAGCAGATACAGCCATTGGTGTGTGAAGGGTTATATCTTTGCATGTTTTAGGCCACAACATATGAGGTAAGGTGGCTAATTCCCAAGCTTGTTGCCTGTCCCTCCCAAACCATTCCCTGAAAACCATCTGGTATCCATGTTTATGAGGCTGGGTCAACCCTAGAAGAGCCGTTCTGATCAGACAAATAATCCTGCAATTGCTGGGTTTGAATCTGGACCTCTGTCTTGGCAGACAAGCCCACTATGCCATCACAGCTTCCATGGATATTTGCTGGTAAAATTATGCCAAAATAAAATGCAAAATATATGTGTTGTGACAATTCTGGCATTTTTAGTCAAAGTGAAAACAAAAGTCGAAGTAAATGTTAGCTAAATATGACAGAAATATGTCTAGCTACATATAATTAAGTGATACAGAGCTTTCATTATTTAAAAAAAAGCATTAAATCATACTTCAAGACAGCAGAGCAATAATTATAAGTTAATCAATGCTAAAATAAACATGTCTGTTTTCATGCCATTAAGGCAATTTTAATGAGTGTTTGACCTATATTTTCTGTGATCCATTGGCACACATCTGACAGTATGGTTGATATTATCTTGGCTGCATTGATTTTCACAACTATGGAATGTCTTTAGTTTCGTTAACCCGAAATTTTATTTTAATTTGGACGTAATTGTATTGTGCCGTTCACAACAGGGCTATGATGTTTGCACCTTTCAGCTGACACATCCCACCTCTTCCTGGCATTTGTTGACCAGGTTAGCCTTCTCAGGCAGAACTATGGTACCATTTAATGAGGTTTGGTCAACCCCCAGAGCTATACTGGTGAGTTAAAAATGTAATTCTGCCACCTTGCCACTCCTATTGATCAAACTCCAGTTGGCTGTATTGATACGCTCACCACAATACCAGCATGGCTCCTGAGTTAATTAACGTGTTTATTAGCTGTAAGTTTGCAGATTGAAGGCAGTTTAGCAAGATCGTTACATAATTTCTGATTTGATCTTCCAGGTGATCTTTAGCCAGTCCAGTGACACTTTGGACCATCAGCCCAGCGTGGGAGGCTCCAGTGGCGAAGAGACTTCCCTACCAGAGGCTTCCTCCAGTATGTTTCAGTATTTGCGAAAGAATCTAGGGTTGCCAGTTTGTGTTCTGCTGATGTTCTTGTATGTGAATGCCATAGACATCGTTCATCAGACTATTTACTATCAACATCATTGATTCCTTCCATTCCCTGTAGAACCTCTTCTTTCCGTGTTCCCCAGTCACTGAATGGCAGAGTGTACACCTCAGGCTCAGAAGCTGCTGGGTTCCACCTCAGCATAGGGCTGAACATTTTCCCAAGAGCCATTGGCATGTAATGATATCACACATCCCCCCTGATCGCTTGGGTAGTGAGATTGGGTACCTGGTCTTTTCGGAAGTGTGCAAGTGAAAAATCCCATGGCCTTTGGCAATTACAAAGAGTAGATCATAAGGGCACTTCTCTGGCAAATTGTTAGGAATGAGAACCTATCATTGGGTAGAGTCAATTACCTAGGATTGAATCTGCCAAGAGGAGGTAACTTTACACAAATGCATGCCAGAGTTGGACACACAGATCGATGAGATGCATAGCTAGTTGTGACACACTCCACTTGAAAGAGGAACAAAGAATGATAAAACAGTCAGTAACCATTACAGTTGATAATCCCTGCGGGATGACAGTAAACTTCCTCCTATCGACTTGGTCAGTAACATACTTTGTTTTTGTTCTTAACTGTTGTTCATGTTCTAAATTTTATTTTTTTTTTTTCTTTTGCTCAATTTGAATGCAAGCGTACTCCATACACGTGCTACTACTTAAAGTGTACTGGGTTGATTTTTTGTGTACGGGTTACCTTTTCCTTTTATCAGTGTTCAGGTGAACCCACTGACTTCTGAGGTATTTGTAATTTACGTACCTAAGTCAAGGAGGAGAAGTCAGCATTTTAGTCTAACTGACTGGTGTAGGAGTTGAACCTGTTGCTTTGGCACCACTATACCGGAAGTTTAAGAGTAAATGCTCTTATCCATTTGGCAGTGCTTTCGTTTATTTCTTCATCATCAACTGGGGTTCTATAATCAGAAGCGACTGAAAGAGCTTATTATATGATCCTGTTGCTTGAAAGACAGAGCAGGGAGGAGGATATAGGAATGATTCCCAACTACATTCATATTTTTATCCTTCATATGTCTGGCTGAGCATATGTTACAGATGTTATTCTCTGTTTGTATAATGTGCTGTTTTAATTAGTTATGTCTACCATAGGTGAAAAATATTAGTCTTATCTTGGTTACCCAAACATCAGTCTGTCTGTGTCATCCAAACATCAGTCATGACTGTGTCATCCAAACATCAGTCATGCCTGTGTCATCCAAACATCAGTCATATCTGTGTTATCCAAACATCAGTCATGTCTGTCACCTAAGCATTAGTCATGTCTTCATCACCCAAGCATCAGTCATGTCTATGTCACGCACGCATCAGTCATAGCTGTGTCATTCAAACATCATTCATGCCCATGTCATCCAAACGTTAAGTCATTGTGTCACCCAAAAATCAGTTTGTTTGATTTTTTGATCCTCAGATGACACTTTGCTGGGAAATGAGAGCAGTGGCAATGAATTGATGGTGACATTCAAGAACTTTGATTTCCTGGACAACGAGTTGGAGGATTCTGAGGTAAATTCTCAAGAACACATTTCTTTATTTCATGGTCAGTTATTTTAAAAGTGAAACATACAAGGTATGCCAAGAGGTTATGGGAGTGCTTTTTAAAAAACAAAACATGAAGTAAACGTAATGATAGTGATGAAACAATAAGCATATCTTCTAGTGTGTTATAAAATATAAAATGTTGATTAGTTGCTATGATGAAAAATGTTATAGACATTGTCTTTGTGGTAACAGTATCATGTTAGATAAATCCCTTCAAAAATTGGCAGTAGTGAATCTGCAGTTTTCTGTCTTATCTTTCTACTTGCTTGTCTCTATATCTTTCTCTCCATCTCTGACATTCTCTATCTGCCTCTCTGTCTGTCTCTCTGTCTCTATCTAGTCTGTCTCTGTCTCTCTCTGTCTCTCTCTGTCTGTCTGTCTGTCTGTCTGTCTGTCTCTCTCTCTCTCTCTCTCTCTCTCTCTCTCTCTCTCTCTCTCTCTCTCTCTCTCTCTCTCTCTCTCTCTCTCTCTCTCTCTCTGTCTGGCTATATTTGTCACTCACTATTCCCCCTCAATGTGTGTGTGTGTGTGTGCATCTGAGGCATTCATCTCACACATGTTTGCAGAGTGAGAGAGAGAGAGATGAAAAACATAATCAGTAAGAAATAATTATATCCTGTATTTCCTGATATTCCCACAGACGGAAGGATTCTTCACTCAACTGGTGGATCGTCGTCATTCTCTTCACCTTGAGCCTTCTCCAACAGGCCCAGGCCGACCTAACTTCGGCAGCGAGCCTAACCTGAATAGTCTAACAAGCAACCTGTCAAAGAGGTCACCTCATGACAGTGTTACCGAGGAGCCATCCACAGATGATGAGGTGAGTAAGCTAGAGTGATCTGTGAGCAACACAATGAATAGTTCCTCCTGTGGTGCCAAAGGTTCTGAGAGGTTCTTTTCTATGAGGTTTTACTTCCATGGTAACCGTAACCAGATCAAAGCCAGTCTGTGACATGACTTCAGCACACCTTCTTCTTGTAGTCCATGTCGTGTGGCATTGGTGATTGTGTGTGACCACTGCCATCTTTCTCGTGTACTGGCAATAAGATGTGTCACCATGCCGTGACGTCAAACTGTTCAGTAACTTCTCTCTTGGTCTTTCCCTGCGTCTCCTCCCCTCCACGTTCCATTTGTGACAGCACACTCCTTTTCATTTCTTATGACATGCACAAAGAATTTGAACTGTATTTTTCTGATGTAAGTAACCAGTTCTCTTTGTCTGTTAACTTCTTTATAGATATTGTCATTACTCTCTGTCCATTCCTGATTTCAGCACACCATTGCAACATACTCCTCCTGTGAGACCTGGACACTTACTAAACAAGCTGAACAGTGCATAAATGCCTTTGAATATAAATGGTATAGACGGATTCTAAGAATATCTCGAAGACAAAAAAGAACAAATGCATCCATACGACAAGATCTGAATATTGAAGAAAGTTAGCTACTAAAGACAATAAAATAAAGAAAATTGAAATATTTTGGTCACTTGAAACATCATGAAAGTTTGGAGAGAACAATACTGAAGGGGTATATGCCTGGGAAGAGAGGAAGAGGAAGGCCAAAGAGAAGATGGGTGCAGGATGTGGCAGATGATGTCCAGATGAGTGTATTGGACGCAGGAAATCTTGCTTATGACCAAGAAGTTTTCTGGAAATTTGTTATGAGGTTTTGTAAAGGACATGTTACTGAATGAATAAATGAATGCCATAAAGTAGTTGCTTTTTGTATGTGTGAGTCTAGAAATTACTGAGGAAAGGCATTGGTCATCACCACCTCACAAAAATAAGACCTGGTATATCTGGAAATCTTAGCATTTCACATCCTTCACCATATTATAGCAAGAGTTGCAGAATGTTACCCTCCTCACCACAGCTGGAGAGATTCAATCCATTGCCATTCCCCTGCCTCATGCATTTCTTGCCCAGGGTGTCCACATTCATGTTGGTCAACCCTTGACTCTTCCAGTCCAGGAACCACGCCTTTCATGACTGTTCTATCCAAGCCACTGTGATGTTTCATATGGCTGTAGTACTTCAGTATCTGAAACATTATGCTTACAGCAGATCAAAGAGTTTTCCCCGTAGGTCATGATGTGAGGAATGTTCTGCTAAAGACCTGCTAAGTAATGGTAAATTGCTGACCAGTACACTTTACACATCGTTACAAATTACAATCCTGAGGAAACAATATGTTGTTTGTTCATCGTTGCCGAAGATGTCCACATTGTTATCATCACTGTTAAAGTAGGTTTGGAGGCGGCAGGTTAGATCAGTCTGAACTCAGTAATGTCTGTTACAATGAGGGTTGAGGGATGTCAACTGTCATTTAAGGTGGAGGTAACTCAATTTGATTTTCATATGGCGCACTTCTGTGTAGATGATTCTTAGATGTTCAAAAGTCCCTATGTATCAGAGCCCAGACAGATAGTATGAGTTAAAATTGATTCAGACACCGTGATTTACCATACTTTACTTATACCCAGTATATCTCAAGATGTAAAGAAGGGTCCATTACATTACTTTACTTTACTTTACTTTACTTTACTTTACTTTACTTTACCAAACACCCATTATATCTCAATGTGTGGGAAAGGTTCCTTTACTTTATTTTTTGTGGTAGTATCAGGGAGTATGCCGGTCTCTCTGGCCGAGGGGTTACACCACTTTCTCTGTAATCCCATTTATCACGCAGTCTCATACCGGGCGAGAACTGGGAGCGGTTTGTCCCCCGCTGATGACTTGCGGGATAACTGAGCCGGCCGCTCAGAAAGCAATGGCAAACTACTGAGCGTAATCTTGCCAAGAAATCAACAGACAGCTGAAAGATGCTGGTGTTGACAGCGATGTCCTGTAAAAGGATATGCGAATTTAAAAAAAAAAAAATCAGGGAGTATAAGGGAGCTGCAGCAGCATAGTGATTAGTGCACTTGCCTGCCAAGACAGTGGTCCAGGTTCGATCCCCAGCAGAGGCAGGATTATTTTTTCCAACCAGTGTTGCTCTCAGGTCGACCCAGCCTTATAAAAATGGGCACCAGACAATTGTCAGAATTGTCTGGGACAGAAAGGAGATGTAGAAGAGAACTGACCACTACAGCCCATATATTATGGCTCATGTGTGGCTGAACACTTCACACCCCAATGGCAGTATCTCCTATGGGACTACCCTTACCTGACCAAACATTGGCTTGTCTTGACTTTACCTGACCAACCATTGGCTTGTCTTGACTTTACCTGACCAACCATTGGCATGTCTTGACATTACGTGACCAACCATTGGCTTGTCTTGACTTTACCTGACCAACCATTGGCTTGTCTTGACTTTACCTGACCAACCATTGGCATGTCTTGACATTACGTGACCAACCATTGGCTTGTCTTGACTTTACCTGACCAACCATTGGCTTGTCTTGACTGTGTTGTGGCTCATGTTAGTTAGTTAGTTAGTCGACAGATCATCCTCATTGCACATCGAACCATTCAGTCCATAAGTGCTCGGATCCCCTTCTCAGCAAATCCCGCAACATGTAGCGGCTAACGACGCCAGTTCTGTGTTGGTTTATCAATCTTCTTTGGCTTCCTGCGTAGTGTTCTTGTTTGGCCACCCCTCTTTTAATTTGCTGCTCTCGCAGTCTGGCCATTGTTGTAGATTCACAGTCATCACTTGGTTTCCGCAAAAGTCTTACTTCTCGTAGAGCATTCAGAATGTCGGCCTGGTCCATGGCGCGTCCGCCCTCCACAGTAGCCTCACCTGCGAGCTTGTCAGCCCGCTCATTTCCTTGTTTGTGGCTCATGTGTATCTGAACACTTCACACCCCAATGGCAGTATCTGTAATGGGACTAACTTTACCTGACCAACCATTGGCTTGTCTTGACTTTACCTGACCAACCATTGTCTTGTCTTGACTTTACCTGACCAACTATTGGATTGTCTTGACTTTACCTGACCAACCATTGGCTTGTCTTGACTTTACCTGACCAACCATTGGATTGTCTTGACTTTACCTGACCAACCATTGGCTTGTCTTGACTGTGTTGTGGCTCATGTGTAGCTGAACACTTCACACCCCAATGGCAGTATCTGTAATGGGACTAACTTTACCTGACCAACCATTGGCTTGTCTTGACTTTACCTGACCAACCATTGAATTGTCTTGACTACCTGACCAACCATTAGATTCTCTTGACTTTACTTGACCAACCATTGGATTGTCTTGACTTTACCTGACCAACCATTGGATTGTCTTGACTGTTTTGCAGTCTGAGAGCTCCGAGCAAGAAGCTAGTGGTGCTACTGCAGTCTCTGATTCCGCCGGAGCATCAGCTTCCATACAAGTGAACAATTTCAATCTTCTGAGGTCAAGTCCTCTGACCGCTTCCACGTAAGTTTTTAAAATCTTTTTTATTCATTATGTATGTATGTATGGCCGGTCTCTGTGGCCAAAGGCTTGCGAGCGCTGTTCGTGAGCCGAGTACCAGGCGTTTGAAACTCAGCTGCAACTGATTTGTGCAGCAGACCATGTCGCGTTGTGTTATAACGTGCTGGTATGGGAGCCGGTCATTCAGAAAGCAGCAGCAAACTACTGAACGTAACACTTGCGCCTAGTACATCAACAGCAGCTGAAAAATGCTGGTGTTGACTGCAACGTCCCTTAAGGGATACGCATCATTTTAAGAAGATGTGTTTTAGATGCAACAATAAGAAAAGAGACAAACAGCTTTATTTGGTCATGTGATGAAAATAGAAGCCTTGGAGAACATTGTGACAACTGGGAAGATCAAAGGGAATAGGGGCTGAGGCAGACCAAGAGAAATGATGCTGGATGAACTGAGATGGTGGTATAGAGAAGTATTATCAGCAAAGTTGATCCAGAACACCAAGGACCAAGATCTGTGGAGAGATGAATGCTTGCTCCAGCTGTCAGGGCACATGATGATGTATTTTAGAGATTTGTGATGGCGTAATGGTTAGTCGCTGTATTCTGATCGTTTTACTACTGAGGCGATCAGAGCACATATAGATTTATCCAGAGTGTGGTGATGGTAATCTGAACTGAAATTAACTGACCACCATATTTTCCAGTCAGACCTAATTAATAGGGGATGTTTCCTGACCCATACAATTAAGGGGTCATACGAGTCTCATTAAAGGAGTGTATTGTCTAGCGTCAGTTGGATATTTCTCTTTTGCTTATTGTTAAGAGGTTGAGATCCAAGGCCAGATGTGTTGCATTGGCTCTATTTTTTCAAAGTATGTTTTGGGGTTGTTTAAAATATAATTGTTTCAAGTAGTAGCTTAATTGTATTGATGATTGCATTTTTAGATTCTTCTTTTTGTAGTGTCATTCCTTAAATGGAAAATTTAAGAGTAAAGAGAGAGAAAGAGAGTGGAGGGTGGGGAGAATAGAGAGATAATTGAGAGCTTTTGAAATAAGTGGAAAAGAGAGAGAGAGATTGTGTATTCAAGCCATGAATTCTCCTCACCTCTCAAACTCACTTCTGTGGAGGATTTACTTACCCAATACTTCATGACTCCCTCCAGGCACAGCCTGTCCAGCAACGCACCGAGTGAGACCGACACCGTGGACCTGAATTCCAGCCAGGCATCGCCTGCATTCTCTCAGCTGTCCATCCTGATGCTGAACCTGCAAGCAGATGAGATTGAGGAGGCATGGAGAGTCCACGTGGGCAAGGTGATGGTGGAGAGCTCATTGTCTCACATTGGAAAAACCAGCCAGATATTCCCCAGGCTGTTCAGGGTAATTTTCTAGTGTTACTGCTGTCAGTGTTGTCATGGCTTTACTTGTCTGTCCACTGATAGAATGAAGGCAGCTGCCTAGGTTCTCTTCTGGGGCTGGACCCATATTATTATAGGGCAGTCGGCACTTGGTGGGTAATGTGAGCACTATCACCCAGATCTAAATTTTTTTAAAAACATCTCACGGTTTTGAACCCTTGACCACTGGGCTTGCAGGAAAGTGCTTCACCACTATGTAGTGGCTAATGTATGTTCACTATTTACTTCACATAGCATGCATGTGTGTGTATTATACCAAATACATAAGGCCATAAGATTCTTTATGAGCTAGTCGATGCATGTATTGCTATCTACATATATGTATGCTGTATGAGGTAAGTAGCGAACATATATGGTTATGAGGTAACATATGAGTGAACATATATGTACATGAGGTAACTAGTGAACATATCGTGATCTACATGTGTGCTTGGTAAAGAGTGAGTTGAGAAAACTAAAAGCCATTGGTCGGAGCCATTGTTCATCACGTGACCAGTCTGGTGTAGAATACCTTCAGTATTGTGAGTTTTGTTCAACTGTGGATGCTATATGACCTATCTATGAGTTAATCAGTGAAACATGAATGCAGCGATTATTATATGACTCATGACTGAAACATGAAATCACCAGTTTGAGATCAGCCATAATCATCATCTTTATGGGCCATGCCGAAAGGTTATCTTCATCACTCATCGTTCAACCGGATGTACGCACCTGAACACAGGTGTTAAGGACAATAAATGGTCAGCATGGCTGAAGAGCGCTCACTCTTAAACTTCTGGTGTGCTGATGCCTAGGTAGTAAGTTCAACCCCCCTATACCAGTCAGTTGGAGTAAAATGTTTTCTCATCCTTGACTTTGGGGTGTAAATGACAAGTACCTCAGAAGTCAGAGTGGTTTCACCTGATGGTGAGGGACACTGGTAAAAGGAAAAGCTCATCCACACGCAAAAATCAGTCCAGTGCACTAGAAGAAGTAGCTTATGTATGGACTATGCTTGAGTACTAAGCGACTGAATACCAAAAAAAAGGCAATAAACTCAAGGACCAGCTGGCAACAGTGCACCAATACAAGCGGGGAAAAGCATGAAGAGAACTGCTGCTGTCACAGCAGAACGGACCCAGCTGGCCAATACCAAAGAGTCTAATGCTATCCTGATCACATGGCCTGAGAGTGAAGCCATACCAAGCATGTTAAAGCTGTATTCAATGGCAAGAGAGGAGATATTACAGCCAACTGCTCATGGGAACAGTGAGTAGAGTTAATTTGAGCTGGCTGCATTAATATCTGTTTGTCATAACACAACCTGCTATAGGCGTAGATGGTTATGGTTCATCATCTGACACGACCACAAGAGTTTGGATCAGGTCTGTGTTCTTTCCCATCCATGCCATCCAGGTATTTATATCTCTGTCACCCCCTTGATCTTTTTCCATCAAGTTTACAACTGTCATTAAGTTTTCAAGTCAGTCTCTCCTAACATGCCCAACAAATCTTTCATGTGTACGAATAATTGCTCTAATTGGTGTGTGATTTTCATGTGTTTCTCATGGACTGTCTCATTCATTTTTCTGCTAGTCCTTGATATTCTTTGAATTTTCCCCAGAAACCACATTTCCAATGCCCTTAGATGGTTCTCAGCTTATTTTCCATGTTTCAGTTGCTTACAGCAGTGTGGGTTATATATAATACTTCAGCACTTATTTTCTCACTGCATCTGACAGCTTTATGTTAGTAAACAGGGGGCTGAGTGGTCTCGAGGTATGGTGTCCGCCTCGAGTGCTGGAGGTCCCGGGTTCAAGCCCCGGTGCGGGCTGGGATTTTTTCACGTGGATTTCTAGTAACAAAATTTCCCCTGGTCTCTGGGTAGTGAGATCGGACGCCCGTGTGTATTGCTGCGCACGTAAAAAATCCCTTGGCAGTTGGAAATCGAAAAAGAGTAGTCTAACAGCGCTTCCCAGGCAAAATTTCGAGATAAGAATCTACCCAAAGTATTTCAGGATCTTCACTGCTGCTACAGAGTTCATGCACTGAGCTGAGATTCTCCAGACTCAGGCTTGAGTTATGAGTAGAACGGAGCACTTATGGGTTACACCCGTGTGCCGTGATGTTCATCCTTCGACTAAACTAAACTACACATGTTAGTGAGCATGTTTTCCAACTTGCAAAAGGCTACTTATGCCATGAAAACACTTGTACTAATCTCTACAAGGCATCTTCCATTAGATACTATGTCTCTAAAAGGCATCTTCCATTAGATACTATGGCTGTTCAAAGGCAGTTGTACAGATTCAACTGTCTAAGAATTTACCCATTTACTTGGATGTTACATTGTGGTATTTCTTTCTTCTTCAAGATTACTGATCACTGAAGCTACCAGTGAAACATGACACATCAGTGATATGTTTATTCAGCAGTTACGTGATTTACAACATAAACATTATTTACAACAGCTCAGTGATGGTTCCATTACATAAGTTCATTAGGTACATATGTACACAGACAAACAGGATGATACTGATTTAGGCAGAGTAAAAGAAATAAAAATCACTTTACTATCAAACTGTCATTTACTGCAAATATAGTACCTTGCGGTGTATCAGGGAAATCTTGAGTCTGAGGAATTAAAGGCCGCCTGGCTAGTGCAGTCGCCGCAAACTGTGCAGGTTAGAGTTTTATTTTTGCCCCCGACAGAAAAAAAACTCCACACCTTACCGAGGATTTGAACCCGGGTCTCCCAAAGGAAAATCCAACGTTCTAGCCACTCTGTGGCTACTAACTTTATTTAAGTGTTTCATTGTCAGTGCCTAAACCAACATCATCATCATCACACATGCATGCAAAAGGGGGGTGTTGGGTTCGCGGTTCGTGCATGGTTATTTTGTTTTGTTTTATTCTTTGCATGTACACATGCATGATGGCCCCATATTTGTATAGAACAATCAGCACTTGATGAGTGATGTCAGTATCACTCCGGCTGCCTTTGCTTATCCGGAAATTTATTGGTACCCATTTTAGGCTAGGTCGACCTGGAGCCAAGGTCAGTATTTTAAGATCCTTACCTTGATGGAGATTTGAATACATAACAGCAGGGCTGGCAGGCAAACATGGTAGCTACTGTGCTACCACAGCACCATATGTGTGGGTGTGTGGAAGAGAGATAGAGAGAGAGAACATATGTGTAACGGGGGAGGGAAAGAGAGAGCAAGTAGGTGTAAGAGAGGGAGAGATAGAGAGAAAGAGAGAGCATAAAACAATTTAATTAGACTGGCTAGTAAAACACAAATTGATGAGTAATCATTGCACTCTGCAGGAGCTGCGGAAACGTCTGACTACCATGACTAAAGAAGCCTGCTACTACATCTCCAAGTCAGATAACCTCAAGGCCATCACTTCTCAGATATGTATCCTGAATACAAAATATGGTTTTGTACACTACATTATCTGTATGTTTGTACACTAAATTATTTGTATGTTTGTACACTACATTATTTGTATGTTTGTACACTGCATTATCTGCATGTTAAAACAGTACAGTGATAGACTGAGATATATAGATGAAGGATAAATTGTTAAAACTATAGCGCATATGGTTGACTGAGTTATATTGATAAAGTGTTAAAACTATAGTACATATGGCAGACTGAGACATAACAATCAGGGATACATTGTTAAAACTAGAAAATATATGAATAACAAGAACAACATCAAGGAGATGACATCAAGAATTCTCAAGTTGCTGTAATGACATGTAACAAATTCTACATTACTTAATTCTTCTTCTTCTTACAGTCCTTGCCATATTGTGCTGGTCATTTCTGTCTGCAGACTTCTGTCTCTTGTACTGTCAATGATTTCTGAAACAGGTGTTCCTCCATGCCATGATTCAGACTGTCTTGCATCCTCTGTCTTGATCTCCCCTTGCCTCTGTTCCCCTCTAACATTTCTGTTGTTGTGATGTGCTCCAGCTTTCCCTATTTCATGATCAAAAAAATTATGAATTGTCTTCTTTTAATGCTAGTATCCAGATCTCTTGGCTCTTCTTCTTCTTTCATTTGCTTGAAATTTAATGTCTATGTCTGAAATGATGTCTTTTGTATAAACTTCACTGTCTTTTTTAGTTCTCACAGTGGTCCGTAGAGTTTATCTTCAACTGTTGCTTCTCTAGGCCAGAAGGTTCGCCTAGATATGGTATATTTGGGATAGTCTTGGAGTATGTGATCGGCTGATTCACCAGTCTTGAAGTTGTCTTTGTGAGTTAACTTCTTTCAAAAAATCTTCATTATGTTTTTAATCTGTCCATGGCGTTTTCATCGTTCTTCTATAACACCACATGTCTGCAATGTCCACATAATTCCTCATTAATTTACTGATTGTCAATGATTTACTTCTGTACATCAGAATTGACCTAGAATAGCGCTTAAGAACTCTCTTTTTCAACTCAATTGACACAAGTAGTTGTATAACATTAATCTTCATCTTTTGAAATGCTGCTTTTGCTTTGGCTATTTTATGTTTCACTTCTTTAATATTCCTTCCATCTGCTTTTATCAAAATGCTCAAATACTTGAAGACATTGACTTTCTTCAGACTAGTTCCATTTGCTTTGATGTTGCATTTGGGAAGGCATTTTTTAAATTTGTAGTTATCATTACTTCTGTTTTTCTGTTATACAGACTGAGACCTTTGTTTGGACTTTCTTTTGCAATTATATCTTGTGATTCATGATTGTAAATTCTAGCTTCGATATGCTTCTTTTTGTGTATTTCACATGCAGAAAAAAGTAAAAAACATTTATTGGCAGCAAACAGCAGGATGCTATTCAAGTATACAATTAAAATTAATGGCATTTATTTGGGGCAAGTATGGAAATTCTAGTATTTAGGTAGATGAATACCGTCAGAAAGGAGATGTATCACAGAAATAAAATTTACAATAAGCAGGACAAGCAAAAACAGCATTTTATAAAATGAAAAAATATTATTTGTGTGAAGTCACTAAATTGTAAGTAAAACTAAAGTATTCTTGCGTGGTACATAGAACCAAGTTTGACACATGGCTGTGAATCCTAGACAATTAGTAAATAAACAAACAAACAATCTCTTAACACCACAGAAATGTAACTTTACAGAAGAATGCTGAAAATACATTTTACAGCCAAAATGAGAGTTCTAAATGTTTTCAGGCTAAAACACAATGACAACTTATCACAAGCATCAGAAAGACATGCACTTTTTTGTCACATTTTAAAAAATTTTCTTGCGTATCCCTTATGGGACGTTGCAGTCAACACCAGCATTTTCAGCTGCTGTTGATGTACTAGGCAAGTGTTACGTTCAGTAGTTTGCCATTGCTTTCTGAACGACCGGCCCCTATACCTTTTTCGAAAAAACCAGCACCGTCGTGTTTCGAACCCGGGTATACGGGCTCACAAACCGCGTTCGCAAGCCCTTAGCCACAGAGTATGAGATGAGAAATACTGGAACATATTGTAACAACTAGAAAGATCAATTGGAAGAGATGGAGGATGATGGCGAGAGAATATTCTAGACAGCCCCATATCATGGCAAGGAAGAAAAATATCAACCCCTTTATTGATATATTTTGTTGGAGATTGCAAGATGTGAAGAGACATGTTAACCCATCTGAGTTGGCATGGTAGTTGATGATGATGGTTGTAGATTACTTTAAAATGTTTTCTGTAATTGTAAAACTACCATCCAGGAATCATATGTCATTATTATATTTTTGTATTTGTTGTTGAGTCAAAACCAATCCAAAGTGTCAACAACAAAAAAGGCTCTAGGTATTTGTTTCCCTTAAGAAAATTTAGTACAAGTCTTGGATCTGGTCCATCAGAAATTGGACTGCCCTTTCTTCTACTCAGAGTCGGACTTGGTAAGTGGTAGAACCTTTATTTGATATTTTTCTTATTATTAACAAAATGTATTTGTATGTGCCATATATATATATATATACTTACGGCATAATAAACAAGCTGATCGATAGTTTCCAATATCTAGGCTACACAGTGACATCTGACAGGAGATGTGACACAGAGATAAAGGAAAGAATTGCCATATCCAGAGATTATTTTACAAGAAAGAGCAATGTAATTTTTTTTTCCATCACTGGCTTTGAACTCAAGCGTAGTCCATACATGTGGTACTGCTTCTATTAGTGGCTACTACCGGGGAGTGCACTGGACTGATGTTTGCATGTGGATTAGCTTTCCCTGTTACCAGTGTCCCTCGCCATCAGATGAGAAGTCAACATTTTAGTCCAACTAAACGATGTAGGGGTTGTACCCGCTACCTCACCATTAGTGATTTCATGAAAAAAAAGAAAGAAATTTCACACATGTATAAACATGTTTACTAAAAGTTGTGTGGGGCCTGTTTTTCTGTGTGGATATGAATACTGTACAGTGAGTAATGACATGATGAAGAAACGGGGCAGTTGCGATGTGGTTTTGGAGAAGAATGTTGAGAATACCGTGGAAAGACTGCAAATGCTGAGGTGTTGAGAACTGCAGCTGTTACAAGGTCCCTCATCAAGACTATAAGTATATAGAAAATGAAATGTATGGGGCATATCAACAGAAGCAGTGAAATAACAAAATTAGTCTTATGTGGGAAAATACCAGACAAGTGAGGTAGAGGCCGATAAAGAAATATGTATGTGGAAAACTGAAATGGCTGGGCAACAAATAATATAAGCAATACCGGCTTCATCAGAATGTCAGATTTTTTATTTGCTCTCGCTCATTTTGAAATCAAGCATAGTCCATACATACTGCTTCTAGTAACACATGACTGAATGTTGCTTCAGGTTTAGCTTTCCCTATTACCAGTGTCCCTCGTCCGCAGGTGAACCCACTCAGGCTTCATCAGTACTTGTAATTTATGCCCCCAAGTCAAGGATTATAAGTCAAAGTTTTAGTCCAACTGACCAATGTAGAGGGTTGAACCCACTACCTCTGGAAAGGTTAACCCGGTCTACAAATGCCCGCAGAAGTCGGATGTGTGAGCCTAACGGCGCAAGAACGCAGCTCTGCTGTAAACAAGCACAGCGTAATCACGTCCAAAAAAAAAAAAAACAACTCAGGATGAACACAGAAGAAGAAGAAGAACCACTACCTCATCATCAGTATTTATTGCTTATGTTTGCAGTATTCATTTGACAATGTTTTTTATTTCCCTATGTGAATGCAACCTGCACAATGTTGAGCGAAAGAGGAGAGATTGGAAGGGCTGAAAGTAAGACAGGCCTGCGTTGCCCAATTTGTGAACCTTTGAAAATAAAGTTTGATTGTTCATTCAGCACACCGGTTGCTTAAGAAAGAGTGTTCTAATCCATTCAGCCATGCTGACTTCAAAAATTTTAAAGGATAATGTATTTGTGAATATATAATTCAGATATTGTTATTAGCAAAACATTTAGTGCAGTCAAAGGTGATGAGCTTTCTAGTGACTTGAAGATTGAAAAACAAACTAATGCAACAGTAAACAAATAGTGCAACAGTGTAAAACAAACAGTGCAACAGTGTAAAACAAACAGTGCAACAATGTAAACAAATAGTGCAACAGTGTAAACATATAGTCTTCCTCTTCTTCAGCATTCCGAGCCATTGAGGTTCTTTGCTGCAAATACAATCTGTCTCCATTCGTCTCTCTGGTGGACCTTCTCTTGCCAGTCGTTGATTCCAAGTGCTTGTAGGTCTGTATGTATATTATCTCTCCACCGCCTTCTTGGTCTACCTCGGGGTCTACGGTCATTTATTTCCTGAGTGTAAGCGAGTTTTGTTTCCCTATTATCTTCCATTCTTTCTATATGCCCCAGCCATTGTAGTCTATTAGCCTTCATGATACCAGTGATTAGCGGGGACTTAAACAAATCATAAATGTCTTTGTTACTTCTTCTTTCCACTCTCCACTTTGTGTATCCCTAATGGGTCCAAAGATGCGTCTTAAAATTTTGTTCTCAAAGGTTTGTAACAAGGCTTCGTCTCCTTTCGTTGTACTCCAGGTTTCAGAGCCATACAGCACAACTGGTCTGATCAGTGTTTTGTATATTGTGATTTTGGTGTTACGAGATAGAGCCTTTGATTTTAGTAGATGTTGTAGTGCATAGTATATCTTATTTCCAGAGTTGATTCTAGTTTGTATTTCTTCCCTTATGATGTTGGAGCAGTTGAAGATTGTACCCAGGTATTTGTATGTTTCCGTTCTTTTAATGGTCATATTATCTATTTGTATGTGGCCAGAGTTTTTAGCCATTCCGTCTCTTGAAATTACCATATATTCTGTCTTATTTTGGTTGATAACCAGCCCCATCTGTTGGGCTTTTTCCTTTAAGTGAGTCAATATTTCTAATGTCTTTTGTTCACTTTGCCCTATAATATCTATATCATCTGCATAACCAAGCTGCTTGGATGTTCCTCCAATATCACATTCCTCCTTTACCTTCCTTACAACTTTCTCTAGAGCCAGATTGAAGAGTAGCGGCGATAGTGCATCACCGTGTTTCAAGCCAGATGTTATTTGGAAGGGGTCTGATTTCCTGCCTTTATATGTTACTATATTATAAGTATCTTCCATGCATAGTTTGGTCATGTTAATTAACTTCCTTGGTATTCCAAATTCCTGCATAACATTCCATAGACTATTCCTATGGACACTATCATAAGCCTTTTTAAAATCCACAAAATGTTATGGAGATCTCTTTTATAGTCCCAATGTTTCTCGGCTATTTGTCGTAAGATAAATATCTGATCTATTGTTGATCTGTTTTGTCTAAAACCCGCCTGGTAGTCACCTAATATGTCTTCTGAATATGGTTTTAGTCTATTTAGTAATACTGCGGATAGTATCTTATAGCTTGTGGACAGTAGTGATATTCCTCTATAATTTCCACATTGGAACTTGTCTCCTTTCTTAAAGATAGGTATCAATAATGACTCTTTCCAGTCATGGGGTAATTCTTCTGTCCTCCAGATTGTTATTATTAGTTCGTATAGCTTTAGATGTAATGCATGGCCACCTGCCTTTATAAATTCAGCAGCAATTCCATCAGTCCCAGTTGCCTTATTGTTTTTAAGTCGTGTGATTACATATAGGATTTCTTCAAATGTAGGTTCTTCAATTTGTGGTTCGCATGTTAGAACCTCTTCCTGTGGGAAAATGTTACTTGGAGCTTCACAATTTAGTAATTCAATAAAATATTCTTTCCATGTGTTGCACATTTCCTCATTGGTATTTATCATATTCCCATTTTTGTCTTTTAAACCATATGTAAACATATAGTGCACAGTATAAATAAATAGAGCAACAGTATAACTAAATAGTGCAACAGTGTAAACAAATAGTGTGACAGTACAAACAACTATCAGTTTTTAGCAGCATGAATTCAACAAATTAACTCTCTCTCTTTCCTAGGTGGTTATTACATTAACTCTCATTATCTCAGGCAGTTGTTGACTCAAGTCAATTTTTTTGGATTTGAAGGAATAAAATTGGTAATACTACAGTACAGAAATACTGGAGAACCATTGTAGTGCAGCTTACCCAGCTGGTCCAGTGGTCATGAATTTGAATTTGCATCGAGGCAGATTTTTAAAATGTATCTGGACTCCCAGACCAACCCAGCCTAAAATGAGTACCTGAAAATGTCTCGGGAAATGAAGGTGACCAGTATCATATTGAGAACATCACCTCTCAAGTGCTGATTGGTTTATACAAATATAGGGCCAGCAGCAAAAGCCTAAGACACGTAAAAAGGGAGAGCAAGAGCGAGAGAGAGAGTAAATTGGGGTTGTCCCAGTCTTATCAAATGAGTGCCTGAGATTCATCCAGAAAAGTCCATATTGTAAACATAATACTACATACGTGACACTTTGAGTGCTGTTCGGACACTAGAAATTTTGGCCTGCCACCATTGCAATATGCCTGAATGGCCTATAAATGGGCTAACTTGACATTTCTTGATGAATATTTTGTAATTTCAGCTTCTTGGCAGCAGACTTGTCGACCGACACAGGTTTTGTGTTCTAGAAATACAAGAATGCTTCGAGACTTATTCTATGAGAAAAGACCAGGCTGAACAAGTATGTTTATCTAGAGAGTGTGGTGTCTTCTTTGTAGAGGGTAGCTTTTTATGTGTTTACGGTCAGCTTAGGAACCACTGGGGAGGATAGTGGCTTGGGCACTTGCTTGCCAGCCTCAATGTCCTGGGTTTAAATTACCCTTGAGACAAGATATTTTTGTGGCCATATATGGTGTTAATTAAGAAGAGCTTAGAAATAATAAAGATTTAGTTTCTGAAATGAATGTTGCATGGACTAGCAGAGTAACTGAAGTAACTGAGAATGAGGGTCTAGATGAGGCTCATGAAAGTAGAACAATAGATACAACTAAGAAAGAGGTTCATGAAAGTAGAACAATAGATACAACTAAGAAAGAGGTTCATGAAAGTAGAACAATAGATACAACTAAGAAAGAGGTTCATGAAAGTAGAACAATAGATACAACTAAGAAAGAGGTTCATGAAAGTAGAACAATAGATACAACTAAGAAAGAGGTTCATGAAAGTAGAACAATAGATACAACTAAGAAAGAGGTTCATGAAAGTAGAACAATAGATACAACTAAGAAAGAGGTTCATGAAAGTAGAACAATAGATACAACTAAGAAAGAGGTTCATGAAAGTAGAACAATAGATACAACTAAGAAGAGGTTCATGGAAAGTAGAACAATAGATACAACTAAGAAAGAGGTTCATGAAAGTAGAACAATAGATACAACTAAGAAAGAGGTTCATGAAAGTAGAACAATAGATACAACTAAGAAATAGGTTCATGAAAGTAGAACAATAGATACAACTAAGAAAGGACAGTGTTCTTTGATCACATGATGAGAAGAGAGGCATTGATAAACATGGTGATGACTGGAAAGATTAAGTGGTAGAAGAAGCAAACCAAGAGAAATGATGCTGAATGGCCTAAGAATGTGGCATGGAGGACTATTATCAATAGAGTTGACCAAGAACACCAAGGATTAAAATCTGTGGGGATACATGAATGCCTACGCTATTAGGTGAGGCATGTAAGGATGGTATATGATTCTGGGATTGATCAAATGGGCAACATAAACATTTCTGTGAGATAAGATGGTAACTTGTTACCCGCATCACACATCAAGTATTGTTCGGTCTTATCCTAGAGGCATATCCCCAGTATGCCAAGATGGCATGAAACCTGGATCATTTACCTTCTCGATGCTTAGTCAGTTTATCATTGTTTTAGTTTATGCCATATCTTTTTACTTTTAGATCTTCCATGTTTTTTGTTTTTTCCATCTAGCAAGTTCTAGAATGGAGTAGACTGTGCTAATCTTTTCTTTCTGTCAGTTTGCAATAATCCTGCAAAATTTTGCAAGACTCCTAAAACACAAACTTATTCAGCTATTTTCATTCATACACACTTCTTGTGGCCGAAACTGACGAGCAATTCGGCTTTGCTTGCCTTAGCCTTTTCAGTGGGAGAGGTAAGGTTGAGGGCCTATGCTTCAGTATGGGGGAATTAAGGGCGAATAAAGAAGAAGGGTTACAGTAGATGTCCGATGGTGTAAATAGAGTGAGTGAAGTTATGGTAAAACTGTGGAAATGTAAACGACATAAAAATATGAAGTGTGGAGCAGATTTACAAAACACAATTACGGATAACAAGGACGTTGTGGTGCCAGGCTTTCATCGGCAAACAAATTCAAGAAAACACTAGAAATTTGTAAAAATACTGACTATAAGAAAACACAACTGTATCACTTTGACAGTAGAATTTATATGAACACAAAATATAACTGAGAAGCTTGATAAAAGGAAAAACAGATTTATGTGAATGTTTCAGCTAAAGTCTTTACAACAACAACAACAAAAGAATACTGAGCTGGAAAACTGAAGTTTCACATTCACAGAAACTGAAGCATCACAATCACAGAAAAGTAATACATATTTTATTGTTTACATTCCTGAAATTTCATTGGTGAAAGTTTTAATGGTTGTTACAAAATGGGAAGAAAACTGTGGTTAGCCAAGGTTTAAAGTATTCTCATGGCAGATACTGCTGGTGGAGTGTCATGTGTTAGACCATCACATATATTAGGTCATGAATAATTAGGTGGGGTGACTAGTTCCCTTCCTCACTGTCTTTCCTTCCAAGATAATTTCCAGAAAATTCTGAACATTGCCTGGTACCAGTTTTATTAGGCTGGTTTGATCCCCAGAGACATCCTAGTTTGAAAAATTCTGCCTTTGCTTAACTTATGTTAGAAGATTTGTATCTTGCCACAAAAATATAATGTTTATAAATGTGTTTATAAATTGTTACAGAGCTTGGAAACACTAAAATCGTCCATCAAACAGCAGTCTTTGGGAGATGGAGGATCCTACATTCTTGGTGGAGAAGAGCAGGTGAGAATAGTTGCCAGAATGGGAAGCTAGATGACACTTGACGGAGTGTGAAGTTAGAGCACAGTGTAAAGTTAGAGGATGCTTGATAGAGTATGAAGTTAGAGGACGCTTGATAGAGTGTGAAGTTAGAGGACGCTTGATAGAGTGTGAAGTTAGAGCAGAGTGTAAAGTTAGAGGACACTTGATAGAGTGAAGTTAGAGGACACTTGATAGAGTGTGAAGTTAGAGCAGAGTGTAAAGTTAGAGGACACATGATAGAGTGTGAAGTTAGAGCAGAGTATGAAGTTAGAGGACACATGATAGAGTGTGAAGTTAGAGCAGAGTAAAGTTAGAGGACACATGATAGAGTGTGAAGTTAAAGGACACTTGATAATGTGTGAAGTTAGAGGACACTTGATAGTGTGTGAAGTTAGAGGACACATGATAGAGTGTGAAGTTAGAGGACACTTGATAGAGTGTGAAGTTAGAGCAGAGTGTGAAGTTAAAGAGGACACTTGATAGAGTGTGAAGTAAGAGCAGAGTATGAAGTTAGAGGACGCATGATAAAGTGTGAAGTTAGAGGATGCTTGATAGAGTGTGAAGATAGAGCATAGTATGAAGTTAGAGGACACATGATAGAGAGTGAAGTTAGAGCAGAGTGTAAAATTAGAGGACATGATAGAGTGTGAAGTTAAAGGACACTTGATAGTGTGTGAAGTTAGAGGACACATGATAGAGTGTGAAGTTAGAGGACGCTTGATAGAGTGTGAAGTTAGAGGACGCTTGATAGAATGTGAAGTTAGAGGACAAATGATAGAGTGAAGTTAGAGGATGCTTGATAGAGTGTGAAGTTAGAGGATGCTTGATAGAGTGTGAAGTTAGAGGATGCTTGATAGAATGTGATGTTAGAGGATGCATGATAGAGTGTGAAGTTAGAGCAGAGTGTAAAGTTAGAGAACACATGATAGAGTGTGAAGTTAGAGGACGCTTGATAGAGTGTGAAGTTAGAGGACACATGATAGAGTGTGAAGTTAGAGGATGCTTGATAGAGTGTGAAGTTAGAGCAGAGTGTAAAGTTAGAGGACACATGATAGAGTGTGAAGTTAGAGGACACTTGATAGTGTGAAGTTAGAGCAGAGTGTAAAGTTAGAGGACACTTGATAGTGTGAAGTTAGATGATACTTGATAGAGTGTGAAGTTAGAGGACACTTAATAGAGTGTGAAGTTAGAGGACACTTGATAGAGTGTGAAGTTAGAGGACGCTTGATAGTGTGAAGTTAGAGCAGAGTGTAAAGTTAGAGGACACTTGATAGAGTGTAAAGTTAGATGACACTTGATAGTGTGAAGTTAGAGGGCACTTGATAGAGTGTGAAGTTAGAGCAGAGTGTAAAGTTAGAGGACGCATGATAGAGTATGAAGTTAGAGGACACTTGATAGAGTGTGAAGTTAGAGCAGAGTGTAAAGTTAGAGGATGCATGATAAAGTGTGAAGTTAGAGGACACATGATAGAGTATGAAGTTAGAGCAGAGTATGAAGTTAGAGGACACTTGATAGAGTGAAGTTAGAGGACACTTGATAGAGTGTGAAGTTAGAGGACACTTGATAGTGTGAAGTTAGAGCAGAGTGTAAAGTTAGAGGACACTTGATAGAGTGTAAAGTTAGAGGACACTTGATAGAGTGTGAAGTTAGAGGACACTTGATAGTGTGAAGTTAGAGCAGAGTGTAAAGTTAGAGGACACTTGATAGAGTGTAAAGTTAGAGGACACTTGATATAGTGTGAAGTTAGAGGACACTTGATAGAGTGTACAGTTAGAGGTCACTTGATAGAGTGAAGTTAGAGGACACTTGATAGAGTGTGAAGTTAGAGGACACTTGATAGTGTGAAGTTAGAGCAGAGTATGAAGTTAGGGGACACTTGATAGAGTGTGAAGTGTGAGGACACTTGATAGTGTGAAGTTAGAGCAGAGTATGAAGTTAGAGGACACTTGAAAGAGTGTGAAGTTAGAGGACACTTGATAGAGTGTGAAGTTAGAGGACACTTGATAGTGTGAAGTTAGAGGACACTTGATAGAGTGTGAAGTTAGAGGACACTTGATAGTGTGAAGTTAGAGCAGAGTGTAAAGTTAGAGGACACTTGATAGAGTGTGAAGTTAGAGGACACTTGATAGAGTGTAAAGTTAGAGCAGAGTATGAAGTTAGAGGACACTTGATAGAGTGTGAAGTTAGAGGACACTTGATAGAGTGTGAAGTTAGAGGACACTTGATAGAGTGTAAAGTTAGAGGACACTTGATAGAGTGTGAAGTTAGAGCAGAGTATGAAGTTAGAGGACACTTGATAGAGTGTTAAATTAGAGGATACTTGATAGAGTGTGAAGTTAGAGCAGAGTATGAAGTTAGAGGACACTTGATAGAGTGTGAAGTTAGAGGACACTTGATAGAGTGTGAAGTTAGAGGACACTTGATAGAGTGTAAAGTTAGAGGACACTTGATAGAGTGTGAAGTTAGCGCAGAGTATGAAGTTAGAGGACACTTGATAGAGTGTTAAATTAGAGGATACTTGATAGAGTGTGAAGTTAGAGCAGAGTATGAAGTTAGAGGACACTTGATAGAGTGTGAAGTTAGAGGACACTTGATAGAGTGAAGTTAGAGGACACTTGATAGAGTGTGAAGTTAGAGGACACTTGATAGAGTGTTAAATTAGAGGATACTTGATAGAGTGTGAAGTTAGAGCAGAGTGTATAGTTAGATCACATTTGACATTATACGAAACACAGGTGTGATAGAGATGGTCCTGCAATCTATGATTTGAATATCTAGACTATCTGATTTTGATTTTTCACAATAACAAATCTTGTTCACTTCATTCATGACAAGACATGCTGTCAGACATCATCGATTTTGACCACAGGACTAAACTTCTAGCAGTTGTAATCTCTTCATGAATTTACCTTTGAGTCTGGGCGTAATGACTGGCCTCTTGTGTAGATTATTGGCAGTAATATCTCTATTGATTAACTCTCACACAGCTTAGCTGAAGCTAATGACATCTAACCTAGGTAGTGATAACAGGTCATACTTGTCTGTAAATAAGAGTTCATGACAGGAAGGAGCAAAAGACAACAAATATGGATCTTTAGACGAGATAGTCACATACTCACCTGTAAACTGTTATTTATTTTTGTCCATCAGGGGATTATGTCCATAGGGAAACCAAAATGTGTTTGATAATGCTTTCACCCAATGTTAAATATTCTGATAGGAGTAGTTTAATGTTTGAGTGAGTAGCATCAACAGTGATATAGTGGGTCTGTTTTTTTTTTATAAGTCCACCTTTTTTTCTCAGTCTCTTACTAATTCAGGAGCCAACGCATATGGTATCATATAGTAGATCTAGAGGCACTCAGATGACTTAGTTTTATATAATTCCATATATTGTGGAGTGGTTTAGAAGTATGATGTTTGCCTCTTAACTCATGCAGAATTGGTTTTTGTTCACATTGTGGAATGTATGAGTTTTACAAAAATAAGAAAAGGATGCTATACTCATATACTTCCCCCCATCCCCCTCCCCCCAATCCCGTGGTAGTGAACTAGATATCTAGCCTTCTGAGGTAAGTATGGGGAAAATATGAGGGTGCATGCGAATGTTACAAATCCACCCGGGCATTTGGGAGTTGAAAAGAGCAGGCCAATTAGGCCACTGCCAAGACTAAATTTAAAAATTATAAAACCTACCCTTAAAGGGTACTTATTGTATGTGTGATTCTAGTACACACTTGGATCCTTGTGGGTGCTATTGAGTTCATGCACTGTGCTGAGATTCCTCAAGTGTGATCTGCCTGAGGGGGTTGGAGCACTTATGGAGATATCTGCATGCAGTGGAAATAACCCATGACCAACTGTTATTTAACTGTAAACTGTCATTTACTGCCAATAAAGTACCTTGCGGTGTATGGCAGAGGAGTCTTTGAGTCTGAGGAATTAAGGCCGCCTGGCTTGTGCAGTCGCCGCGAACTGTGCAGGTTAGGATTTTCTTTTTGCCCCCGACAGAAAAAAATCCAACACCTTACCGAGGGATCGAACCTGGGTCTCCCGAAGGAGAGTCTGGCGTTGTAGCCACTCGGCCAGCCACTCCTCTCCCATGACCAACACCCAACTAAGTCTATATATTGCAGTTTTCATTCAGATGTGTCTGTGTAATTAAATATCAAATATGAAGACAAATTAGGTATATTATTTTCATAAACTCTTTGGTCATATAATGAGAAGAGAGGCATTGAAGAACATCGTAACCATGAGAAATATTAGTTATAGAAGAGGCAAAGACAGATGAAGAGAAATTATGTTAGTTAGTTAGTCATTAGTCACAGTTCCAGTTTCACGGCAAAGAATCACTCCATAATGCTCCATTCCTGTGCCAGTGAGCATCACTCTAGATGCTCCTTACTGTTCCGTGTGAAAAGTGGAACAAACAGCCATCCCGACAAACAAACAGCATGCACAGGCAAACAAGCATAAGTCTGCTGCCAGAATACCAACACAGCCGTGATATATGATGGTCTAAGACGATTTTTTAAAGAAATATCAATAGAATTGATCAAAAACACTAAGAACTGAGATCTGTGGAGAAACAAGGATGCCTTTACCACTTAGTAAGGCACATGAAGATGGTGTGGGTTTCAGAGAAGAACTTTCTAATGATACTATTATTAGGTTTTCTCAATGCATGTCCTATTCAGAAACAGCACATTTTCCTCACTTGGAGTCTATTCTAATCAAATCTGCTTCTTGTAGCTAAAGTAGCCACAGTAGTGTAATGACCAGCATGCTTGCCTGATTGGGGGGGGGGGGGGGGGGGAAATGTCATGGGTTTAATTTCACACTGAGAATGAACGAACAATTTTTATTTTCAAAGGGGTCCTTCTTACATTCAGCCCTTCCAATCACTCATATTTTGTACATCAATTATCTATTGTGCATGCTACATTCACTTAGGAAAAAAAAAACATTGTCAAATGAAAGTTGTGAACATGAACAATGCATATTGCCATGTTATGAGACAGGCAGGCAGCCAGACACACACATGCATAAACACATAGATAATCCCTGCATACATACTTAGGTAATTTACACAAACTCTCACAGTTATGCACCCACTCAATAACACAGATTTTTAAAATAGGCCTAGGCTCCTAGGTCAACCCAGTGTAAAGTGAGTACCAGGAAACGTCTTGGGAAGGTACGGCAGCTGGTGTGAAATTGACCACTCTGTAAATATATGGCTGCCAGCACCATATGCCCATTAAGCTTCAAGGCTTGAAGAAGGATCCTTTACTGACATTGTTTTAACTTAAAGATAATTGAACGTGTGATAACTTTCTTCAATAATCTACTTCAGCAAATGGAGCTGTGTCAGCGGCTGTACAAGCTCATCTTCCAGCTGGTTCTGCTGTTTGAATCTTACCTGAAGCTTCTGGATGTCTTCCAAATGGTCACAGCCCTGCCCCAGGTAACAGCAGGGAAATATTTGACAAGTAACAAGCATGGGGTGCTATTTAGAAATATTGGTCAGATTTTTAAAAGAAGGTGAACTATATTATAATTACCAAAAAGGCAATGCTCCACAGAAGCAATATTTGCTTGGATAAGTAGAAAAGGGGGTTAAAAAGCAAGGTGATCATCTTCATTGCACCGGGTATTTATCTGCAGAGCAGCTAACTGCCTGCTGAAAGTGCTGAACAGAGCACAAACTTTTTGTAGTTCGGCAATGACTCCCAGGGGTCACCACACACAAATTGTACTCACAGCTAAATGGTGGAGTCTGCATATGAACCCACACCTTCTGAGCATGATGCAGACATCTTGACCAGTTTGCAGTGGAGACTCCCTCAGATACAGTAGGGGGACAGCTAAAGACCATCCCTATAATATTGGATAAATGTAATAACTGAGGTAACACAGACGGTGTATGAGGTGTATTTCAAAGCTTATTCCAAGGTTCTTTTCTTATGCTAATGCTATAAGGCAGTTAGGAATTGACAAGAAGAAAGTGATACAAGTGTATTTTGTCTCGTAAACAGTTACTGAGAATCACAGCTGATTATAGAATTCTGTTTCTTCATGTTATCAGCTGTC
The DNA here is from genome assembly GCA_014155875.1 of Cepaea nemoralis. Classification (NCBI taxonomy): domain Eukaryota; kingdom Metazoa; phylum Mollusca; class Gastropoda; order Stylommatophora; family Helicidae; genus Cepaea; species Cepaea nemoralis. The sequence continues at coordinate 11,745 of JACEFZ010005902.1, read as the reverse complement.
TTTGTTGTATGTGTTGTTTCAGCACTTTGACTTCTAGTAAAATGTTGAAGGAGATCAGGCAGGTACTTGAGGTTGATATCTCTACAGCTATATCTTGACTGGCAGCAGTGATGATTTCTTTGCTGAAAACTCCAGCGTCAAATCTGTGTTTCTTTCATTGCCTTCTTCTCTTGCTCTTCTGCCCAAAGGTGTAGCGATTTAATTCCAGTGTTAAACCTGTGTTTAATTCCTGTACTGCTGCTGTTGCCCTCCATCCAGGGTGTAGAGATTTACCTGCAATGTTAAATTGTTGTTAATGTCCTGTACTCTTGCTGCTCTTTAACCAAATGTTAACCCCAGTGTTAAATTATTTCTTTCCTGAACTCTGCTGTTGTTATTCTACTCATATGTGTAAAGATTTAATCCTAGTGTTTAATCTCTGTTTCATTTCTGTGTGCTCTTTAACCAAAGGTGTAGAGATTTAACCCCAGTGTTAAACTTTTATTTCTTTACTCCTGCTGCTCTTTAACCAAAGGTGTAGAGATTTAACCTCAGTGTTATACTTTTATTTCTTTACTCCTGCTCCTCTTTAACCAAAGTTGTATAGATTCAAACCCAGTGTTAAACCTTTGTTTCTACTGATGCTGTTGCTCTTCCCCACAATGATGTAGCGGAAAATACCACCTTATATGATTGTCATAAACATTCATACATACATGCACTCATGTGTGCGCATTCACAAACACACATACACACAAACACTTTTGATTTCTTGGATCAAAGCCACTGTACTACTTCAAAGGAGAGACCAAACCATAGAAGAGTGTCCTAAACCTCTATTTCATTTTATAAAAGTCTACAAATGCAGGGGAGCTGCAGTGGCACAGTAGCTGGCCCATTTGTCTGTCAGCCCAGTAAAAGAAAGCCAGCTCTGTGGTTCAAATCTGCATTGGGGTGGATTTTTAAAATTTACATGGACTTCCAGGTTGACCCAGATTAAAATGGATACCTGGAAATGTCTTGGGAAGTAAAGACGGCTGGTGGGATACTTGGTCTTTACAAGTATGGATCTGACACTGTATGTCTGATGTGCCTTAAGGCATGCTTATTCATTCGGTAGCATGTCCTTTGCAGAACCTCACTCCCATAACAACCTTCCGGAAAACTTCTCGATCATAAGCAAAATGTTCCGCATCCGATACACCCATCTGGAGATCATCCGCCACATCCTGCACCCATCTTCTCTTTTGCCTTCTTCTTCCTTTCTTTCCAGGCATTTCTTCTTCTTCTTCTGCGTTCATCCAGAGTTGTTTTTTTTTGGACGTGATTGCGTTGTGCCTGTTTACAGCAGAGCTGCGTTCTTGCGCCGTTAGGCCGACACATCCGTTTCACTTTTCTAGGCATATACCCCTCCATTATTGTTCTCTCCAAACTTTCGTGACATTTCAAATGACCAAAATATTTCAATTTTCTTTGTTATATCGTCTTTAATAGCCAACTGTCTTTAATATTCAGCTCTCACAATGGTTGGTAATCAATGACCCAAGATATTCAAAATTTTCCACCACCTCCAATTTTTCCTCATTAACATATATTTCTTTTTCCATAGTAGTTTTATCTGCTTGCATTATCTTTGTTTTTGCTATGTTAAGATATAGGTTGTGATTTTCACTATTCATTTGGGTTGAGGTTCCTTTACTTGACTAGATGAAATTTAAAGCTTGTCTGGCTCTAGACACTGATATTCAGGAAAGTGGCCTAATGTGTTATGTCCTACTTTCTCCGTGGTTCAGTATCTTACAATTACACAAACATGGGAATAAACTTTGGTTAGTTTCAGTTATTTCTTACTTTCTATGTGGCTCAAAATCTCATAGATCTAAAAATCTGGGATCAATTTCTGGATTTAAAAAATCATGGAATATCACAGGCTAGTAAACAGGCTTCACAGACAAGCCTCTGTGTGAGAAACTGCAACTCAAGGAATGACTTGGGTGAAGAAAGAAACCAAAAAGCTTACGAAGTAGCAAGAAGTTCTGAGCTTATAAAAAGTCAGAACATTTCCACAGAGAAGTCTGAAAGATGTGATTTTATCTGAATGAAAGATCAGAACTGAAACAGCCTGCTTCTGTTTGAAGCATCTCACTTCTTTCTGAAACATACCACTTCTGTCTGAAAAATCACATATCTGTCTGAAACATCCCACATCTGTCTGAAACATCACACAACTGACTGAAAGATCTCAATTGTCTGAAACATCTCACTTCTGTCTGATTCATCTCAATTATATCTAAAACATCTCACTTCTGTCTGAAACATCTCACTTGTCTGAAACATCCCACTTATGTCTGATTCATCTTACTTTTATTTGAAGCATCTGACTCTATATTCCCACTTTTCAGGTGAATGACATGTCTGCTCAAGTCATCTCTGTTAGAAATGAGCTCTTGATGAGCCTGGAAGAGTTGGAGAATGGCCAGGCCTCACCTTTTAATGTGGATACCCATGTCGGCAAACAGGAAGCAGTAGCAGCACTTGCCGAGTACCTGCATGGATCTCAGTATCTGAAGGCAATACAGATCTTGAGGAAATTCCGGTAATTACCAGGCCTATTATTTCTTACTTTCTCTGTCGTTAAGTATCTTACAATTACACAAACATGGGAATGAACTCTGGTTAGTTGTTTGACTTATGTCTTGCTTTCTCTATGGATAATCTGAGAATTCTATTCTGCAAATATGGCAAGAAACTCTGGTTAGTTTGACTTATTTTTTACTTTCTGTGTGGCTCAAAATCGGACAGATTGACAAATTTGGAGTACATTTCAAGATCAATAAATTCAGGAGACCAACCATCCATCCATCCATCCATCATGTGCCATGCGCATGGGCGGTCATGTTTTGCCATCTCACTCGATCACCAGAGTCGTGGATTAGCTCCGTGTTCCTGTCTCGACCATGCCATGTGGCCAAGCCATCCAGGTATTTGCTTCTAGGTCTTCCTCTTGGTCTGTTCCCTTTGATCTTACCAGTTGTCACCATGTTTTCCAATCCATCTCTTCTCATAACATGCCCAAAAAATTTTGACTGTCTGCGTCTAATGTCTAATCAGTTTACGATCTTTGTTTGTTTCTTGAAGGACCTGTTCATTGGTCTTTCTGGCTGTCCATGATATTCTTTGCATTTTCCTCAGAAACCACATTTTTACAGCCATCAGATGTTTTTCAGCTTGACTGCTCATTGTCCAAGCTTCACATCCATATAAAAGTACAGGTTCTAGGTAGCACCTCAACACTCTTTTTCTCGTTTCAATTGACATCTTTTTATTGGTCAGTATGTTTTTCATCTTGCTAAAGGCAAGATTCTTGTTCTAATCTCTTCAAGGCATCTCCCATCAGATGTTATTACTGTTCCGAGATAATTGTACCGATTCACTTGTTGGAGACCAACAGGCTAGTAAATAGGTTCCAAAGACAAGCCTCTTTGTGAGAAACTACAGCCTTGAGAACGACTTGGCTGTAGAAAAAAATCAGTGGCGTAGCAAGAAGTGTGGTGCTAATAAATATCCAGGCCTTTTCCACGAAGAAGCCTGAAAGTCGTGATTTTGTCAGAATTTAACACCAGAGCTGACACATCTCATTTATCTGACACATCTTACTTGTCTTTTTATTCTTTTTGTTTGTCTGGTATTCTTTCTTTTTGGACGTAATTGTGTTGTTTCTGTTTGCACCAGAGCTGCAGTGTTTGTGCTTGTCAGTTGACACATTCATACAGGCATTTTTGTATTGGGTTAGTCTTCCTGGGTGTTGTCATTTCTGTCTGAAACATCTCACTTCTGTCTGAAACATCCCACTTGTGTCTGAAACATCCCACTTCTGTCTGAAACATGTCTTTTATATGAAACATCCAACTTATGTCTGAAACATTGTTCTGTCTGAAAAATCCCATGTCTGTCTGAAACATCTTATTTCTTTCTGAAATGTCTAACTTCTGCCTGAAACATCCCATTTCTTTCTTAAACATATTTTTATATGAAACATCCCACTTATGTCTGAAACATTCTTCTGTCTAAAAATTCTCACTTCTGTCTGAAACATCTTACTACTATCTGAAACATCCCACTTCTGTCTGAAACATCCCACTTCTGTCTGAAACATCTCATTTCTTTCTGAAACATGTCTTTTATATGAAACATCTCACTTATGTCTGAAACATCGTTCTGTTGGAAAAAACCCATGTCTGTCTGAAACATGTCTTTTATATGAAACATTCCACCTATGTCTGAAACATGTCTTTTATATGAAACATCCCACTTATGTCTGAAACATTCTTCTGTCTGAAACATCCCACTTCTGCCTGAAACATCCCACTTCTGTCTGAAACATCCCACTTCTGTCTGAAACATAACTACATATTTGTGAATTATTTGTTATTTTTTACATCAGTGATTGCCAGCTTGAATCATATATTTTGGAAAAACAAATACATTTGTTATAGTGTTTGGGATATTTGTGTCTATTTTAACAGATCCCTGTGGCCCAGTGACATTTTTGGCATGGCATTTGAAGATGATATGTTGACACTGCTCAACATTTACTGCAGCAATCTGGCAGAAAAGAATCAAGGTAAACTAGCGCCTTTTTAAAATATATTTAAAAACAAAACATTACTCAGCTTGAGGTTGTTGATGTTTTGGCATAGTGTCAGGTAATGTAGGTTAAAAGAGCTTTCTCTGTTCGTCATGGGTTTGGCACTCTTGCAGTAAAAGTTGGTTGTTGTATAATCAGTTCTATGGTTACATTCAGCAGGTTTTGCGCCACCTTTAGTCTGATAAACAGGTAGTATGCAGGTGTTTAGTTTAGTCGACGGATCAACTCACAGCACACGGCTGTAACCCGTAAGTGCTCAGTTCTACTCCTAACTCAAGCCTGAGTCTGGAGACTCTCAGCTCAATGCATGAACTCTATAGCACCGGCGAGGATCCTGAAATACTTTGGGTAGATTTTTAACTCGAAATTTTTCCCGGGCAGCGCTGTTAGGCTATTTTTCGATTTCCAACTGCCAAGGGATTTATTTTACATGCACAACAATACACACGGGCGTCCGATCTCACTACCCAGAGACCAGGGAATTTTGTTACTAGAAGTCCACGTGGAAAAAATCAGACAGCACAATCAGGTGGGGGAGTGACAGCACAATCAGGTGGGGGAGTGACAACACAATCAGGTGGGGGAGTGACAGCACAATCAGGTGGGGGAGTGACAGCACAATCAGGTGGGGGAGTGACAACACAATCAGGTGGGGGAGTGACAGCACAATCAGGTGGGGGAGTGACAGCACAATCAGGTGGGGGAGTGACAGCACAATCAGGTGGGGAGTGACAGCACAATCAGGTGTGTGTGTGGGGGGGGGGGTGACAGCACAATCAGGTGGGGGAGTGACAGCCCAATCAGGTGGAGGAGTGACAGCACAATCAGATGGGGGAGTGACAGCACAATCAGGTGGGGGAGTGATAGCACAGTCAGGTGGGGGAGTGACAGCACAATCAGGTGGGGGAGTAACAGCACATTCAGGTGGGGGAGTAACAGCACAATCAGGTGGGGGAGTGACAGCACAATCAGGTGAGGGAGTGACGGCACAATCAGGTGGGGGAGTGACGGCACAATCAGGTGGGGAGTCTGTGTTTGACACTGGATTACCTTTGCATAACACATGATTACCTTTACATGATATGTGATTATTTTTATGTGACATGGGATTACCTTTTCATTACACATGGTTACCTTTATATGATGTATGATTACATTTACATGACACTGGTTTACCTTTACATTGTGCATTATTACCTTTACATGATACAAGATTACCTTTACATGGCATCTCTCTACACCTGCTATAGTAATAACAAATGATTGCTTTAATGTGCTGAGACAGTAGTCAGGCAGTTCCACCTTGGGGATAACAAATGCTCAAAATTCTAACAGTAACAGTGACGTGTTTTAAGTATTATCTTGGGGATAACAAATGCTCAAAATTCTAACAGTATCAGTGACGTGTTTTAAGTATTATCTTGGGGATAACAAATGCTCAAAATTCTAACAGTAACAGTGACGTGTTTTAAGTATTATCTTGGGGATAACAAATGCTCAAAATTCTAACAGTAACAGTGACGCGTTTTAAGTATTACCTTGGGGATAACAAATGCTCAAAATTCTAACAGTATCAGTGACGTGTTTTAAGTATCACTTTGGGGATAACAAATGCTCAAAATTCTAACAGTATCAGTGACGTGTTTTAAGTATCACCTTGGGGATAACAAATGCTCAAAATTCTAACAGTATCAGTGACGTGTTTTAAATATTACCTTGGGGGTAACAAATGCTCAAAATTCTAACAGTATCAGTGACGTGTTTTAAGTATTACCTTGGGGATAACAAATGCTCAAAATTCTAACAGTATCAGTGACGTGTTTTAAGTATCACTTTGGGGATAACAAATGCTCAAAATTCTAACAGTATCAGTGACGTGTTTTAAGTATTACCTTGGGGATAACAAATGCTCAAAATTCTAACAGTATCAGTGACGTGTTTTAAGTATTACCTTGGGGGTAACAAATGCTCACAATTCTAACAGTATCAGTGACGTGTTTTAAGTATTACCTTGGGGGTAACAAATGCTCAAAATTCTAACAGTATCAGTGACGTGTTTTAAGTATTACCTTGGGGGTAACAAATGCTCAAAATTCTAACAGTATCAGTGATGTGTTTTCAGTATTACCTTGGGGATAACAAATGCTCAAAATTCTAACAGTATCAGTGACGCGTTTGAAGTATTATCAGCCAAAGAATCATGTATTCACTCCATATGATATATAATTGCAGTACACAATGGATGAAATGCAGCAAAGTATAACTGACTGGCACCTTGCCGTCTTGACAGACGATAGTTTGTAAAATGGAGTTATACCTCTCCATAACACAAAGCTTGGGCTGAATTTAGAGACCATGTGTTGCCCATGCAGCATGATCCCTCTCTCGGCCTGTCTAGTGTACTCCAGAGGAAAAGTGACACAAATACACCTGGAATAAGACAAGATGCAGAAGCTGCCGGATCAGCAAAGCAATGCTCTAACTGCCTGCCTATCGGAGCTTCGATTCTAGACCAGTTGTCAACCAAGGCTTATGGCCTGGTCTGCCCTGCCTTGACATTCTGTCTTTAGGTTGCATTGCCTCGCACTAGGATAAGGCTTGTACCCTCCCAATTGCGCTCCTCCGCGCGAAGCCGTTGGTACAATGTGGGGTGTCGGGTTTGGTAAGCGCCGCCCAACATTTGGTGCTAACAGAAGCAGGTAGTACCGTCTACTGTCATACGGTAGCTCAGTCATATCTGACTGAGATCTGACATTAAGATTAAAAAAATATACCATTCAATAAATCGTGCATGATATTGTTTGTGGCTTCTGTGCTTAAAGACTGTTTATCTTCTCATTTTCAAATAGTATTACTGTTAGTAGGAATCCATTTGACTGTTATTGTATTGGATCTACAGCATTTTCATGTTTGTATTTTTTATTATTGTTCGTCTATTACAGGTGTGTTTGCACTGACAAAAACTAGTCTTGAACTGACCCCACTGTATGGGCAGCTGATGGACATCAACATTCGTCTTCGGGCCAACCGCCTGTCAACCTCGTCCACATCCTCTACCACAACAACAACCACCTTGACAACAACTGTCTCATCACCCATATCGTCAAGAGGGGGAAACAGGGATAGTGGTGGAAGTGGAGATGGTGGAATGGGTGAAGAAAGTGGCAACAGTGCAGCTGTTGCAGAACAGAGGCGGCTGGAGATTTTGTTCAAAACCTCAGACTCCAGCATTTTATGACTATAGGTGGGGGGATGTTGCATGCAAACCCCCCACACCAGGAAGATTCAGCAGTTGTTTGTGAAGTTTTCAAAATACCTATAGTGATTATACAGGATGCATAATTGTAATTAAATGCTCCATATTGCTCCATATGTCATTTCAGGCCTGTTTCATTTCAGATTTCAATACTTCATTATAATATTTCCTTATGTCGAAATTTCAGATTTCATAATAATATTTCCTTATGTCCATATTTCAGATTCCATGCTATTTCCTTATCACCATATTTCAGATTTCACAATAATATATTCCCTTAGTCCATAGTTCAGATTTCACAATAGAATGTTCTAGGTCTGTTTTTCATTTTAGATTTCAACATTTCATGACAATATATTTCTTATATCCACATGTAAGATATAAACAATTCATAATATATACTATATAATATAATACTGTATCCTCCCTCCTGCACACTTTTCAGGTAATGTCCTTTTCTTCATACTCTGAAGTTGTTCCGAGTCATAATTTCAGTTGTCAGAACCAAATGTTCATTCATTGTTACATTTGACGTCTCACGAGAAGTTAGTTGTAAGTAAACCAAAAAATTTGCATGTCTTAAATTCTTTTTCTTCTTCCTCTTCTTCATTTGTCTGGAATGTTTTTTAGGATCTAAATGTGATGTGCCTGTTTACAGCAGAGCTTCGATATTTGCATCTTTCGGCCGACACATCCAACTTCTTCATGCGTTTGTTGTCCAGGTTAACCTTCCCATGTGTGTTAAATTTATTGTTAATAAAGTCAAATATATAATGTAAAATATAAAAAAAAAAGAACATAAATGGAGTAATTTGATAAGAAATAATCTATTTTTTAATATTGAGACATAGCAATCACTCATTTCTTTTTTAGATTTGTAATGTGCCTAAAGAAAATATCATCAAGTAACAAATAATGATTTTAAACATTAGGGGAGTGTTTCATAAATAGATGAGTTGCGTATGATTGTCAGCATTTGTGTGATATAACTGTGAAAAATAGTCTATGTGATTCAGCAGCAAATAATTGTGAATGATGATTCACTGACGATGTGATTTGTCAGTTTATCAAGCAGCTCTCTCTCTCTTTTTTTCTATTAATAAAAAAGAGATTCAGATACGTCACATATTTTTATTGTACATAAATTGTACAGATATTGCAGCAACAATGTTACATTGTTCATCTAACATATGGTGGTTTATTCATTCTTAAATGTCTCTGCGACTCAACACAGTATTTGTAAAATAAAGCTTAAATTACCGTGGTAGACAATCGACATTACTGTGCGAAATTGTGTATATTTCAACTTGAAGAATTTATCTAGTTAATTTCAAGTCAAGTTGTTGTGAGTTCGCAGTATGTTACCTGACGAGATGCAGCGAATATGCAGGCAATAAATCGTTGCACTCTATTGTTTGTTTCTTTCGTTATTCAAATTCACTACGGGAAAACATTGTTTTGAATTTCTCAAACAGTATTTGTGTTATTGAATTGTTTTGTTTTTTCACAGAAGAAGTCATATTCTGTTTAACACTCCTTGGTATATTTACTGATTAATCATCTCTAGCCTGATTCCCGTATCTACCAAATAGGTTTCATATGCCAGTAGTTTTCCTTATGCATAACACTCTTTAACTTGGATAATGTAATACAACATGTTCTGCTAACCATATTAATAACTTTTAAGTCATACTCTCAGAGTTTCCATTTTCCGCCATCCATTTGTATCTGGTCCAAACCTAACTTTTTGTTTGGAACTGAATCTGTTAAGGGCTTGATACAGGGTGTCCGTAAAGTCTGGACACATGGGTAAAAATACAACTTTTTATTCAAATAACATCTTCAATAATGTTGCAATGCAAATGTTGATGCGTTTCACAAAATTTTCGTGAACTCGATGCAATAAATCCACATTGCCTTCAATTTTGGTACATTCACTCCTTATTCGTTGAGTCAAGTGTATTGGATCTGTGATTTTTGTTGAGTACACTTTCTCCTTTAGCATGCCCCAGAAAAAGAAATCAAGAGGACTAAGGTCTGGTGAACGAGGAACCACTCCACATGACCACGTATTCCAATCTGTTAATAATTTTGAATTTTGTAGTTCATTTGATTTAAATGAAAAATATCCAATTATCCTGTGTATCCAGACTTTACGGACACCCTGTAAAATGTTTCATATGTTGGTTATTTTCTTCACTGGTGCTGTGAGACAATAGAGAGACCATGAAAAACAATGCTTTGATAAGATCATATCAATAACAAGAGTGTTTAATGCAGTTCTTTCAGCAGACTGGCTCATCCTGGGTCTGAACCTCTTCACCTTCCTTCCTTGCCAGTGGAGCATCTTCTCCCATTCTGCAGACATGATCACCTTCTTCTGCCATGGCTAATCATCTCATTTCAGGATAAAATGTGCTACCCTATGGAGATGCTGTTTTGTGCTCCAGGATTTGTTTTCCAGTGCGGCTTCTTGTGGATAGAACTGGTGTTGAAACCTCTTGATGTGAGGGGCCAGTTCTGAAGATGTGTTTTGGAGTTGGAAGTCTGTCTGGTGCAGGCAATCTCAAGTATTTTACAAGTTGAGATAAGCTGGCAGTAAAACAGTGGCCTTGGCATTTTGGGAAGATGGTTTGCTTTCAACACAGGAGGTAGACATCTGTTCATTGGATAATTGACAATTTTATATGAATCATGCTTCCTATGTTGGTTTTTTGTTTTTCTTCATTGTATAACCTTGGGTGTTTTTGAGGTTGGGATCATTTTCTCTTATTTGCTAGGAGTGGATTTCAAGACATTTTGAACATTGCAAGTGTTTACATTACCAGTTATGATAATGAATTTCTTTCTTGCAGACTTTGAGTTGTCCTGGATAGTCTGGACACGGGCCTCTCTTGCTTGACACACAGCCAGTCTTTTCCAAACTTGCACGAATCTAGCATTGGATTTCAAAACATTGTAAACTTCACACCCAGTGTTTATATTCATGCTTAAATTGTGGCTCACACATAAACTACACACTGGGATTCATTCTCTACTAGTATTTATATTCATGCTTAAACTGTGGCTCACACATAAACTACACACTGGGATTCATTCTCTACTAGTATTTATATTCATGCTTAAACTGTGGCTCACACATAAACTACACACTGGGATTCACTTTCTACTTGTGTTTATATTCATGCTTAAACTGTGGCTAACACATAAACTTCACACTGGGATTCACGCTTTACTCATTTTTATATTTCAAATGTTTATTAATAAGCTTGTCAGCACAGTTTTCAATGTACACATGCTGTTGACTGCTAGTGTTTTAGATTTTGTTTTAGTTTCTTAGTTTTTAATTACATTGCCATACTGTTGTATGTTTATTAACAATGAAACTATGGCACTTTCTGCGTACATTGTTTCCAGGAATTCACTTTATAACTAACATGATATTAATGCATTGTTGTATTGTGACATTATAAAGTGAAATAACCAGCTCTATTCATTTACTTTTTATATATAATAATTGTAACTTCACTGAAATGTTTCTCATGTTTTATAGCATTAATTAGTTCATGAGAATGCACATGTTTGTTTATCAATATTCATTGCCATTATTAGAACTTTTTAAACAAATTGTTATATTTTTTAACGAAATTGTAAACAACACAATATTCAGTTATGAAAATTAGTATTTTTCTATGGAAATAAATCATGTGAACATTTGTTTACTCGTTGGCTTCCATAAGAAGCCGTGAACAGTGGGAAGTTGCAATGTGAATTGTTGTTTAGGTGATGTAGTATTTATATTTTAGTTTGTTTCTTGCAGGATTTATCATTATTCTATTATGTGTGTAGATGTCCTTTAAAA
>JACEFZ010005901.1:32500-48537 GCA_014155875.1 Cepaea nemoralis | reverse complement strand
ATTTAGTCTGAAACTGAGATAGTGTTGGGGGGGGGCTTTTTTAGTCTGTACTGAGATAGTTTTTGGGGGGGGGGATTTAGTCTGTACTGAGTTTATGTTGGGGGGGGGGGCATTTAGTCTGTACTGAGATAGGTTAGGGGGGGGGGCATTTAGTCTGAAAGGGAGATAGTGTTAGGGGGACTTTTAGTCTGTACTGAGATAGTTTTGGGGGGGGGGTTTTTAGTCTGTACTGAGATGGTTTTAGGGGGGGGGGCATTTAGTCTGTATGAGATAGTTTTAGGGGGGGGCATTTGTCGTACTGAGATAGTGTTAGGGGGGGGCATTTAGTCTGTACTGAGATAGTGGTAGGGGGGGGGGAATTTAGTGGGTATGAGATAGTGTGGGGGGGCATTTAGTCTACTGGATAGTGTTGGGGGGGGGCATTTAGTTGTACTGAGATGGGTTTTGGGGGGGGGGCATTTAGTCTGTACTGAGAAGTGTTAGGGGGGGCATTTAGTCTGTACTGAGATAGTTTTGGGGGGGGGCATTAGTCTGTACTGAGTAGTTTTGGGGGGGGCATTTAGTCTGTACTGAGATAGTGTTAGGGGGGGGGGGGGCCATTTAGTCTGTACTGAGATAGGTTGGGGGGGGCATTTAGTCTGTACGAGATAGTTTTGGGGGGGGGGGGCTTTTAGTCTGTACTGAGATAGTGTTGGGGGGCATTTAGTCTGTACTGAGATAGTTTTGGGGGGGGGGGCTTTAGTCTGTACTGAGATAGTTTGGGGGGGAGCATTTAGTCTGTACTGAGATAGTGTTGGGGGGGGCTTTAGTCTGTACTGAGATAGTGTTGGGGGGCTTTTAGTCTGTACTGAGATAGTGTTAGGGGGGCATTTAGTCTGTACTGAGATATTTTGGGGGGGGGGGGGCATTTAGTCTGTACTGAGATGTGTTAGGGGGGCCATTTAGTCTGTACTGAGTAGTGTTAGGGGGGGGGAATTTAGTCTGTACGAGGTAGTGTTAGGGGGGGGGGGAATTTAGTCTGTACTGAGATAGTGTTAGGGGGGGATTTAGTCTGTACTGAGATATGTTAGGGGGGGGGCATGTAGTCTGTACTGAGATAGTGTTGGGGGGGGCATTTAGTCTGACTGAAATAGTTTTGGGGGGGGGGGGCATTTAGTCTGTACTGAGATAGTGTTGGGGGGGGGGCATTGAGTCTGTACTGAGATAGTTTTGGGGGGGGCTTTTAGTCTGTATGAGATAGTGTTAGGGGGGGGGGGGCATTTAGTCTGTACGAGATAGTGTTAGGAGGGGCCATTTAGTCTGTACTGAGATAGTGTTAGGGGGGGCCATTTAGTCTGTAGAGATAGTGTTAGGGGGGGGGCATTTAGTCTGTACTGAGATAGTGTTAGGGGGGGGGCCTTTTAGTCTGTACTGAGATAGTGTTGGGGGGGGGGGCCCATTTGCTGTACTGAGATAGTGTTAGGGGGGGCATTTAGTCTGTATGAGATAGTGTTGGGGGGGGGGGGGGCTTTTAGTCTGTACTGAGATAGTTTTGGGGGGGGGGCTTTTAGTCTGTACTGAGACTGTGTTGGGGGGGGGGCATTTAGTCTGTACGAGATAGTGTTAGGGGGGGCATTTAGTCTGTACTGAGATAGTGTTAGGGGGGGGGGGCATTTAGTCTGTACTGAAATAGTGTTAGGGGGGGCATTAGTCTGTACGAGATAGTGTTGGGGGGGGGGCATTTAGCGTACTGAGATAGTTTTAGGGGGGGGGCTTTTGTCTGTACTGAGATAGTGTTGGGGGGGGGGCATTGTCTGTACTGAGTAGTGTTAGGGGGGGGGCATTTAGTCTGTACTGAGATAGTATTAGGGGGGCATTTAGTCTGTACTGAGATGTGTTAGGGGGGGCATTTAGTCTGTACTGAGATAGGTTTGGGGGGGGGGGCTTTTAGTCTGTATGAGATAGGTTAGGGGGGGGGGCATTTAGTCTGTACTGAATAGGTTAGGGGGGGGGGGCATTAGTCGTAGAGAAGTATTTGGGGGGGGCATTTAGTCTGTACTGAGATAGTGTTGGGGGGGGCATTTAGTCTGTACTGAGATAGTGTTGGGGGGGGGGCATTTAGTCTGTATGAGATAGTGTTAGGGGGGGGGGGCATTTATTTGTACTGAGATAGTTGGGGGGGGGCATTTAGTCTGTACTGAGATAGTGTTGGGGGGGGCATTTAGTTGTACTGGATAGTTTTGGGGGGGGGGCCATTTAGTCTGTACTGGATAGTGTTGGGGGGCATTTAGTCTGTACTGAGATAGTGTTGGGGGGGGGGATTTAGTCTGTATGAGATAGTTTTGGGGGGGCATTTAGTCTGTACTGAAAAGTGTTGGGGGGGGGGGCATTTAGTCTGTACTGAGATAGGTTGGGGGGGCATTTAGTCTGTACTGAGATAGGTTGGGGGGGGCTTTTTAGTCTGTACTGAGATAGTGTTAGGGGGGCCATTAGTCTGTACTGAGATAGTGTTAGGGGGGGCTTTTGTCTGTACTGAGATAGTGTTAGGGGGGCATTTAGTCTTTACTGAGATAGTGTTGGGGGGGGGGGATTTAGTCTGTACTGAGATAGTGTTAGGGGGGCATTTAGTCTGTACTGAGATAGTGTTAGGGGGGGGGATTTAGTCTGTACTGAAATAGTGTTGGGGGGGGGGGGCATTTAGTCTGTACTGAGATAGTGTTAGGGGGGGGGCATTAGTCTGTACTGAGATAGTGTTGGGGGGCATTTGGGGCTGTACTGAGATAGTGTTAGGGGGGGCATTTAGTCTGAAATGAATAGTTTAGGGGGGGCCATTTAGTCTTTTATGAGATAGTGTTAGGGGGGGGGCCATTTCTGTACTGAGATAGGTAGGAGGGGGGGGGCATTTAGTCTGTACTGAGATAGTGTTAGGGGGGGCATTTAGTCTGTACTGAGATAGTGTTAGGGGGGGGCCATTTAGTCGTACTGAGTAGTGTTAGGGGGGGGGGGCATTTAGTCTTACTGAGATAGTGTTAGGGGGGGGATTTAGTCTGTACTGAGATAGTGTGGGGGGGGGGCCCCTTTTAGTCTTATGAGATAGTGAAGGGGGGGGGGGCTTTTAAAGTCGTACTGAGATAGTGTTAGGGGGGGCTTTTAGTCTGTAGGAGATAGTTTTTGGGGGGGGGGGGCATTTAGTCTGTACTGAAATAGGTTAGGGGGGCATTGAGTCTGTACTGAGAAGTGTTAGGGGGGGCATTTAGTCTGTACTGAGATGTGTTAGGGGGGGGGATTTAGTCGTACTGAGATAGTGTTAGGGGGGCTTTTAGTCTGTACTGAGATAGTGTTGGGGGGGGGGGGGGCATTTAGTCTGTACTGAGATAGTGTTGGGGGGGCATTTAGTCTGTACTGAGATAGTGTTAGGGGGGCATTTAGTCTGTACTGAGATAGTGTTAGGGGGGCATTAGTCTGTACTGAGATAGGTTAGGGGGGGGGGCATTTAGTCTGTACTGAGATAGTGTTAGGGGGGGGGGCATTTAGTCTGTACTGAGATGGTTTTTTGGGGGGGGGGGGCATGAGTCTGTACTGAGATAGTGTAGGGGGGCATTTAGTCTGTACTGAGATAGTGTTAGGGGGGCATTGAGTCTGTACTGAGATAGGTTAGGGGGGGCATTGAGTCTGTATGAGATAGTGTTAGGGGGGCATTTAGTCTGTAATGAGATAGTGTTAGGATGGGCATTTAGTCTGTACTGAGATAGTGTTAGGGGGGCATTTAGTCTGTACTGAGATAGTGTTAGGGGGGGGGGGGCATTTGTCTGTACTGAGATAGTGTTAGGGGGGCATTTAGTCTGTACTGAGATAGTGTTGGGGGGGGGGCAGAGTCTGTACTGAGATAGTGTTAGGGGGGGGGCATTTAGTCTGTACTGAGATAGTGTTAGGGGGGGGGCATTTAGTCTGTACTGAGATAGTGTTGGGGGGGGGGGGCATTTAGTCGTACTGAGATAGTGTTAGGGGGGCTTTTAGTCTGTACTGAGAATGTTAGGGGGGCATTTAGTCTGTACTGAGATAGTTTGGGGGGGCATTAGTCTGTACTGAGATAGTGTTAGGGGGGGCATTTAATCTGTACTGAGATAGTGTTGGGGGGGGGCATTTAGTCTGTTGAGATATTTGTTAGGTGGGGATTTAGTCGTACTGAGATAGTGTTAGGGGGGGGGCATTTAGTCTGTACTGAGATAGTGTTAGGGGGGGAATTTAGTCTTACTGAGATAGTGTTAAGGGGGGGGGGGGGGCATTGGGTCTGTACTGAGATAGTGTTAGGGGGGCATTTAGTCTGTCTGAGATAGTGTTAGGGGGGGGGGCTTTGAGTCTGTACTGAGATAGTGTTAGGGGGGGCATTGATTTGTATGAGATAGTGTTAGGGGGGGCATTGATTTCTGTACTGAGATAGTGTTAGGGGGGGGGGCATTGAGTCTGTACTGAGTAGTGTTAGGGGGGGCGGGCATTTAGTCTGTACTGAGTAGTGTTAGGGGGGGCATTTAGTCTGTACTGAGATAGTGTTAGGGGGCATTAGTCTGACTGAGATAGTGTTAGGGGGGGGGGGGCATTTAGTCTGTACTGAGATAGTGTTGGGGGGGGGGCATTTAGTCTTTACTGAGATAGTGTTGGGGGGGGTTTGAGTCTGTACTGAGATAGTGTTAGGGGGGCATTTAGTCTGTATGAGATAGTGTTAGGGGGGGGGGCAAATATAGTCTGTATGAGATAGTGTTAGGGGGGGGCATTTAGTCTGTACTGAGATAGTGTTAGGGGGGGGGGGGGTTTTTAGTCTGTACTGAGATAGTGTTAGGGGGGGGGCTTTAGTCGTACTGAGATAGTGTTGGGGGGGGGGGGCATTTAGTCTGTACTGAGATGTGTTGGGGGGGGGCTTTTGTCTGTACTGAGATAGTTTGGGGGGGGGGAAATTTTTAGTCTGTACTGAGATAGTGTTGGGGGGCATTAGTCTGTACGAGATAGTGTTAGGGGGGCCTTTAGTCTGTACTGAGATAGTGTTAGGGGGGCATTTAGTCTGTACTGAGATAGTGTTAGGGGGGGCATTGAGTCTGTACTGAGATAGTGTTAGGGGGGGCATTTAGTCTGTATGAGATAGTGTTAGGGGGGGATTTAGTCTGTACTGGATGGGTTAGGGGGGGGGGGCATTAGTCTGTACTGAGATAGTGTTAGGGGGGGGGGGGCATTTAGTCGAAATGAGATAGTTTTGGGGGGGGGCATTTTTTTTACGAGATAGTGTTAGGGGGGGGGCTTTTAGTCTGTATGGAGATAGTTTTGGGGGGGGGGGTTTTAGTCTGACTGAGATAGTGTTAGGGGGGGCATTTAGTCTTTATGAGATAGTGTTAGGGGGCATTTAGTCTGTACGAGATAGGTTAGGGGGGATTTAGTCTGTACTGAGATAGTGTTAGGGGGGGCATTTAGTCTGTACTGAGATAGTGTTGGGGGGGGGGCATTAGTTTGTACTGAGATAGTGTTAGGGGGGGGGGCATTTAGTCTGTACTGAGATAGTTAGGGGGGCATTTGTCTGTACTGAGATAGTGTTAGGGGGGGCATTTAGTCTGTACGAGTAGGTTAGGGGGGGGCATTTAGTCTGTACTGAGATAGTGTTAGGGGGGGGGGGCATTTAGTTTACTGAGATAGTGTTAGGGGGGGGGCATTTAGTCTGTACTGAAATAGTGTTAGGGGGGGGCATTTAGTCTGTACTGAGATAGTGTTAGGGGGGGGGGGCATTTAGTCTGTACTGAGATAGTGTTGGGGGGGGGCATTTAGTCTGTACTGAGATAGTGTTAGGGGGGGGGCATTTAGTCTGTACTGAGATAGTGTTGGGGGGGGGGGCATTTAGTCTGTACTGAGATAGTGTTAGGGGGGGGGGCATTTAGTCTGTACTGAGATTAGTGTTAGGGGGGTGGGCATTAGTCTGTACTGAGATAGTTAGGGGGGCATTTAGTCTGTACTGAGATAGTGTTGGGGGGGGCATTTAGTCTGTACTGAGATAGTGTTAGGGGGGGGGCATTTAGTCTGTACTGAGATAGTGTTAGGGGGGGGGGCATTTAGTCTGTACTGAGATAGTGTTAGGGGGGGGGGCATTTAGTCTGTACTGAGATAGTGTTAGGGGGGGCATTTAGTCTGTACTGAGATAGTGTTAGGGGGGCATTTAGTCTGTACTGAGATAGTGTTAGGGGGGCATTTAGTCTGTACTGAGATAGTGTTAGGGGGACATTTAGTCTGTACTGAGATATTTGTTAGGGGGGGGGGGCATTAGTCTGTATGAGATAGTGTTAGGGGGGGGGGGGCATTTAGAATGTACTGAGATTCTCTTTTTCGTGTTCTTTTTTTGTTTTAAAGTGTCCCAAGCAACTATGTTTTATTACCTGAAAAATAATACAAGTTGACATTAAATCGGAATGTCCCACTCCACTTAAATGAAAGTATTATTTCACACTATACCATTATTGTTCTGAATTTGTAACACACTTTCGTCTAATCTACACATGCTGTGATGGATTAAGCCATACCTGCATGATAACTATAGACTGCACGTAGCGCAGTAGATAGGATGTTTCTCTGCATACCATGTGGTCATGTGATCGAATGCCCCAACGGACTATTTTAACAATTTGCCAGTGCTTCATGTCAACATAGACTAAAATATATGTACAAGGAAATGGTCTGGAGAACTAACGCGGCCGCAAATTATAGATTACATTGCCCATCGATTGTCCAATTTTCTCCTTTATTTCTTTCTTTCATCTCATAATGGATCATATTTGGTTAAAAACAAAATGACAAAACAAAACACTTTTAACACATTTAAGACACATAGCGCACATGGTGCTGGACCCATATTCTGTAGACTAATCGGCACTCGGTGGATGACGTGGTCAGCATCAGGCCGGCAATTGATCATAGGCCTCAAGGAACTCACGTCAAGCTCTTTGTGAGGTTGATTAGACTTTGTTTTTAAAGTTTTCTAAAAGATGGAAAACCAGTCTCACGCCATCAATCATTAGTGGCTTTTTTCTTCATTGATGCAAAGTGCTGATGATGATGTTTATAATAATATTAGTCAAAATATTTTCAAAAATTATTTGTATCAGAATTTTAATACATAATTTGTGATTGATTTTGACATATCATTTTCATCATCAAATGTCCTGCCAGCTGGCGTAGGCGTTCATGGCTCGCCGCAGATCTGGGTCTTTGGTGTTCTGGATCAACTCTCTGATGATATTCCTCATGCCACAGTCTCAATCCATCCAGTATCATTTCTCTTGGTCTGCCTTTGCCTCTCTTCTCCGTAATATTTTCTGTTGTCGCGATGTTCTCCAATGCCTATCTCATCACATGACCAAAGAAATGTGTTTGTCTCTTTATTATTGTTGTATATACTGTTCTAGTTTCATTAGCCACTTTCAGGCAATCGGTTTTAGTTACTCTGGCAGCCCAAGGAATTCGCAACATTCGTCTCAGGAACCACATCTTTGTTGCTTCTAAGTTCTTCCTAATTTGTTCATTTATATTTCAAGATTCACTACCATACAGCAAATCTGGTCATCAAGTCTTGGGAAGATAATGTGGTGGTTTCCCCTTGTTTTCTACATCCACATGGTGGGCTTTTACATTTGCTTTTAACATCCATTTCCGACTGTTAGGACACGTGAGTGCCTGCTCTGCTCAGCTGCAGAGTTGTCCACTTATTCCGGTGGATACTCGGTCCCCAGAGCTGTGTTAGCCACACCGTGGTGTGTTTCCCATCCCTTTACCACTGGAAGGTGCAGTTGGGATTTTCCCTTCCTAAAGTTATAGTCTACGATGGTAAAAACTCTCCAGTACTTTTAGAGGACTTTGACATGCAGATTTAAAATATTATGGAATTCACCAATTGGCTTTGTTTTTTTTTTTTTTAATTTTTTTTTCAACCTTAATGATGAATTTATTTTACAGTAATTACATAATGTGCCGGTCTCTCTGGCTGTGGGGTTATAACACTTTCTCTCTGTAATCCCGTTTATCACGCAGAGTCTCGTAGCGGAGCGAGAGCTGAGGCGGTTCGACCCCCGCTCGTGACTTGCGGGATACTGAGCCGGCCGCTCAGAAAGCAATGGCAAACTACTGAGCGTAATCTTGACAAGAGATCAACATACAGCTGAAAGATGCTGGTGTTGACAGCTAAGTCCTGTAAAGGATATGCTTAAAAAAAAAAAAAAAAAAAAATACATAATGTATGCCTGTTTAATTCTCTGGGGTAAACAGTTAGTCTTTCAACGTTGGCATTATAAACATTGTGGTTACATACTTAATTAATTGATATATCAACACAAAATAGTTAGAAAAAATACAATCATTATTTAAAGTTCGCATATCATGTTTTAAAAAAGCACATTAGAACCCATTCCGTCATTATTCAGTCGCAGTTAGAGCTCTCTTGGCTTGCTTCTTGTAGTCAATCGATTAGGTCGCTTAACAAAAGTCGACAGGGTCGACTTCATTGCACCGGTTTTATCCCATATGGCTCGGTCTCTTTCCGCAGCACGGAAAGCGTCGCACAAAGCACGAACTCTGTAGCTTTTAGCGACGACCCACAGGAGTCTCCGAAACATTTAACTCGTAAACCGAAGGTGCGGCCCGGAATCGAACCCACAACCCTCGGAGCACGAGTCAAACAGCTTGACCACTTCGCCACAGAGACTCGATAGGTGTCTCTTGTCACAATCCAACAGTAATCAGCAAACATTGAAGGGCTCCAATTGCCTTGATACCTTGTCTCCATGCTAGTAACGTCCTGGTGAAATCGTTCACGATGCACTCACTGACAAGTCCACACTTTGACGTAAAGAAATCCACATGAGAATCCAGAAAATGAATTCTCAAAGACATGTTGCAGCCAAGACTTATACTTCAGTAGGAGACTTTCTACAGTTTCATTGTAACTATTAGACATGTTGTTTCCATGAAAATTGTTCATCGTTAGCTTAAATGCTAGCCATGCTGCTTTTTTCTTCCCATGCAACACGCAAAGAAACTCGTCGTCGGGAAGGAGTTTACGAATTTGTGGACCAACAAACACTCCGTCTCTTATTTTAGCTTCACTGAGTCTTGGAAACTTTCTGATGAGGTATTTGAAAACCTCATCTGATTTATCCATTGCCTTGACAAGGTTTTTCATGAGACCCAGGTTAATAGGCAAAGGTGGCAAAAAAATCTTGCTGGTGACAACACGTGCTGGGTTCTCAACGTTCTTACTGCCATGCTGCAATGACGGCCTGACTGGCCAATGTCTTCTGATGTAATGGTCAATTCGTGCACGGCTATACCATTCACAGAGAAAGCAACAGTACTCGGGGTATCCACTCTGTAGTCCAAGCAAAATAGTGACCACTTTTAAGTCACCGCAAATTGACAAATGATGATGGTCGTGGTTTATACACTTTAAAAGCTGCTCAATATTTTCATAAGTTTCTTTCATATGAACATGGTTACCAACTGGAATTGACGGTAACACATTACAATTATTTAACAAAACAGCTTTAAGACTCGTCTTGGATGAATCAATGAAAACTCACTACTCTTCTGGTTTGTAATTGATTTTGGAGGTTGCCATTAAACCAGAAATGTTGAGGCACGCAGAATGGTCACCCTCTTTGAAAAAAATATGTACAAAGCTGCTTATGGGGGGGGGGGGGGGGGGCTTCTATACACAGGTATTCTAACATATTCTGCCAGGAAATTCCACTATTGCAATCTGTCCCCCAAAAGCTCGCCGTTGTTCTTCTGTAAATTCAGATTCTCACAAGATCATTCAGTTCTATTTGAGTTAGTAAGTGTGGTTTAGTGGATATGGTTTGCTCAAAACCTGGGTCGCTTGAGATTGATGGTTCAGGACAACCAATAACCTCTTCTTCGTCAGTGGAAGCAGCTGAAAATGATTCTGGCAATTTAGGAACTGGTAGGTCATCGCTATGTAGTACCGGACGTATTGCAGAGGGGATGTATACAATCGCCCATAACAGTTGTGTCATATAAATTGACCGTAATTAAATAAACTAGTAGCATATATCTTGAAAACTAGAGCCAATCAACATTTCAATGTCATTTTCGTTTTCAGCACACCAACATTGGTTAAGATCAGATATATTCATATCTGGTACATTTTGGCAGCTGACTAGTGTAATCTTTATCTGGGTGGTCATGAAACTAATGAATTTCACCAATGAGGAAAATATAATTATCATGCAGCAATATTCTTTGCAGAAGGTTCCTACCCTATCTGCCCGAGGAAAACATACTCAAAAGCCTACAACTGACAGTATTCAACACGGTCAAGTCAAATATTGATATGGCAGGGGACTAATAAGTAATACATTCTTCTAGAAGTGAATCAAGAATGGTGGGTAGAGTCGAAGACAGAAACTGAGGTAAGTCTGGATAATAGACTATTTGTATTCGAACTCGAATGTATACCAAGATGAAAAGTTTAATCGACTATACTCATAATAAAGAGAATCGTATTTAAGCTCCAAATATTGTTTTCGTTTACTATAAGCTTGAGCTAAGACCAGACAATCGGCTTCGCTAGATGATTAAATACTAACTCACAAAACCATGTCTTATTCTTTGCTAATTTATTTCCAGTTAAAAAGGACATATTTATATGCTTGTAATAACAAAACACATAATCATAACATTTAAATATCTTTTATTTCTCTGAGACGACGGATGACACTTCGTACATTGTGCAGCAGCAGTGGTCGAGTAAACCCAGGCACCTTCGGAACTGTTTTAGAACAGCTGCCGCTTTTCCAAATGAGACAGCCTTTCTTTACATTGATTTCTTTCTACAGGAGGGACATGTTTAGGGACTGTGTTGTGTAACTTCCATCTTCTTCTCACTTTCTAAGTTATATAAGGAGAGAAGATTACGTATTCATTAATTCAGGAGGAGATCATCACGAGATAGGAGTAGGAATTTTAGTAAAACGAGATTTGGAGAAAAATATTAGTGGATTCTGGACTCGTAAAGATAGGATGATACTTCTCAAAATTAAGGCAAGACCGTTCAACATAGTAATTCTTCAGACATATGCTCCAACAACTGATTATAGTGATGAACAGCTAGAAGAATACTATGAAGACCTACAACAAACACTGAAAGTTGTAAGAATCATCAGAGGTCCTAATTGTCATGGGAGACACGAACACAAAAGTCGGAAAAAAATTAATATAAGCAGATAGTAGGGCAATATGGTATGGGAAACAGAAACGACAGAGGAGACCAGCTGATACAGTTCTGTGAAAAAAACTATTTTATTGTTTGCAACACATTTTCCAACATAACCCTAGGAAAATGTATACATGGAAAAGCCCTGGAGATAGAACAAGAAACTAAACTGACTACATTATGATTAGAAATAGATTTAAAAACAATGTTAAAATGCCAAAACATACCCTGGTGCTGATATCAACTCTGACCATAATCCTGTAGTTTTAAAATTACAAATAAAACTTAAAAACCCAGGAATAAGGAAATCGAAGACACATCAAGTAGATATATCGGCATTGAAACAACCAGAAATAAGACAACTATACCTAGTTGAAGTCAAAAATAGATATAATGGGCTAATCATTGAAAGTATGGGACAATATCGACGTGAAAATCCCGAGGATAAAATTAATACAAAATGGGAAAATGTGAAAACCGGTATTCAGATTGCAAATACGAACCTTGTCAGTGAAGATTAATAAGAAAAAACAAGTTATGGATAACCGATGAAATCTTGAGTAAAATGTCTCAAAAAAAAAAAAAAATAGCAAAGAACACTCCAGAGTATATAGTAATAGATAGAGAAATACGTCACATGTGCGGAGTTGCCAAAGAAGAGTGGCTGTAGAAACATTGCAAAGAAATAGAGCATCTGGAAATAAAACACAACTCGACAGAATTACATAAACATATAAAAGAATTTACAAAGAAGAAAAATAATATAACAGGAAACGGTTGTATCAGAGGAAAAATTGAGAAATTATAATTAATAAAACTGACATAATAAAAAGATGGACAGAGTACACAGAAGATTTATTCTGGGACAACAGGGTCAATAGACCAACATTGAATACTACTCAAGATGGACCAAAATTATTAACGGCTTAAGTAGAAAAGGCTATTAAAAAGATGAAAGAAGGAAAAGCTGCAGGTCCTGACAAGATAACAACAGAGATGATAAAATCCTTATCCAGCATTGGCATTGAAACTATCACAGAATTATGTTAGTTAGTTAGTTAGTTAGTCGACAGATCATCCTCATTGCGCATCGAACCATTCAGTCCATAAGTGCTCGGATCCCCTCCTCAGCAAATCCCGCAGCGTGTAGCGGCTAACGACACCAGTTCTGTGTTGGTTTATCAGTCTTCTTTGGCTTCCTGTGTAGTGTTCTTGTTTGGCCACCCCTCTTTTAATTTGCTGTTCTCGCAGTCTGGCCATGGTTGTAGATTCACAGTCATCACTTGGTTCTCGCAAAAGTCTTACTTCAGAATCTCAGCCTGGCCATGGCGCGTCCGCCCTACACAGTAGCCTTACCTGCGAGCTTGTCAGCCCGCTCATTCCCTTGTACTCCCGCATGCCCTGGCACGAAGATGAAACTAATCTTTGCCAGCCGAGACCGCTCCAGAGACAGCAACCATTTTCTTCAGATCCGCCCCCCCCCCCCCCATCTTTATCCTCTTTAGCATGCTCATTGAGTCGCTAAGGAAACATGCCCTAGTGAATGTCTGTGTCTCGAGCCATGTTATTGCTGTACTTACTGCCATGACTTCCATAGTCAAGCTACTTGTGGTCTCAGCAAAAGCATTATAGTCCTCCTTCACAATTCTTCCTCCAACCAGAGCCGTACAGGCCCATTAGATTCTCACATGTCGGACGACCGACCCATCTGTGTAAATGACAGCATCACCGTCTAGCGAATTCTCGAAAATCAACGCTTGTACTTCCGACTCCACAGCAGCCTGGTTTTCTTGTCTGCATTTTCTGTCTAGTTGGATGCAAACTGAAAAGGATGTACAGAAATCTGTTGGCACTTGTACCTACTCCTCGACAGGTTCTTAGTCCTCAAGTGAACACACCTGTTGAAGAATGTCTTCGGCTTGACCCATCCAGGAGTGTCCTCTTTTTAACCTGCTGCCCGTCACCTTCATAATTTCACTATGCAGTGGATGTTGTGTGTTTGCGTTAACTCTGAGGTAGGCGCGTGCTCTGCTAATTTGTATTCTGTCTTCAATGGTTGGAAAATCAAGAATGTAGCGCATCGCCCTGCATGCTGTATCTCTTGTACATCAAAGAATAATGCGCATAGCTTCATTCTGTATCCTTTCCATACTTTCTATCTGCTTACGGCTGAGAGTCAGGATTGCTATCGCATACTCAAAAACAGACATGACCAGCCCCTCGCATAGAAGACATAGATGCTCACAGTTTGCTGCCGCCATCACCAGCATCGCAGCCAACCCCCGCTTGGCCTTTGTTATCACCTGGTCTATGTGCTCATTATAAGCAAGGTTTCGATAAAACCATATCCCCAGGTAATTCATTGCCTGCGTTCTTTCCACCGTCTCTGAACACAGATTTACAGTTAGTGTTGAAGTGTTGACAATATGATTATTCAACGAGAACCAAGTCACTGTTGCCTTTGTTTGGTTGACCATTGCCCCAACCTCAACACACCAAGTACTTATGCGATTGAGTTCGGTTTGTAGTTCCACAGCAACCTGATCTCTATCCTTACCTTGACGATACACTAAAACATCGTCGCCATATGACAATGTCCTACCAGGTCCAGTGATCTGCTCCCTGGTGATTCTCACGGTGCAGGCGTTGAACAGTACCGGAGATAAAGTTGATCACTGTGGTAAGCCAGGATAAATTGTTGTTGGTTCCGAAGTCCAACTGCCACATCTAGAAACTACTTTCCGTTGGAAGAGAGCTGCAGCGATCCAACTAAGGAGGAATGGACTTATTTTGAGTTCAAGAAGCTTGAACCATGCGTCCTTATGATCAATCGCTGCAACAAAGGTTTCAATGCCTGAGGAGAAACTTTATAGAACCATGGGCAAAAACTGCTACATTGGTCCAGGTTTCTCTTTTTGGACGGTACTCACCCAGGGTAGGTAGGAAAACACCTTGTCACTCTAGCTGGCTTGATATTTTCCTGGCAATTATGAATGATTATGTAATTATATATATATATATATACACTAGCTGACCCGGCCCGGCTTCGCCCAGACCCTGGAGGGGATCTATCTATCTATCAGTCAGTCTGTCTGCTTGTTTGTCTGTCTGGCTGGCTGACCCGGCCCGGCTTCACCCAGTCCCTGGTGGTGAGTATCTCATTTAATTCATATAAGTAGTCATATAAGCTCTCCCGTTCCCGACTATCTGTCTGTCTGTCTGTCTATCTGACCGGGCCCGGCTTCACCCAGTCCCTGGTGGGGAGCATCTAATTTAATTCATATACGTAGTCATATAAGCTCTCCCGTTCCCGACTATCTGTTTGTCTCTCTGTCCCGGCCCGGCTTCACCCAGTCCCTGGTGGGGAGCATCTAATTTAATTCATATACGTAGTCATATAAGCTCTCCCGTTCCCGACTGTCTGTATGTCTGTCTGTCTATCTGTCTGACCGGCGTGGTTTCGCCCAGCTTTTGGCGCACAGTAACTTAAAAGAATGTCCTTCCACACACCATTCAATGAAAACTGTAGAAAAAGATGGGTTAAAATGTTATGCATAATGCATTAAGATGTGTATAAGAGACAGATTTTTATGCCAACTGTAAAAATACCTTAAAGATTATATCATTATTTAATATAACTCATATGCCTAAAAATAACTATAGACAAAGAGTGTAACAATAGTGCAGGAAAGTCCAACAATATGACTATAAAGTATTTAGAAATGTTATTAAAAGTTATGCCCCTTGAAATAACTTTTCTAGAGTGAAGTGCCCCTGCTATATAGACATTATATAATGAAAATGGAAAAGTAAATGTTATTAAATAAGTCGAAGATTTTACATTCAGAAATTATTATAGTCGGTTGCAAATGAATGAAAGGAAGACGTGTAGAAAATTTCATCTCAATCGGATGTACCGTTATCGAACGCATCCAATACCCACAAACCCACAAACCCACAAACATACACTCTGTTTTATAGATATAGATATAATACTAGGTACATCCCCAAGGATTTAAAAACATCCATTTTCATAACACTATCGAAGAAGCCAAGAGCCGTTGAGTGTGAGGATTACACAACTATTAGCTTAATGAGCCACATAACTAAGATCCTACTCAAGGTCATACAAGAAAGAATTCAACATAAAATAGATGAGGAAGTATCTGAAGAACAATTTGTTTTCCGCAAAAACAGCGGCACCAGAGAAGCAATTATCTGTTTGAGGATGTTAATTGAAAAATATATAGACGTTCAAAAAAGTATATATGTTTGTTTTATATACTGCAAGAAAGCTTTTGATAGAGTACAACATGAACGACTAATTACGTGCCTTCAAGATATAGGAAGTAGACTGAAAGGACATCAGACTTATTAGTAACTTGTACTGGGAACAAGTGGCGTCTATTAGATGCGGTAATAACTATTCGTCGCCTATAGAGATAAAATTAGGAGTACGGCTGGGATGTGTAATGTCCTCAAGCCTCTTCAACCTATACACAGAAAGAAATTTTAAACAAGTTGAAATGCCTGGACTCAACATCAATGGAAGAATCATAAACAATCTTAGATATGCTGACGATACCGTGTTACTAGCAGAAAGTGAGCAAGAGTTGCAAGACCTAGTGGAAGAAGTAAACAGGCACAGTGCAGAATGTGGCTTAGATATTAACATCCAAAAAGCAAAAACTATGATAATTAGCAGTGAAAAGGAAAGGTCATCAATGAACATCACAGTAAACGGGCAGAAACAAGTAACACGTTTCTCTTAACTTGGACATATAATAACAGATGATGGCAG
>JACEFZ010005901.1:0-30000 GCA_014155875.1 Cepaea nemoralis | reverse complement strand
GGTACATGGGGAGGCAGGGGAAAACCTTTCCACCAACACCAAAAGTCAAGAGAAACATGACAAGAAGAAAGCCAAAAACTCAGGAACCAAAAAGTGGGAACCTTATGTGCAAAAATCAGAGGATAGTTCAGAGAAGAAGAAGGAGGGAAGCAAGAGCACTTCAAGCTCTACACCAAAACGACCATGGTCGGAGAAGTGGTGTTCAATTTGTAAGTCACCCTCTCACAATACGAGGGACTGCAAATCGAAGGCTAAGAACCCTCACTTTGCAGCATGTCAAGTGACTTCCAAGGAGGTTGTCACGGAAAATTCCAAGGTCAACAAGAAAGCTCGCCACCAGGAGAGCTCACTCAAGTCTGGCAATAGAAAATCTAGGACAGGGAAATGGTGCAACCAATGCCAGTCGAATACGCACAATGCTATTGACTGCAGGGGAAAGTCAGGAGACACTCAATTCGTCGTGGGCCCCGGGAAACCTAAGGTGGAGCCCACCGAACAGGTCGAGGCAGAAGAAGATACTCCAGACCAGGAAAAACCACCTGTAGTGGAATTGGTAGAGGTTAACGGTCGTCAAATGGAGTGTTTATACGACACAGGACTGGACGGGGAGGCCGTGATTTCTGCGGATCTGGTACATCCAGAACAATTACAGGTGAGATATTGGATACACAGCCTGCACAGAAGAGTGCTGTAACCATGAAGTTGCCCATTGCTAATGTGGAGATTAGGTCAAGGTACGTCACCGGCACCATCAAGGCCGCTGTATTGACCGATCCCATTTTTCCAGTCACCCTAGGTTGCCGGTATGTCTTTCTGGGAATGCCCAGGGAGCCAATCCATATCGGAGCAATGCAGACTCGCTCTCAGACGAAAACGGAAGAGGCAGACGCAATTGTGACTAACCCAATGCCGGGGGAGTTACGAACTGCCCAGAGTGAGGATGATACTTTACGTCCTTGCTACAAAAAGCTGCAGAAAAGTGCTGATCCACCAGGACGGGGGCAGTACTACATGAAGAATAGAATACTCTACAGGAGAGCAGGAAGGGGAGACAACCTATACGGTCAGTTGGTTGTCCCGAAAGCTCAGCGGTCCCAGATTCTTCATATGGGGCATACCATCTCCTTTAGTGGACACATGGGTATTGCCGCAACCATGCAGCGGATTTCCTGCCACTACTATTGGCAGGGAATGACAGATGATGTGCGTCGGTATGTGAAGTCATGCCCTGAGTGCCAAAGGGTGGCACCGAAACACTGGACAGCACCGGTGGTGTTGGGTGAGATGCCCATCATGAACTCTCCTTTCGAGAGGGTAGCCATCGATATCGTGGGTCCACTTCCCAGGACTAGGAAGAAGAACATGTATATACTCACCATGGTGGATTGCTGTACAATGTGGGGTGAAGCCATACCGTTGACCACGATTGACTCGAAAAGAGTGGCGGACGCACTGATGGAGGCCTTTACCAGATTAGGCTTTCCGGATCAAATTCTGACGGACAATGGATCTCAGTTTTGTGGAAAACTCATGGAGGAGGTATTTAGGGTGTTTCACTCTAACCACATACATACCTGCCCTTACCACCCTCAAGCCAATGGACAAGTGGAGCGTTTCAACGGCACGGTGATGACAATGCTCAGGAAACTAGCGCAGGAAAAACCTGATAGGTGGGATGAATATATCCCAGCAGCACTCTTTGCCTATCGGGAAGTTCCTCATGGCTCAACAGGACTACCACCCGCTACGTTGCTGTTTGGTCGTCCAATCAAAGGACCGTTGGAAGCCATGTTGAGGAGTTGGACTGAAGAGGGGACGTCAGAAGAAGTGATCTCATCCTATAAATACGTGGAGGAACTGAAAGAAAAACTCCACAAGGGATGGACTCTGGCAAATCAAAACTTGAAAAAGGCCAGGAAAAGACATGCGGCTTACTACAACCGTAGGTCTAAAGAAACATCTCTAGAGGTGGGAGATAAAGTCTTGTTGCTACTCCCAACGGGAAACAACAAACTGGAGATAGGTTGGCAAGGACCATTTCCCGTGGAAAGGGTGATATCCAGAACCAACTATCAGATCTGGATCCGGGGAAAGTCGAAGATTTTCCATATCAATCTCTTGCGGACATACGAAGAGAGACCCGGAGACAAGGCAGCTCACCTCATGGCAATGGCAGTTGCCGTGGAGACAGAAGGGGGAACCAACGAGGGCAGGGAATATCCCTTGGTACACCAGGAAACCTATAGGGATGTACAAGTGAACAATGATCTGACCTCCCAGGAGAGGGAAAGGATAACCCAAGTTCTCAAGTCTCATAAGGAGATACTGACTGATAAACCAGGACGAACGAGGTTGGTTGAGTTCGAGATGACTTTGACCACACAGGAGCCTGTTCGCCAAAAGGTTTACCCAGTGCCATTCTCTAAAGAAAAGGCCCTGGAGGAGGAAATACAAAAACTGCTGGAGGATGACGTGATTGCACCATCCACATCCCCATACAATGCAGGGGTAGTTTTGTTACGGAAACCAAGTGGAGAACACCGGTTGTGTATAGACTACAGACTTCTGAACAGTCATACACAATTTCAGGTGGAACCTTTGCCGAATCCAACTCAGTTATTCGCTAGGCTCCATAAGGCTCGGTACTTTTCAAAGGTGGATCTGAGTCGGGGGTACTATCAGATACCAGTCAAACCGGAGATTCGACCACTGTTAGCTTTCAGTACACCCAGTGGACACTACGAATTCAAGGTCATGCCCTTTGGAATCAGCAATGCACCTAGTGTGTTTACACGCATGATGAGGACTTTACTTGATCCTTTACAGGATCCGTCCATCATCTCATTCATGGATGATATTCTGATTTCCAGTGACAGCTTGGATGACCACTTACAATCCTTGGAGAGAGTGTTTAATAGGCTCAATGAAGCAGGGCTTACCGCTCGTCCAACCAAGTGCATGATTGGTTACCAAACTCTGGAATTTCTAGGCCACACCATCACTCCAGGACACATAGTCCCGGAAGAAAAGAACCTGGAGAAAATCAGAAATGCACCAAGGCCAAAACGAAGAAGGATGTGCGATCTTTTCTCTCGTTGTGTGGGTTCTACCACAAATTTATCCCACATTTCACTGAACTGGGAGCTCCGTTGACGGAAACCTTGAAAAAGGGATTCCCGGATCAAATCATTTGGACACCAGAATGTGAGAATGCCTATAGTCAGTTAAAGGAGGCCTTGGTCAGCAAACCTGTATTACAGCTCCCTGACCTTTCCAAACAATTTGTGTTGAGAACGGATGCGCGTGCGATTGGAATTGGAGCCGCTTTGTTACAGGAAGGAAAAGACGATGCTTCGGTTTTGAAACCGGTAGCATACGCAAGTAAGAAACTTCTACAGGCGGAGAGGAATTATTCAACCGTCGAGAGAGAGTGCTTGTCTCTCGTATGGGCAGTGCAAAAATTCCAGCCCTATTTGAATGGAGTTAAGTTTCGGGTCCAGTCGGATCATCAGCCCCTGATGTTCCTGGCTACTTCTCAGAAGCTCAACGCACGTTTGATGCGGTGGTCGTTGTTACTTCAACCTTATAATTTCACAGTGGAGTACATTCATGGGAAGGAAAATGTTGGAGCGGACTTCTTGTCAAAACACCCAGCTCCTGAAGAAGAAGAAGAAGAATGAATCATCTGGATTAAACTCACGGTGGAGAAGAGTGAGATGGACTACTCTCTTAAGAGGGAGCCTATGTCACGAGATCACCATGAGTTAACCAGATAATGATAATACCGACGTTTGCTTGGCGTATATTTTCTAGGCCACAACAGTCGTACTAACAGAGTAAACACAGCTGCACGGGTTACATCGGGGCAGCACATATACACATTTGGTGGTGAGTGAGAAGGAATGGATACACCGCGTTGGCAGTTCATAAACAGTTAAAATCACATAGCCCTGCCCGCTCAGGATATGGAATAGTTCCGTCTGTCATCTATAGTTCCAAACATCAGACGGAATGGCGGTTTTGACTGTCACCACATGACAGAAAGTTGAGGGCTTGTTATTGGAAACAGTGAAACACCTGCCGGACATGAACAACGTCACGTGCACAATGTAAGGTTGTTTGGAAAACCATGATTGGCAGCTTTTATATCGAAACCCTTTGTTGGAACTCTACAGTAACTCTCTAGATTGTTTTGGATGTCTAAACCAGTGATGACAAATCTAACAATGATGGAGCCAGAGTTGGGATGGATCCCTGACAGGGGATGATCTGCCCAATGTGCCACCTGTGTGGGGGCATAAAGGATAACGTCACGTGGCCAACTTTGGTAGTTTGCCATATAAACCCGAGTTGGGGCCAACTAGGGGGACTTGAAAATGTGGCTCTAGTCGGAGTGCTTAGTGGAAATAATATCTACCGTGTGTTAATTAGTGACTTAATTTTACTCGTGCCTATAATGGCAGATGTAGATATGATTGATAGGACTGCAGTAGTGCCATTTAAGGTATAACCTATTATAATATTAGTTCTAATTACTTTAGGCAGTAGCCGTGTTAGACTAGAGTGTGAGGATAAGCTCTGCTAGTTAAGAATAGAGTAGTGTAGTGGTGATAAGCTATGCTAGTTAAGAATAGAGTAGTGATGGATAATTGGGAGACGGGGAAATTGCCCGCTGGGGTTTTGCACTCTGTATTGGTCTTTCCTTGTCATAGCCCGATTCGGCCCTAGGTGGGTAGCTAATCTGCTCTATGACAAAGTTTAGTTAGCTAAAGATCATTAAGCAAGGCAATAGGCTTACACTCAGCCGGTAGGATCAGTGACTAGTACTATCACCAGATGTGTTGTTTCTATCCTAGGTTCCCTATCAGATCCGAGGAAACTCAACAAGTTTTTAGGAAAGGTTCAAATCCCATTCGGAAGAACACACATGGAACAGTCAATAAAGTTTCGTACAGAACGTAACTAAAGCTAGAAGGAAGATGATTCACCAAAGAGGGTGATGATTACTGATGCACCACACAGCATCAGACAGTAGTAACTAACCGAGAACATTAATTATAAGAGTTACCTAGTGTGATATAATCTCGTGTAATAGAACACAAGACATGATACTTGAGGCTAGATAGACACGAGTGAGGATCAAGTACATTAACAATTAACATTAATAACTGTGTACACACTACTAAGGACTTGTGCATTTTTTAGAAACGATAGGAATGGACATTGTGTAATGTGCAACCGGTCCATGATTAACTGTTAATACCACCGGTGTCTATTTCGGATGATCATGAAATGGGATTACCAAAGGTCTACAGAGGCAAGTCAGTATCCGGCAAGATGGTTTCGGCACTGGGTGAGATGTACCTGTTCTGACGTAACGTGCTGTGGTCTATCCTTGCTAGGATCAGCTGACTGGGTTGTTGTCTGAGAGTCCGATTCTACACACTTTATAGAACACGTCACACATTTTCTTCGCATACACGTCTCATATACGTTACACTTTTCTTTTAATAAATTAAGCTGTATTAATTTTTAGAAGCAAGAGTTGTTGAGTATGTTGCGTTGGGGAAGTATGAGAGGGGGCATAGTACGACAGTGAGAGAGTGATAGGAAAAGGTGTCCATAGGCTGATGGAGTGTGTTGGACGGAAGCTGGTGGATTCTCCAGGATATTGATAAGGAAAAGAAATATTATAATGTGGGTGTTGACTCTCTTCACTCCAGGGACGACGCTTTAAAGGAGGACACGACAGACGGAAAGACGTAGGATAGCAACAATAACAATGAGAGGAGAAGCCGTCTTGAAGTCAAGCAGACAAGCTGTGTTTTAAATAAACTAAGAAAAATGATTTAATCTAGAATGAAGACAGAATAAGAGAAATAAGGATGACGTTTCTAGTACAAAGAGGAAGACGGATATAAAAACGGATTGTCTAGTGAGCAGAATAAAAAAAATGTATACAAGACTAGACAGAGAAACAAAAGTTATTGATTTTGTATTGGAAACTATGTATATCGATGAAAAACGAAGGTTGTTGATTTTGTATTTGAAACCATGTGCCTTATTATACTTCATTATACTTATTATATTTATAATATACTTCAGAAGGAGATTTTCTACAATTTCATTGTAATTTTCACATCTGTTGTTTCCATGAAAATTGTCCACCACTGCCTTAAATGCTAGCCTTGTGCTTTTTCCTTCCGATGCAAGACGAAAGAACCTAGCTGTCATGAACAAGTTTTCGACTTTGCGGACCAACAAGTACCCCTTCTCTTATTTTAGCTTAACTCAGTCTTGGAAACTTTCTGATGAGGTATTTGAAAGCTCTTAGTTTTTTGTTTTTTTTTTTAAAACAAGTTTAAACTTATGACTGAATGGATTGTACATGAAACATCGCAACAAGCATCGCATTTTACAAAGTAAATTAAAACCAGGTATGTCTGGCGCTTGCGGTGCGCTCGATAGAGTGAGAGACAGACAGACAGACAGAGAGATAGATGGGGGTAAAATATTGATGTGGAAAAGGGTTAATAAGTAGCTCATTCTTCTAGAATTGAATCAAGAATGTTAGTGAGGAAGGAGGACAGAAGGTGAGGTATGACTGGCAGATAGAAACATTATTTGTATTCGCACCCAAATGTATACCAACGTGAAAAGTTTGATTGATACACTAAAAATAAAGAGAATTGTAAACCACATTTTTACTTCACATTCAACTTCGGCGTCATTCGCTGAATGTCTCCCGCCAAGGTGGGTTGTCAGTGTTTATGGTGACAAATGTTTATCCCGTAAAGCGGTGCATAGCTGGGTAGAACATGTTACGAGGGCGAGTCAATAAGTAAGTCACACAGTTCTGTGGGATGACCGGTAAATGAAAACAATGCACGCAGTTCTATGCAGCCTGTTTGGGAGGACTGATAAAACGATGGGATAAGTGCATCAATGTTGGTGGAAATTATGTTGAGAAATAAAGGGACAATGTATGTATAAAACTAAACTGGTTTCAAGTTGTTATCTTGTGTAGTTATTTTTCTACAGCCATTTGTGATTTACTTATTAACTTACCCTCGTATTAGCTTTAGCTAAGACCAGACACTCGTTTCCATAGATAATTAAATATTAACTCATGAAAGCCGTGCATTATTCTTTCCTAAAGTTCCAGTTAAAAGATACAT
This sequence comes from Cepaea nemoralis, assembly GCA_014155875.1. NCBI lineage: Eukaryota > Metazoa > Mollusca > Gastropoda > Stylommatophora > Helicidae > Cepaea > Cepaea nemoralis. Next base: position 22,822 of record JACEFZ010005901.1, on the reverse strand, counting down.
TGTGACAGTGGCCCGTGTCGTACAAATGTGGACGTAGATTCTTCTATCTTCGTTGCCTTGTTCCACAGCAAAGAATTTACTTCTTCTGGCCGTTTAGTGGAGCATTCGCGTTGTAGAGAGTTTAGTGTAGAAATCCCTACTCTTGCTTTCGTAAGTTATTTCAAACTTTCATTCCATGACGACAATTACGCCAATTTACAATTTCATAAATTTTATTCAGAAACCTTCTTCATAATCACTACAGTAGCACATATAATGTTTATGCATCATGACAATATTAATACGTATCATACCTTCATGTTCCACATCTACGGAACTAGTTTAAGAATTGCAGTCACCTTGAATCAGAGTCATCCTGACTTTGATTGCTACGACTATGCGAACAGTTTCCCCAAACTTGGAAAATATTTAGCAAAACATCGGCTTCTATCAATTATATACTCTTCATGGTGCCATTAATTAGCAACTCAGTTCAGCCCTGAGATCCGATAGTGGTAAAATTAACTGGACCGCTTCTATATTCTTTCTTGATGTTCTCCTTCAGCTTGCTTGCTTCTCTCCGTTGGTAATAATGTTGCCTTGTTATTGTTGCCGTCGTTAATGCCCGTCACTACCCCAAACAATGTAACGTAATACTCGTTTGTGCGTTCTCGTGCACAATGTTTACTTCTACATCAAACTTCCCCATTTATAAGTGTGCAACGAATATTATCTTTTTTTCATTAACGCTCCCCCCATCACCTATTCTGTTACAACATATGTATGTGTCAGGTTTTCTACATTTATTGATTTCTCTTACGTTCTGTGACTGCCAGACCAGGTGGCAATGACTGTCTCAGCATCTCGTCTTTTTCTCTATCCCGGATCACCAGTGTGCAAAGTGTACCTGAACATAACTTTGTCCTTATTCTTCTTGATCTTGACAAATTTGTCATCTTTACTTCTGGCTGGGAGCAGAAAGTCTTTGATCTCTTGAATCTGTTTAGGCATGATTCCTGTTAATATCTTCCTTCCTTTGTTTTAAAAAAAAAAATTAAAAAAATTTAAAAAAAATTGTTAAAAGCCTCTTAGTCCCACTGTGTGCCTTTCAGCCCATTATGGTCCACCAAAGTCCATCTTCCAGTGTTAGTGGACAGAAATTTAAACAAACTAACAAAATACAAATAAGGGCTCGCGGTTGACCCAGGGACGTGAACCGCCCCATAAGGTCCCACGTCCCTGTGTCATTCTAATGACCGCCTCTGCTGGTGGCAGATACTACACTTTGATATTGTTCACATTAACAACACCAGATTTTTAGTGAGCGCTTTCCCTTGGCCCACATCTAGCGGTGGTGTTTTGTGTAGGTCTTCAGACTTCTTTATAGCGTCTAGTTAGCAACGGAGTGTCCACCATTGAGTCTTGTAGAGGGCCGAAGTATTTGGCCTGACTGTGTCCATGCTGTTTGTAGAGTTCAGGGTAGAATAGCTGTCAGTGTTCAAGACCAGCAATGATCAGTAATGGTATGCTGGCGATGGCTGTGACAGTCACAATGGTTAACATGAAGTCCATGCTGATGCTTACTAAAACTGACTCCTGTTGTTTTAATTGATCTTATTTGTTTTTAAAGTCCTACTTAGTCCCACGATGTGCCTTTCGGCTCATTGTGGTCCACAAAAGCATATGTAGAAGTATTAGTGTCAGTGATTTGGTGATTAGAGTTTACAATTTGGATGACCGACACTCTACACCCTTGCCAGATCAAGCGCAGATGGTTTAGTTTTGTGGTGTGCGTTCGCTGGCTTTGAGCTCAAGCGTAGTCCATATACACTACTTCTAGTAGTACTGGACTGAATTGTGTGGATTAGCTTTCCCTATTACCAGTGTCCCTCGTCATCAGGCTAACCCACTCCGAGTTCAGAGTTCTTGTAATCCACGTCCCCAAGTCAAGGACGAGAAATTAAATCTACACTTTGACCTTTGCAGGGAATTGATAAAACTGAATGCCAATATATCTTACGTGTTATGATATTCATTAGGAGACAACATGCTTAAGAATGTTATCGAAAAGAAGAATTAAAGTAATATACAAATATTGTTCTTAAAACAATATAATCTGTGCGCGAAGCTTAAAGGATTGTAAATGTGAATGCGTGTTTCTTAAAGTTTCCCTGAAAAAAAAAAAAGACACACACACACAATAAAGGTTGATATTAAGTCGGTATGTCCAATTCCAATTATGTCGCATTATGTTTGATAACTTTGTAACACAATTTCGTCTAATATATACAAACTGTGATGAATGAGGATACAGGCACGTGATAACTGTGAATTGCATGGTAACGTAGTGGATAGGATGCATATCCGCCAACCATGGAGTCATGTGATCAAAGTCCCCATCGGATTCTTTTAACGATCTGCCAGGGATTCTATGTCAACCTAGACTAAAACATGTACCCGAAAATAGTCTGCGGAGCAAAGCTTCTTCTTCGTTTCCGGTAACGAGCGGACGTGTCTTCACATGCTCTCTCGATTTTTGAATATTTTAACAAGTTTACTTAATTCAATCGCGATGTTGTGTATATCATTGTGTTCGTTCTAAGAGTGGTTTTACATACTCTACTCAACACTTCAAGTTTATGTGACCGTTTATTCAGTGAAATGAGGGATTCTTTGTGATATGTGATGGTAAGAGCAGCCGTTTTTGAATGTTACCAATTATCGATCCACGTCAGCGTGAGAATTAGCCATGCGGGGCTAACAAGTGATAATCACCACGCACGCCCTACAGAAGGGCCGGCGCTTTTTATTTACTCCATTATTGTGCTGAATTTACACACTCTCAACTGTCAAGTTTATGTGACTGTTTATTTAGTTAAATGAAGATTTCATTGTGACACGTGAGGGTAAGAGCATCCATTTTTGATTTTTACCAATTATTGATTCACGTCAACATGAGACTTAACTATGTGTGACTAGCAAGAGATAAGCGCCACGCACGATCTACAGAAAGGCCTGCAGTTTTTATTTACTCCTTGCCTTGTCGAGCTGCCTATATTGCCAACATGTCCTCCAACTTACGATCGTCAACTGTGTCAAAGCGATGTGAAAATGTAAACAAAAACAAGATGGGACAAAAGTTAGTTAGCACGCCAGCTCAGCGACTGAATCGATAATCTTCATCGCCAACATCCATCACGTTGTCTAGTGAACAATCTAGTGAACTAGTAGACACTGATGTCCAGCTGGACAAACAACACAATTCGCCAGCTCAATCTTATCAAACTAACACATCACCTTCAAAGACGCTTTCTTCGGCCGAAACACAGAGCCACAATGATTGTTGTCGTGATCTAATTCAGGCTTTGGAGACGAGGTTAAAAGACTTATTACCAACAACACCACTAACATTATTGCGGAGTTTAAAAAAGAAAACATTCTTCTTCGAGAGGAAATCCGAATTCTTAAAGAAGAGAAGGAGACTTTTAAAACATCCATACATGCCTTGAAACTAAAGCGTGCACAGTCATTTCATAAAAGTGCACAAGCAGAAAGTATCCATGGTGTTGTAGATGCGTGTGTTACCAGTGAATGTTCGTCGCATAATGACATACAGATAGTTTCTACAAGCAACAAAACCACCACTAAACCTGTAGAACGCACACCATCTATCTACCCCATCGATGTGCATGTCAGCAACAGGTTCCAGGCCTTAAGTGTAGACTCTCCAGCAGCAGACTTGGAATCACAGAGCTCAGTCGTTACCACTACTGAATATCAACAACCAACGCAAGCAAGATATAATGAACAAAAACACAAGAAAGACGACAGTGACCAGTGGCAACAACAGTCCAAGCGGACACGCCAGCAGCGTGAAATAACCATAGATCACAGTGCAACACATGTCGTCATTGGAGACTCCCTGCTGAAGGGAATCTATAGTGATCGCATGTCATCTTCTGACAGCGAATCAACTTTAATCTACCCTGTACCAGGCGCTGACATTGACAGGCTGACCGCTACCACTGCGACGATTCCAAGTGAACGACCGAATTAGGAGAGCAACAGTCCATATTGGTGTTAATGACATAATGGATAATAAAATCATCAGCACCTCACAACTAGCTACATTGGAGGTGCTGTTGCGCAATAAATTTCCGAAATCATCTTTGTTTATTTCATCCATCATTCCACCATGTTACGGGTTCCAGCGTCGTACTGCCGATGTTGCTAATCTAACGTTATATAAATTCTGTAAAAATAATAGCATGAATTTCATAAATAACACCCCTTACTTTACGTCACCGTCCGGAGCTCCTAAGAAAAAACTATACAGGGATCAAATACATTGTTCCAAGCTAGGAAGTAGCTTCCTAGCGAAGAACATAAAATATCCCGAACGTGCACAACAACCAGCACCAGTTACAGGAGTAAACCGAACTTCACCTCCGGCAACGGCCATCTCACTGTGTTCAGAAAACACTCCTTCTCTTCCCACACCACCCTTGCCTGTACCCCAGGAACACAATGTTGTGAATAGCTATTACAGTGTAGAGGTGTTACACACAGGTTATAAGGCACGTGATCGTATAGGACACAAGTCTCCGTTGTTTATAACATTCTTTATTTGTCGAATCGTTCCACTACAGCATAATGATGGTAGGCTCAAGTTCTGATGTTTAGCTACTTTCCTGCTAGCTGACCCCCAAGTGACGTGTGTCCCAGCCTAGATACACTTCTTCATTCGTGCACACACGTTCACTAGCTATGGTTTTCCCACTAGTCAAGGAATGCGCAGCATTCCTTAACTCTTTACTCCTAAGCTACTCTGTTACAATACCTCCCCTTCTTCAAGGAGAATTTTTCCCTGAAAAAATCTCAACCCCAACTCTTAACCCCCTTAACTATACATCTCTATACAATAACAACAATTCCATATAATTCTCAACTCAATTCTCATTCCCCTATCTCATCATAGCCAATTGCTAACCAGAGACAATAATACCGAAACTCTCCACAAAACTCGTTATAAAGTTCTCCAGAAAACTCTCTACAAAACTCTTCATAAAGTTCTCTAGAAAACTCGCTACAAAACTCTCTATACAATTCTCTAGAAAACTCGCTACAAAACTCTCCATAAAGTTCTCTAGAAAACTCCCTACAAAACTCTCCACAAGCGAACCGCTTTTAAAATTTAACCATCTAAATTATGATTGACAAAACTGAAGATATTCCCCCTTATCCTTTATTTCTCACTTATTCATTCTCACATTCTCACTATTCTAGGATAGACAGAAAAAAATAGTTAGATTGGGTAGTTAGATTTGGTAGGTGCGCACCTAAAAATAATAAAAGTAAGGAAAAAGTAAGAAGTAATCACCTTTCTCTTCCCATACATTCTCAAAACTTTATAAAAAATAAAGTTTCAAAATTTATCTTCAGTTTCCGTCAATAATAATTGTTATTATCAAAAAAATATGTTAATCTAAAACTACCAGCTTTTGTATTATTCACCTCGTCAAGTTCAAGTTTACCATTCCTTCAAAAAAAAACTCCAAATTATGAGTATACTGTTAAGTACAGTCTTCCTCTTCCAATATCCATTTATTTAAATGCCAAAACTCAACCTGGCATTCCCCCCATATTCTCCCATTAAACGCTGTTCAACCCAGCTCCTATTTTTAACCCAATCATTTACATTGCGAACGACTCAACTACTTTAAGTCATCTGTTTTCAAAAAAAACAACACTTCATTTTTCTTCTAACTGAACGTCAAACTATTAATCATTTAAACACACTCAGGTTAACTCAATAAAACCAAAGTTTTGTAAACATAAGCAGCTAAGTTAACTTATTCATTTCATAAAGCGCAATTGAAATTCAAACAATTGACTAAACAATATCCCCACACATTAATCAAATTAAACGTATATAACTTAAAAACCAACCTGATCATAAAACATATACCAATAAGTCTTAAGTTATTACAATATTATGTGTATTCCTCCCAACAACTCTTGCTTAAGTTATTTACCAACTACCTTCTTTGTAAACACAAAAATATCGTGTCTAACTTCTTCTTCTATCTGCTATATTCTACCACGCTATTTATCTACCTTTTCTCCATTTTCTTAATAGCTTCAAATTTTTTTCGATAAGTGCAATATCTACATCAATGTCGCTATCCTCCCGAGGAGAGCTATCTTCTTTTCATATCAGCTTCTTCATCAGTTTCTGACTTTTCATCCATCTCTTGTTCCCCATCTGTATATCCATTACTAGCAACCGCTAATTTCTTCCTTTCTAAATCCAATCTAATTTTCCTGTCTTGCCGTCTCAACAAATTTTCAAATAGTGGCATATCTTCACCACTTGAAGAATTCACTCTAAGTTTCCTTGCCTCTTAATTTCTTTTTCTTTCTGTCTATCCAACTTTCTTTTTTACTGCCTGTCTTGTATTCATAAATGGAGGTTCTATTTTTTCCTTGACTGATTCTTCGCTAATATAATCGTCATACATGTTATTTTCCTCTGTCATGACTGTTTTTGGTAATGTTTCTTCTTGTTCAGCTGTAGTAAATGCTGTTGTCACTTGTTTCCCATTCTCTATAGGTATAGGATATACCGATTGTCTGACAATCTGTCCACCTGACAATAATTATTATTACTATTCTCTGCATCCCTTTCCTCATTATCCCGCCTTAAGTGCTCTACATGTGAACGTGCAACATGCCCTGAAATTTGATTCTTAATAGTATATGACACTGGGCCCTTTTTTTCTAAAATATAATATCCCGGGACCCAATGAGCATCAAACTTAGAGTTTTTTCTATGTTTTTTGTAATACACCCTATCACCTATGTTGAACTCTTGTAAGTGTGCATTTTTATTTGCGTATTTCTTCTGTCTTTCTCTAGCCTTAATTATATTATTTCTTAAACGTACATGTGCTTTGTGCATCTCTTGCAACCTTGTTTCCTGAAAATCTTCCCCCAGATATTTTCTCCTTGGCTTTAATAAATTATCAATTGGCAATATTGGTTCTCTCCCATGTACTAAGTAAAATGGTGAGAAACCTGTTCCTTCATTTTCGTGTGTACGTATCGCCGCTAATGCTATCCCCAAATAAAGATCCCAATCCATATCATGTTCTTCTACATTTTTCGCTAGAACATTGTATAGTGTTCTATGTTGTCTCTCATTTTTAGCATTAGAAGTTGGTCTGTAATATGAAGTCCTAATGTGTTTTATATTCAATCTCTTTACCAATTTTTCAAACTTTCTATTTACAAATTCTTTCCCATTATCTGTAAGTATTATTTGTGGACACCCAAACCTTGGTATAAATTCTTGTAACAGCATATTTATAACTGAATCAGCACTCTTGTCTGGAATTGGATAAACTTCTGGCCAGAGACTATATGAATCAACTATATGTAGTAGGTATACATTTCCCGATAATGTTCTTGGATGAGGACCTGAAATATCCAAACTTACTTTCTGCATTGGAAATTGAGGAATATCGGTATCTTGTAAAGGACATTTGATTATCTTCATGTTTCTTAACCTACACTTTTCACATGCTTCAACATATTCATATACGCTTTTGAATAAATTCGGCCAGTAATATTTACTGCTAATAGCCTTCACTAACTTATCTCGTCCAAAATGACCATTATTATCGTGATATGCCTTTAAGACTTCTTGTTCTAAATGTTTCGGAATATATTTTCTTACTCCTTCACCTTTTTCACTGATATAATATAATTGATTGTCTTCTTGTAACTCTACAAACTTTCTTTTAAAACTATTTTCCCCTGTTTCTTTTCAGTTTTCTTTTTATTTGTACTATTTTTGGGTCTAACTCTTGTTCTACTTTCATATCAAACTGTTCTAAATGTGGGTCTTCTGTTCTAGGTTCAGACTCTTGATCCGATGGTAAACTCTCAAATTCTTCCCTATTTATTATGGCAGAATCTAATATATTTACTTGCCAGTTTCTATCGTCTATCTCTGGTTCAGCTTCATCTTCCGTGTTCCTGATGACTGTGTATATGGAATCCTAGACAAAAGATCGGCGCATGTATTATGTTTCCCTGAAACATATTCAACCTTAGCATTGTACCCCTGTAAATTCAATGCCCACGTTTGTATTTTCCTATTTTGTATTGGTGCTTCTAATATCGACTTTAATGGCATGTGGTCAGTTCTAATAATGAAATTGGCATTATGTAAGTAGTAATGTAATTTTTGAAGAGCGTAGTGTATAGCATATGCTTCTTTCTCAATAATCGGCCATTTCTTTTGAGTCTTGCTGAGTTTATGAGACAAGAAATAGATTGGCCTTTCATTTTTAACCCCTGGTATTCCAGATTCTTCTCCTTCATATGGTTGAACCAAACATGCTCCTATTGCGTTGTCTGAAGCATCTGTGTATAGTATTAGCTGTTTATTCAGGTCTGGATGTGTTAATATGGTACCACTGTTAAGCTATCCTTTAAAAGTTCGAATGCTTTTTGACACTCATCATCCCACTTAAAATCTAGCATATTTACCCGTCAAATTTGTAATTGGCTCTGCAATCTTTGAAAATGCTGGGACAAACCGCCTATAATACCCACATGTTCCTATAAACGCACGTACTTCCTTTACGTTAGTTGGAGGAGGTAACTCTTTAATAGCCTTTATCTTGTCCTGGTCTGGTTTAATACCTTCCCTATTTATTATATAGCCTAAATATTTTGTTTCTGTTTTTAAAAACTGGCACTTACTAAGCTTAATTTAACGTCATGCCTTCTTAATCTGTCAAATACTAGTCTAATATGTTTCAAATGATCCTCCACATCTCCTTTCGTAAAAATCAGAACGTCGTCTATATATGCGAGGGCAAAATTTTGCATACCGTCTAGTACTTCATTTATTAATAACATATAGTGAGACGGTGCATTTTTCAAACCGAATGGCATACGTAAGAATTCGTAAGAACCCATATGAGTACAGAAAACACTCTTATTTTGAGCATCCTTCGACATAGGTATACACCAAAATCCTGATCTTGCGTCTAGTGTTGTGAAAAATGTGGAGCCATTAAGTAATCCCAAAATATCATCAATCACCGGCAATGGGTACGCTACATTCTTAGTAATTTTGTTCAACGCCCTGTAGTCACAACAGAACCTGTTCGAACCATCAGATTTGGCCACGATTACCACCGGAGATGACCATTCTGATTTTGATCTTGTTATTATGCCTGCTTTCAATATATCTTCTATTGCCTTTTCTACGACTTCTCTATTTCTTAATGGAGTTCTATATGGTTTTAAACTAATTGGTGGATGGTCCTCCCGTATCTATTTCCATTGTAACTGTTTTTGTCTTTCCCAATTCTAAATCATTAATTGCAAACACATCCTGATTTTGTTTTATAAGTTGTTCTAATACTTCTTTATTTTCTGGCGGAGTTTTTAATTGTGCCAACAATTCTTGTTCTCTTGTTACTTTGTCTAGTGAATGTATTTGGGCTGTATTTCTTCTAGATGGATGGATCACTTCATCCATTCTTACGTTCCCTTTTTTTCGCATCCGCGTCTGTTATTAATTCTTTCACTAGAATAACTTATGCCTGCCATACTTACTCTGTCTGTTGCCAATATGTCACTAACGTTATGTTCTAGCTTGGCTATTACACATCCTCTGTATAATTTAATTTCTCTACCTGTGTTATTAATAACCATCACTGGAAATGTTAAACTTTTATCCAATTCTATTATTCCATCCGGAACTTCTAAAGCTGGCTCATCTATTATTTCCTTTTTCAATTCAGTGATTCTGACTATGTTTCCATAGTATATTATTTTCCACATAATACGGATTTCTCTTTAGCTTCGCTTGTATCAAATTAACTGACTGTGGTTTTAAATTCATGGTCGTTTTAACTCTAACTAGTGTCGACACATGCATATCTTCTTCTAAATCTACGTAAACATCTTGGAATTTTAATTTATGCAAATCAAATAAAAGTCTCACCCCATTTTTCAATAAAAAATCTCTACCCAATATCATATTCCTATTTAAATCTTTGACTACATGGAACATATGCCTGACATTTATCCCTCCTAATGTAAAGTTTATCATTGTTTGTCCTAGCACTTCTAATTTTTGTCCCGTTACCGAATGAAGATTCTCCTGAATTCTAAATATTTTACAATTTTTTAACATTCGATATAAAAATGCTTCTTTAATCACGCTAACTTGTGCTCCCGAATCAACTAATGTTCTAACTTTATATTTTCCTATTTCTACTATACATGAGCTAGGATCCACCATATTTAATGACAATTGTTTTATCTCTGCTTGTTTTTTTTTTCTAAATGTCCTATTATACTCATCATTTGGATTTTTAATACATTGATGCCCCTTTTGGATCTTACTATCTTCCCTCCTACTGCCGACCCTGTTCAGTAAGCGGGATGCCAATTTCCCTGATTTCCTGATCTTCTAAAATTTCTTTGCATTTCTCCATAATTCCCATTTGATGGTCTGCCATTTGCAGTTCTATTCTGTGTACTCGTCTGAACACCTCTATTATTTTGTGTATTCGATGGGACACGTCTGTTACCACAGAAACGAAAAATGTGCCCACGTTGGTGACATCCCCAACAAACCACATTCGAGTTATTTGTGTTACCTTCTATGTTTCTTACAGTATTTCTCACTTGTCCTCCTCTACCTTGATTATATCCGTTATCGTTTCTTTGTACCATCTGTATTTCTCCTCGTCTTCCTCTCCATCCATGTCTATACTGTCCTACTTCCATAGGTTCTTCAATTCTATCTTCCGAACTACTACCTAACTCTCGTCCTACTCTTAATCTAAACCTTCTCCTCAAGCTTTCCTCTTGTATAGCGATATCTACCGCTTGTGACAATCTTGCCGGATTCTCTCTTAATAATTTAAATTTCAATCCATCTGACCTAATTCCATCAACAAAGATTCCTACCAACATCCGTTCAACTTCTTCAGCTCGTACATTCTGTCCTAAAAATGACTCTTCAGCTAAATTGATTAACCTGTCACTGTATAGCTGCACACTTTCTGTAGTGTTTTGTCTAGTCTGTCGCAATACTGAGAATGCGTGTTGTGGATCAGTAATTTCAGCGTATTTTCTTGCGAGATCATCCTTAAATTCTTCCCAGGTTTCACCTCCTGCTGCTTCTAGTTTTCTTCTTATATGGTCAGAAACTGGACTTGTGCTTGTTCTGTATGCTAAATTCTTTTTCTCCTCATCTGTAGCGTTTACTAAATAAGCATGTTTCTCAATAGAAATGACCCATTTCTTAAACTGGTTTGCCTGACCACTAAATCTTTCAACATCACTGCTTACATTTTGTTGTCTTAATACTGCATCCAACCTTGCTATTGCCCCACCAACTCCAGTCAGTACCTGTGAAAATTCTTGGGGTTGCATTCTAGAATCTGTACTGGAAATTATCAAGCAATATACAAAATATTTCAAACAATATTAATTTGAAATACACAATCTGTTCAATTAATTACTCTAATATTACCTATTATCTAACTATACTAACTAAAGACTCCAATCGAAGATCCTGACGAAGAAAATTTTCCGTTGCAATCACGAATCCTGATAAAAGAACCTAAATGAAATCCTGACGCAGAAATTTTCAATTGATCCTGATACCAAGACCAAAAAAAAACTCTAATCGACACCGTTGAAAGGATCAGAACACAAAAAAACCTCTGGATTTCCTAATTCAATCGAAGTCGAAGTCAGTTTTCTATAGTTTTCCTGTCTCTGATTGTGCTCGATATAATGCTCGATCAATCCAAGACTGCTTGATTGCTTGCTCTATTGGCTGTACTGTAAGCGTTGGACTTTAATCTCCGTCAAGCAAGGTCACCTTCACGCTTATTCGATCGACAACTGCTCACGGTTTCAGCAAACTCACTTTCCAACAGCATATCTGGCACTTTCACATGTTTCAGCGTAAAAATGATCAAGTCGAGAATAATTGGATTTAAACCTGACGCTATCCACTCCCTTATTTGTTATGTGGCATTTCAACAACGGTCAGTTTAAATTGAGTATACCAAATTTTGACTTGAGACAATTTTCATCAATGCTTTCATTTAAGTGAAGTAACTGTAGAGAATATTGAGGATCTCGACTCAATAACTATGGAATTTGCAATATAACCTTGACTTCACCTTCCACAGTGCAATGAGCTAAAACTCATAATTTTCACCATTCTTTGTTTTTCTTGGAGTTTTATTTGGAGCAGCTTATCTTTCTGTTGAAATCAAATCATTTCTGGTACCTCGAGACTTCACAAGTTGTAACATGTAATCAGCGAGTTCATTCTGATAACCTTGTGTACTAATTTTTGATGCAAAACGGCATTACTTGATCTCATTATACAATTAGTGTTGGTCAGTTATCAAGTTATTTCAGACTATTTATCAGATAAGAACATCAGTCTTTCCAAAAAAATAAGTTTAACAATCAAACCTTTTGAGCTGGCCTGAGAAATCGATCTCCTTTTTAAACAGAAATACACTGAGAACCCACAACAACTACCCCTGGGCGGGCTTTCAGCTGTTGCGTTTCTTATTATTATTTACTTACAAAACTTCCTTCTCCAGACGCCCAGACACAACCATATTCCATGGCGGTAACTCTCTCCTCAACATCCCATGTTGCTCTTTAAGGTCAAAGGCACCAAATCAACCTGTATTACAGTGTAGAAGTGTTACACACAGGTTATAAGGCACGTGATCGTATAGGACACAAGTCTCCGTTGTTTATAACATTCTTTATTTGTCGAATCGTTCCACTACAGCATAATGATGGTAGGCTCAAGTTCTGATGTTTACCTACTTTCCTGCTAGCTGACCCCCAAGTGACGTGTGTCCCAGCCTAGATACACTTCTTCATTCGTGCACACACGTTCACTAGCTATGGTTTTCCCACTAGTCAAGGAATGCGCAGCATTCCTTAACTCTTTACTCCTAAGCTACTCTGTTACATAGCAACCCAAGCTCCAATCCAAATGTTGCTAAATATGATACTTTGTTTCCTACCTTGCCCGTAAAACAGTCTCCCTCTATGATGTCAAAGGGGACACCGTTAAACAATGGTGCTGTACCGTCGATGCCTGCTTCCAATGTAGGCACTTCCAGTGACACTCATAGCAATCCCTCGCTGGACGGTAATCTACAACCCTATGAGTGGAACCGTCAACTTCAGCAGCTAATGCGATACAATCCTGCAGCCCTGCACCAAGCATTCATGATATCACTCCAGCAAAGACATTTTCCTGCCCCTCTAACAGCCTTAACTATTTCTAAATAAAGTTTCAAAATCCCTGCAATTTGTATACCACAAGCGACATCTTCCTTTTAGTTTGTAATGTTCGCTAATCACGATCAGTGGCTCAGCAAAAATGGTCTATATATAGCCCATCTCAACATCTTTCATCTACTCAACAAATTACCTGAGCTCTCGGTAATACTGTCCAAACAGTTCCATGTGTTTGGAATCACAGAAAGTCGTCTTAACGACAAAATAACCGACTCCGAAATCTCACTTAAGGGGTTTAAAGTAATTCGGAAAGATGCAAATCAAAAATTAGAGACAGGTATTGCTGTATACATTTCCAATTCTCTCAACTGGTGCCGTAGAAGTGATCTCGAGACAGTAGAGATAGAATGTGTTTGGTTAGAGGTGAAGCCAGCCAGCCAACAGCCGTTTCTCATTGGATACCTATATAGGAATCCTTGTGCCGGGTACGGTTGGTATGACTGCTTCACTACAATGATGGATAGAGTGTTTACAGCAGGTAGAGAAGTTATGATACTAGGTGACTTCAACATAGATATTAGTAAATCCAACCAGACATGGGACGATATCATTCTTTCTTACAATTTCAAACAACTAATAAACCGTCCCACAAGGGTTACTGACACATCCTCAACTATAATTGATCATATATATGTTACTTGTCCAGATAATATTATTGAATGTTCTGTTCCTGTGTGTACAGTTAGTGACCACTACCCGGTATGTTGTACATGGTCAAGAATTGGGTTCAAACCTCTTAAACATAAACATGTAACTATCAAATTTAGGAATTACAAAGCATTCAACCAAGATTTATTTTTGCAAGACTTAAGAAAAGCAGCTCTTGATCACGTTTACCAACTTCCTGACCCGGACGATGCATTAGCTTTCTGGACGAAGACAGTCCTACAATGTGTTCGATAAACACGTGCCAATCAAAGAAGTTCGAGTCAAAATCAACATAAATCCCATGGGTCACTAGAGAAGTGCTGGAAATCATGAGAGAGCGAGATACAGCACACAAAAATAAAGACTTCATCAATTACCGCAGACTAAGGAATAAAGTTAAATATGAATTTCGTAGGATAAAAAAAGATCATTTTAAAATTTGATTGTAGATAATTCAAACAGTACAAATATATGGAAGGCCATTAACTTGCTAACCAATAAGAAACGCCCTACAGAATCAGCAATACCAAATTCTATAACATGCGATGAATTCAGTTGGTTCTTTCAATCAGAAATAGAGAATCTAAAGTCTTCAATACCAGACTCATCGTGTAATTTAAGTTCACTGGCATCATTCTGTGAGGAGAAGTGCGCCAGAAATATTCCCGCTGAGATTCCTTTAATGTCTGTTGCAGACGTTTATAAATATCTCTTGAACCTCAAATCAACAAACTCACACGGCCTAGATGGTATCAGTAATAGAATTCTTCGTTGTGCTGCACCAGTCATTAGCGAGTCCCTTAACGTTCATATATAACCAATGCCTGGCCAAAAACTACTTTCCATCTGCATTTAAAATTGCTAAAGTGTTTCCGCTTATTAAAAATGGCTCAATCGATAATAGCGATATCAAAACCACTAGAAAAACACATTCATAAAATAACGTTACACCATTTAATTAACAATGATCTAATAATTAACAGTCAATCTGGGTTTCGACCTAAATATTCTTGCCATAGTGCTCTAACAAAAATGACCGATAACTGGCACTTAAACATCAACAACGGTAGAATTTGTGGAGCGGTGTTTGTAGACTTTAAAAAAGCTTTTGATATGGTAGATCACGATATTTTAATTAGAAAACTAAAGCAAATGAAGACAAGCACCAACATGGTGAACATAATTACGTCATTTCTATCCGACAGGCAACAAGTCGTGTCCTTCAACAACTGTCTATCAAGACCCACACAGCTTAATATTGGTGTGCCTCAGGGCTCAATACTAGGTCCGCTGCTTTTTGCAGTTTATATTAATGATCTTCCTTTATATATCAATACAACTTGTGATCTATTCGCAGACGACTGTACTATATATACTAGTCAAGAAAACCGTAGTGAATTAGAGAATTCTTTACAAAAGGAACTTGATAATCTTACTAGATGGAGCAATGAAAACCGCATGCAAATTAACATCGACAAAACCAAATCCATGCTAATAACGACCAGACAAAAACTACAGACACTAGCCATAACTGGATCACCGCTCGAACTCCGCATGGGCACGTTACCTATAGTTAATGTGACTGAACATAAAACACTAGGGCTTTTAATAGACAGCCATTTGAACTGGAGCTCTCATGTTCACGCTCTTACCAAGAAAATAGCACAAAAAGTTTACCAACTTGCTAAACTTCAGCACTTCCTGGACGAAAGCACACGAAAAATATTCTATACATGCTATATCCAATCACATCTCGATTACTGTTCCACAGTTTGGGATGGTTGCCCTAAATCTAATTTAAAACGACTATGTTCTCTACAAAACCGCGCTATTCGTCTGGTTTCTGACATAAGCACGTAGCAAGTAATAATTTGTACAGTAATCTAAGACTTCTACCACTACAAAAAGCGCTTCCTTTTCAACAAAGTCAAATTAGTGAATAAAATTATATCTCAAAATCCCCAGAGTATCTTCTGCCGCTGATTCAATCTAATGCAATGAACAGCAAGCGCCTAAATTTGGTACATGTCTCAAAGCCTAGATTGGACTATCAAAACATGTTTCGCCTATTCTGGTGCTCACTTATGGAATGATCTGCCTCCAGATCTGAAAACTCCAATGAGTCCCTACACATTTAACCGAAAACTCTTTCAATACTTAATCCATACCGACTATATGCCACCATAATTCATTTACTATTATAATTGTTGAGTATAATTGTTCATTATAATTGTTTAACTATAATTGTTCACTATATATGTGTGTGCGTGTGGGAGCTAGAGAGAGAGAGAGAGAGAGAGAGAGAGAGAGAGAGAGAGAGAGAGAGAGAGAGAGAGAGAGAGAGAGAGAGAGAGACAGAGAGAGAGAGACAGAGAGAGAGAGAAAGTGGGTGTCAGTGAGAGGGAGAGAGTGAATGCGTGTGTGCGCACGTGCATGCGTGTGTGTGGAGAGAGTGATTGAGCGAGAAATGGTGGGGGAATGTGTCAGTGCATGCATTCGTACGTGTATGTGTGAGAGTGAGTGAGGGAGTGTATGCATGCGTGCATGCGTTCATGTGCATGCGTTCATGTGTATGTGTATGTGTGAGAGAGTGTGATTGAGAGAGTGAGTGTGTGTGTGTGTGTGAAGGATTGTGTGTTAGAGAGTGAGACAGTGGGAGAGTTGATGTGTTAGTGTGTGTGTGTGTGTGTGTGTGTGAGCGCGCGCATGCGTGTGAGTGTGTGTATATGAAAGAATACAGAGAGAGAGAGAGATAGAGAGAGAGAGAGAGAGCTGAGCAGATGCATGTCATGTAACACGCATGTTATGTAACACTCGAATCCATTGTTTGTGTATTCTCATCTGTCATATTATCAGTTAAATACCATTTGATTTTATCATGCATAATATAAACTCATGTTCATTACTGTAGTTTGAGTGAGTGAGTCAGTGAGTGTGAATGAGAGACAGAACGAGTGAGAGTGAATGAGTGAGCGGGAGAGTGAATGAGTGAGCGGGAGAGTGAATGAGTGAGGGAGAGAGTGAATGAGTGAGCGGGAGAGTGAATGAGTGAGCGGGAGAGTGAATGAGTGAATGGGAAAGTGAATGAGTGAGCGGGAGAGTGAATGAGTGAGCGTGAGAGTGAATGCGTGTGTGTGTGTGTGTGTGTGTGTGTGTGGTGTGTGTGTGTGTGTGTGTGTGAGAGAGAGAGAGAGAGAGAGAGAGAGAGAGAGAGCATCGCTATTTTTACGTCACATACATTTTATGTACACATTTTTCTCCATGTTTAACATTTTTATGAGACTGCTCATGACAAGTGTCAGTGTATGTGTGTGAGTAAAGTGTGGGAGTTTGTTCATACTAATTTCAATACTAACGTGAGACATTTTGTATGTGTCTAGATGTGAGGAAGTGTGAGTGTATTTGGAGGATGTGTGTGAGTGTGGGGATATGTGTAGGTGGGGGGTGTGTGGGTGGGGGTATGCATTTGGATGGGTTGGGGTGTGTCGGTTTTGGTGGGTAGTGGTATTTGTGGGTGTTGGTGGGATGTGTGGATGGATGTGTGGGGGTGAAAGTAGGGGTGTTGGAATGGGTGTGGGGGATGTGTGTATGGGTGGAGGATATGTGTATGGGACGGATGCAGGGGATGTGTGTTTATGTGGGTGGAGATGTGTGGATGGTTTGAGGAAGTATGTGTGGGAGGCGGGGTTGTGTGGGTAGGGGATTGTGTTGGGTGGATTTGGGATGGAAGGGCGGGTGGGGAGAAGTGTATGGTGTGTGGGTTTGAGATATGTGTGCGGTGTGTTGGTTGGGATGTGTGAATGATGTGTGGGTGGAGGGTATGTTTGTGGTGGTATGGGTGGAGGATAGTGTGTGGTGTGGGGGATGTGTGTGATGAGTGCGGGGAATGTGCGTATGGGTGGGGTATATGTGTGGGTGAGCAGGGGATTGTGGTGGTTGGGGGAAGTATGTGGGGGAGTGTGGGTGGGAGATGTGTGTGTGTAGGTGGGGAATGTGTGGGTGGGGGTGTGTGAGTGGCTTAGGGATGTGTAGGTGGGTGAGGGAGTTGTATGTGTCGGGGTGGGATGTGTGAGTGGGTGGAGGATGTGTGTGGGAGTAGGGGTATTGTGATCGAGAGATGTTTGGTTAGGGTGGGTGGGGGTGTGTGGGTGCGTAGTGGAGGATGTATGCGTGAGTGTGTGTTGGTGGACGGGTAGGGAATGCGTGTGTGGGTGGGGAGAGGTGTGTGGTGTGTTGGTTGGTGATATTGTGTGGGTGAGGTATGTGTGTGTGGGTGGGGGATTTTTGTGGTGTGTGAGTGGGGGTATGTGGGGTGGATGGGCAAGGGTATCTGTGTGGGTGGGAATATTGTGTGGTATCTGGGTGGGGGATATGTGTGTGGTGTGTAAATGGGGATGTGATGGTGAGGGATATGTGTGTGTGTGGTGCGTGGGTTGGGAATAGTGCGTGGTAGGGGGTGTATATGATGTGTGGGTGGGGGATTGTGTGGTGAGGGATTAGGTTAAGGCATGTGTGGGTGGGTGGAAGTTGTATGTGTGGGTGGTGGGGTGTGTGTGAGTGGATTGGGGATGTATGGGTGGTTAGGGAGATGTGTGTGTGTGGGGGGGGGGGTGGGGTAGGGACATGTCAGTTGGTGGGGATGTGTGTGTATGGTTTGGGGATGTGTGAGTGGATGTGCGATGTGTGGGTTGGTGGGGGATTGTGTGTGTGTGGGTGGGGAATATGTTGTCGATGGAGATGTGGCTGGGGATGGGTGGTTTGAGGTGTGGGTGGGGAGAGGATGTGTGGGGTAGGATGTGGATGGGCGTGGGATGTGTGGGTTTGTGGGGGAATGTTTGTGGGTGGCGAGTGTGTTTTGGTTGGGGGATCAGGTGAGGGCAGTGTGTGTTGGTGGGGGATGTGCGGGAGGGGGATGGGTCGGCTGGTGGGGTATGTATGTGTCCCTTGGTGTGCGTGTGTGTCGGTAGGTGGGGGTGTGTATGTGTCCCTTGGTGCGCATGTGTGTGGGTAGGTGGGGGTGTTGTGTGGGTGGGTGGGTGATGTATGGGGGTGTGTGGGTGGGTGGAGTGATGTATGGGTAGGTGGGAGATGGGCTTCAAAACATTGTAATTAGCCTTGTTTATGTTTACAACATTCATTTCACAATGTTTATTTTTTCCTATGTAAATGTATAATGCTCTTGATGAACGAAAGACGAGTGATTGGAAGGGCCGAATGTAAGACGGGCCTGCGCGCCCAATTTGTGACCCTAATAAATTTGATTTGATTTGATTTGATTTTGCTGAATGACGTGGTCAGTGTCAGGCCGGCAATTAATCACAGGCCTCAAGGAACTCACTCCAAGCCCTTTGTGAGGTTGATTAGACTGTATTTCTAAAGATTTTGAAGAGTTGGAATAGCCAATCTTACGTCAGAAATCATTAGTGGCCTCCAACGACATCCATGACAAAGTACTGATGATGATGTTGATAATAATAACACAAGTCAACACCTTTTCAAACGTTATTTGCATCTGAATTTGAATACACCATTTCTTATTGATCTTGACATGCTGCTTTCAAATATCATAACGAAATTCACCAATTGGCTCTGCTTTTATTTTCGTTACTATAATGATGATTTTTTTCTCCCGTAATCCCGTTTATCTACGTGGGGTAACGGAGCGCGCTAGAATTGGAAGCGGTTCTCGCTGCGTTCGTAACTTACGGGATAAGTGAGCCAGCCGCTCAGAAAGCAATGGTAAACTACTGAGCGTAATTTTGCTAAGAAATCATCGACAGAGGTAAAATGCTGGTGTTGACAGCGATGTCCTGCAAAAGGATATACGGAGAAAAAAAATTATGAGTTTACATTACAGTACTAAAATATAATGAATACTTAATACAATCTCTGGGGTGAACAGTTAGTCTGTCTACTTTAACATCATAAAGGCTTTGGTTACATACTCATTCAATTGATATTTTAACATAACCTACTCACCTCTCTTATGTTAGCTTCACCCAGTCTCGAAAATTTTCTGATGAGGTATTTGAAAGCATCATATGTTTTATCCTTTGCCTTGACAAAGTCTTTCATGAAACAAATATTAATGTGCAAAGGTGGCAACAAATTCTTGCTGGTGACGACAAGTGCTGGGTTCTCAAAGTTGTTACTGCCAGGCTGCAATGACTGCCTCAATTGCGAATGTTTTCTAATGTAATGGTCAATTCGTGCACGGTTATCCCACTCACAGAGAAAGCAACATTACTTGGTGTATCCATCCATTCAGATGTCCAAGCAAAAGAGCGAACACTTTTAAGTCACCGTAAAGTGACCAATGTTAAAATGATCGCAGTTTATACACTTCAAACGCTGCTTCATTTCTCTGAGACGAGGGATGGCACTTTGTACTTGTGCAGCAGCAGTGGTCAAGTAAACCCAGGCACCTCCTGCAACGGTTTTGGAACATCTGATGCATTTCCAAATGAGACCGCCTTTCCCTTCATGAATTTCTTTCCACAGTAGGGGCATGTGTAAGTACTGTGTTGTGTAATTTCCATCTTCTTCGCAGTCTTTCCAGTGAGGCACCGTATTTGGTACCATACTTTCCGACAATGCCCACCTAAATTATTTCTAATTAAAAGGCACACAGTTATGTGCCTGCAAAAGATGATAACACGGCTGTTATAAATTACTGAACTCAAACGCCAAATAAGATAAATGTACGCTATTTATTAGGACACCAAATGCTTTAGAATATTATTCAAGAAGTACAGATGAATTAAAGTGACATTTCCTTTTTTTAAGGAAAAGAACTTTGCCCGAAGCTTACAGGATTACAAATGCAAATACGTGTTTCCTAAAGTTTCCCAAGCAGTTATATTTTATTACCTGAAAACTAATAATGCTGAAATTGAAGCAATATTTCCAATTTTACTTATGCCCCTTATATGAAATGATATTATCTCCCATTATATCTTTACTAAAGCTAAATCTGTAACACAATTTTGTCTAATGTAGACACTGTGACGGATTAAGTTGTCGGTACATGATAACTTTGCACTCCGCGATAGCTCAATGGCTAGAACGTTTCCCTGTCGACTTAATGTTCATGAATTCCAATCTCCCATCGGATTATTTTAACAATTTGTCAGGGCTTCCACATCATGTGTGAGAAACTTATGTACTACAAAAAGTCCTGGGAGGCAAAGTATGCCGGCAAATTATATACCACATCACCCATCTACTGCTAAGTTAAGTCTTGTTCTTGTTCTTGTTCTTGTTCTTGTTCTTGTTCTTCTTCTTCTTCTTCTTCTTCTTCTTCTTCTTCTCTTCTTCTTCTTATACTTCTTCTCTGGTAATATATTTTAGATGCATCGACACTCAGTTGATGATGTGGTCAGTGGCACGCCGGCAATGGATCATGGGATCTCAAACAACTGGCGCCAAGTCCTTTAGGTCAGTACTTCCCAAGCTCTTCATGCAGAGGGCCATATCTACTGTTTTCGGCAATTAAGCGGGCTACAAGGTTTATAATTTATAAAAGTCTAAGCATTTATAAAAGTCGTGCAATATCATTCTTACCATTCTTAACTTTCATCAACAAAATTCTAAAACTTCAAAGGCAGTCAGTGTCAGCACTACCCTGCTGTCATTTTATTTTTTGTTGTTTTCAAAATCAAAAGTTCATTTAACAATAAATTTTAAATGAGTTTCGAAAATCCTTATTAAAGTAATTAATTTACAATTGTAACTGTTCTTCACAGCCAGTTACTTAAGTTCAGATGCTAGTTTATCAATGTCTGGTCCCAAATCTGTCATGCCTAAAGTCACAAGAGAAGCTGGAACGTTGTTTGTTTTTTTGTAACGGTCATTGCTGAAAATCAAAACAATGTTTTCTAGTAGTGAATTTGAATAACGAAGACATAAACCATATATAGTGCGATTTATTGACTGGCACATTTCGCTGCATCTCGTTGCTGAAAATGACTGCTCGAATCTGTATATCGAACCAAAACGACAGATGTATCTCTGGACGAATGAACGCAAGTGTTCAAATTGTTCGTTACAACCCACTCTGAGGAAGAATTGCAATGTCTACTATCGGTATTCTCCAATGCTTGTTCTGAATTTCGTTTAACAATTAGCAAAAAGAAGACACACATTATGTCACAAGGTGCACATGGGGTGCCATCAATCTTTATTGACGACGCCGAACTAGAGATGGTAGACCATTTTACATATCTAGGATCAGTGGTAAATAGCAAATTATCCCTAGATCAGGAAATCAACGTCCGGATTGGTAAGGCAGCAACAACAATGAACAGGTTTACGAAAAGAGTCTGGGAGAACAGGGAGCTTACTGCAAAAACAAAAGTCCTTGTCTATCAAGCCTGTGTCCTTAGTACTCTTCTTTATGGCAGTGAAACCTGGACAACTTACTCACACCAAGAGAAACAGTAAAACGGCTTTCATATGCGATGTCTGCGAAGAATTCTTGCTATTAAGTGGCAAGACAAAATCACAAATACTGAAGTATCGGAAAGATCAGGTTGTGTGACAGTTTATTCCATGCTCAGTCTTCGTAGACTTAGATGGATAGGACATCTTAGGGGGGTGGATGATGGTAGAATACCAAAGGACATCTTTTTTGGTAAATTACAGATTGGTAAGAGATCTCAGGGTCGGCCTCTGCTACGATACAAAGATGTGTGTAAGCGGGACATGATTGATACCCGGCCCCTGGGGGGTAATTTTCACAAAAATGGGAAAAAACAAAAGTTTTGGCCCCCGGGGGGGGGGGGGGTTTTAAAACGTGTGCAATTTGGAAAAA
>JACEFZ010005900.1:0-229364 GCA_014155875.1 Cepaea nemoralis | reverse complement strand
TCGGAGCCAGATGAGTTGTCTATGCTTCAATACTTCTTGGGAAAAGGTATTTTTTCAATTCGCGTGTCGATCGGTTGCCAAGCGAAAACACAACAAAACGGCCATCTTGGAAACCCACGTGATCAGTTTCCACCAACGGAGATTTGCGCATTCGGCGAGGTGTTCCATATATGGGAGTTTCCGGAAGATTATTGATTCGAAAGAAACCGTCGTACACAGAAAAGCTCTCAATTAAACGAACCCGAAGTTTAACGAACAATTAAGGGAGTTCGTGACCTTTACAATGATGTATGAAACACGTGTTACATTGATCCACGACTCTGGTGATCGAGTGAGATGGCAGAACATGACCGCCCACGTTTACCGGCATGGCACATGATGGATGGATGGATGAACCACGTGGATCACGCATCGGCGAGATATCTTTGTAATGGTTTCAAAAAACGTCGATTTCGTTACAATTTTCAATAAGTAGACAATTCTACACCTAGGGTGGGTTCAGTAAAATATGAATATTGCATTAAAATAAGTTTTTAAAGAAAAACAAGTGCCGAATCTGATAGAAGACATGCTAAGGTGTTTAAAAATGGACTATTCCAAACAAAGCCAAACTGACCAAAAATCGAATTTTTTTTTTTTTAGGTTAGCATCGCCATTAAGTTCAGTGTTATGTCTAGCTTTTTATTTCATACACACTGAGAAAATACTGTATATTATTGATCTTCCACTATCATCAAGTACAGGTTAAACAGACAGACAAATAGATAGACAGGGGTGATAAAAGCCATTCAATATGAACAGAAGAAAGTAACAAGAAAAGTACACAAATAAATAGTGAACATCATCCGGACAATTCAAAGCTGTTATTGTTATTCGGTATATTTGACCCTGCTGAAGTTATTAATGTGTGGTCTTCTGTGCTGTCTCCGAAGTCAGCGTCATATTTTTAAAACATGCAGCTATTGAGCTGACGATAATTATATCCGTTTGACTAATACTTTCTAGAGATTTGGACATATTTCTCTTTGCCAGCATTTTCCAACCTGTCATGACATTTATTTTAGAAAAAGTGAAAACCACTCAGATTGCCACTCCCTCCTCCTACTCCACACAAATGGAGGAGAGGAACGATCCTCAAAGGCGTTGGATCCACCAAAAGAGCCATGGTGGAACCTACAACCCGCTTCACGCTCAGAGGGAGTGACGTAAGGTCGTCATCGTGGTTTTTGTGCCGCCCACGTTTATTCGACGTCTCGGCAAGACGACCTTTAGAAATGATCCCTAAAAGTATGATCTTGACTAAGTCCCGCTTTTCTCAGATTTATATTTTTTAAGCATGCTGCTGAATATGTGCAGGATATTGTAATATTGCCCAGATTGTGGCATGTTTTTACTTAATGGTTTCGCAGCATTTTGCTGATTTCTAGCACATTGTGTGATGCTGTGAGTTCTCATGAAACCTACATTGCAGTTTCCCAACATATTTTACAAATTGGCTTTGAGAAGTGTGTAATGGTTAAATATTATTGCTATTCAAGGGCAGTAAACTAAGATTTATTTCTTTACATGCGACGCGTATGATATCGTTTGTATCGTACTTGCGTTGTCACCGGGTGACATTGGCTAATAATTACTGTTTGGTCACATCTGCTAGCGCAGGTCTCTAGACGCATTGCAGCCCTGAAGGATGTTTTCGGGGTTCTGAATTCCGGTTTCACGTGGAATTGTGTGTCTGGCGCTTTGTGACAGTATAGAAGATGACTATGTTTTCTGCTATGACAAGCATTTACCTACACGTTGGTACTTTTATCTTTTGGAACTAGTGGTATGAGTCAAATGTTTTGTCCATGTTTATAAGTTTTTCTTTTACCGATAGGTGTACTGGTTTCTGATGTTGATGTGTGCTCGTCGGTATGGCAGTGTGTACCAGGGCTGTTGTATTTTACTGTTAATTTGAGAGAAGGCATCAACTTTCTCACCCCAAGTCAGAATGTAGATCATACTTTTAGGGATCGTTTCTAAAGTATGCCATGCCGAGAGGTGAAATACATAATGCAAGTACTTTTCAGTACCCTGCGCGTATTTCGATTACATTGTTAAGGCGATGCTAAACCTACAATGTTAAATTCTATAATATGTAATTTCTATGTTCTGTTATGGTATGGGGTTTGATACTGAAGACTGCTGATTGATAAAATACTGTCAAATTGACTTTGTAAGTAATGGTTGCCATGGAAACTAAGATAAACAGCGGCCACATTGGATTTCTTAACTATGGTGTAAAACATTAATATTTTTTTTAAATCACAGGCTTTATGTTTTTGTATTTTTATTCAGAAATAGGACCGTTATATTCTGTCAGAAGCTTTTAATGATATCCCTTGGAATTTTTCGTCTTCATAATTAAAAACAAATTTCAACATTTTTATTGACAATTTTTTGGTATCTTTTAAATTGTACATAATATAATGAAAAATACGTCTGCCAAGTTTCATTGTAATGTGACACATAGTTTTTGAAAAAAATTGAAACAACGTAAAAACAAATATGGCAAAATGAGAAAACGGAACGGGGAAAAACAAATTATTTTCATGCTTTTTTAATACTAAAAAAGTTATCTTGGTGTCAAATTCAGACTTTTCTGTAATGTTTAAGTTCTGGTAGGCTTTTCGGTGCTCACGAGCATTTGCCAGTTATTGACTGCGTGATTTCTTACGTTGAGCAGATGATTTTATGTTAAACTTCTTGGGAAAAGGTATTTTTCAATTCGCGTGTCGATCGGTTGCCAAGCGAAAACACAACAAAACGGCCATCTTGGAAACCCACGTGATCAGTTTCCACCAACGGAGATTTGCGCATTCGGCGAGGTGTTCCATATATGGGAGTTTCCGGAAGATTATTGATTCGAAAGAAACCGTCGTACACAGAAAAGCTCTCAATTAAACGAACCCGAAGTTTAACGAACAATTAAGGGAGTTCGTGACCTTTACAATGATGTATGAAACACGTGTTACATTGATCCACGACTCTGGTGATCGAGTGAGATGGCAGAACATGACCGCCCACGTTTACCGGCATGGCACATGATGGATGGATGGATGAACCACGTGGATCACGCATCGGCGAGATATCTTTGTAATGGTTTCAAAAAACGTCGATTTCGTTACAATTTTCAATAAGTAGACAATTCTACACCTAGGGTGGGTTCAGTAAAATATGAATATTGCATTAAAATAAGTTTTTAAAGAAAAACAAGTGCCGAATCTGATAGAAGACATGCTAAGGTGTTTAAAAATGGACTATTCCAAACAAAGCCAAACTGACCAAAAATCGAATTTTTTTTTTTTA
Organism: Cepaea nemoralis; assembly: GCA_014155875.1. NCBI lineage: Eukaryota > Metazoa > Mollusca > Gastropoda > Stylommatophora > Helicidae > Cepaea > Cepaea nemoralis. The sequence goes on along the minus strand of JACEFZ010005900.1, from coordinate 226,016 downwards.
GGTTAGCATCGCCATTAAGTTCAGTGTTATGTCTAGCTTTTTATTTCATACACACTGAGAAAATACTGTATATTATTGATCTTCCACTATCAGTATCATCAAGTACAGGTTAAACAGACAGACAAATAGATAGACAGGGGTGATAAAAGCCATTCAATATGAACAGAAGAAAGTAACAAGAAAAGTACACAAATAAATAGTAAACAAGTGAACATCATCCGGACAATTCAAAGCTGTTATTGTTATTCGGTATATTTGACCCTGCTGAAGTTATTAATGTGTGGTCTTTTGTGCTGTCTCCGAAGTCAGCGTCATATTTTTAAAACATGCAGCTATTGAGCTGACGATAATTATATCCGTTTGACTAATACTTTCTAGAGATTTGGACATATTTCTCTTTGCCAGCATTTTCCAACCTGTCATGACATTTATTTTAGAAAAAGTGAAAACCACTCAGATTGCCACTCCCTCCTCCTACTCCACACAAATGGAGGAGAGGAACGATCCTCAAAGGCGTTGGATCCACCAAAAGAGCCATGGTGGAACCTACAACCCGCTTCACGCTCAGAGGGAGTGACGTAAGGTCGTCATCGTGGTTTTTGTGCCGCCCACGTTTATTCGACGTCTCGGCAAGACGACCTTTAGAAATGATCCCTAAAAGTATGATCTTGACTAAGTCCCGCTTTTCTCAGATTTATATTTTTTAAGCATGCTGCTGAATATGTGCAGGATATTGTAATATTGCCCAGATTGTGGCATGTTTTTACTTAATGGTTTCGCAGCATTTTGCTGATTTCTAGCACATTGTGTGATGCTGTGAGTTCTCATGAAACCTACATTGCAGTTTCCCAACATATTTTACAAATTGGCTTTGAGAAGTGTGTAATGGTTAAATATTATTGCTATTCAAGGGCAGTAAACTAAGATTTATTTCTTTACATGCGACGCGTATGATATCGTTTGTATCGTACTTGCGTTGTCACCGGGTGACATTGGCTAATAATTACTGTTTGGTCACATCTGCTAGCGCAGGTCTCTAGACGCATTGCAGCCCTGAAGGATGTTTTCGGGGTTCTGAATTCCGGTTTCACGTGGAATTGTGTGTCTGGCGCTTTGTGACAGTATAGAAGATGACTATGTTTTCTGCTATGACAAGCATTTACCTACACGTTGGTACTTTTATCTTTTGGAACTAGTGGTATGAGTCAAATGTTTTGTCCATGTTTATAAGTTTTTCTTTTACCGATAGGTGTACTGGTTTCTGATGTTGATGTGTGCTCGTCGGTATGGCAGTGTGTACCAGGGCTGTTGTATTTTACTGTTAATTTGAGAGAAGGCATCAACTTTCTCACCCCAAGTCAGAATGTAGATCATACTTTTAGGGATCGTTTCTAAAGTATGCCATGCCGAGAGGTGAAATACATAATGCAAGTACTTTTCAGTACCCTGCGCGTATTTCGATTACATTGTTAAGGCGATGCTAAACCTACAATGTTAAATTCTATAATATGTAATTTCTATGTTCTGTTATGGTATGGGGTTTGATACTGAAGACTGCTGATTGATAAAATACTGTCAAATTGACTTTGTAAGTAATGGTTGCCATGGAAACTAAGATAAACAGCGGCCACATTGGATTTCTTAACTATGGTGTAAAACATTAATATTTTTTTTAAATCACAGGCTTTATGTTTTTGTATTTTTATTCAGAAATAGGACCGTTATATTCTGTCAGAAGCTTTTAATGATATCCCTTGGAATTTTTCGTCTTCATAATTAAAAACAAATTTCAACATTTTTATTGACAATTTTTTTGGTATCTTTTACTACTGCACAAAAACTAAATCATAGTTTTACAAATGCTCTTGATAAATTGTACATAATATAATGAAAAATACGTCTGCCAAGTTTCATTGTAATGTGACACATAGTTTTTGAAAAAAATTGAAACAACGTAAAAACAAATATGGCAAAATGAGAAAACGGAACGGGGAAAAACAAATTATTTTCATGCTTTTTTAATACTAAAAAAGTTATCTTGGTGTCAAATTCAGACTTTTCTGTAATGTTTAAGTTCTGGTAGGCTTTTCGGTGCTCACGAGCATTTGCCAGTTATTGACTGCGTGATTTCTTACGTTGAGCAGATGATTTTATGTTAAACTTCTTGGGAAAAGGTATTTTTCAATTCGCGTGTCGATCGGTTGCCAAGCGAAAACACAACAAAACGGCCATCTTGGAAACCCACGTGATCAGTTTCCACCAACGGAGATTTGCGCATTCGGCGAGGTGTTCCATATATGGGAGTTTCCGGAAGATTATTGATTCGAAAGAAACCGTCGTACACAGAAAAGCTCTCAATTAAACGAACCCGAAGTTTAACGAACAATTAAGGGAGTTCGTGACCTTTACAATGATGTATGAAACACGTGTTACATTGATCCACGACTCTGGTGATCGAGTGAGATGGCAGAACATGACCGCCCACGTTTACCGGCATGGCACATGATGGATGGATGGATGAACCACGTGGATCACGCATCGGCGAGATATCTTTGTAATGGTTTCAAAAAACGTCGATTTCGTTACAATTTTCAATAAGTAGACAATTCTACACCTAGGGTGGGTTCAGTAAAATATGAATATTGCATTAAAATAAGTTTTTAAAGAAAAACAAGTGCCGAATCTGATAGAAGACATGCTAAGGTGTTTAAAAATGGACTATTCCAAACAAAGCCAAACTGACCAAAAATCGAATTTTTTTTTTTTTAGGTTAGCATCGCCATTAAGTTCAGTGTTATGTCTAGCTTTTTATTTCATACACACTGAGAAAATACTGTATATTATTGATCTTCCACTATCATCAAGTACAGGTTAAACAGACAGACAAATAGATAGACAGGGGTGATAAAAGCCATTCAATATGAACAGAAGAAAGTAACAAGAAAAGTACACAAATAAATAGTGAACATCATCCGGACAATTCAAAGCTGTTATTGTTATTCGGTATATTTGACCCTGCTGAAGTTATTAATGTGTGGTCTTCTGTGCTGTCTCCGAAGTCAGCGTCATATTTTTAAAACATGCAGCTATTGAGCTGACGATAATTATATCCGTTTGACTAATACTTTCTAGAGATTTGGACATATTTCTCTTTGCCAGCATTTTCCAACCTGTCATGACATTTATTTTAGAAAAAGTGAAAACCACTCAGATTGCCACTCCCTCCTCCTACTCCACACAAATGGAGGAGAGGAACGATCCTCAAAGGCGTTGGATCCACCAAAAGAGCCATGGTGGAACCTACAACCCGCTTCACGCTCAGAGGGAGTGACGTAAGGTCGTCATCGTGGTTTTTGTGCCGCCCACGTTTATTCGACGTCTCGGCAAGACGATTTTTTTTTTTTTTTTTTTTTAAACTTTTATTGAGTGTTAAGAAACATTTGCATTTGTATTGTTCGTGTTGTTACAGAGCGTTGCATGTGGAAGTGTAGGTGACATATGCGCAAATTTTTACAACATTTGTTTCAACCTTTTTACATTTGAAATGGGGGGTAAAGAAAAACGAGTACAAACAACAACAGGACGGTAGTATACCATTTTTTTTCCCTCTGCCACCTTTTCACCTGTCAGCTCCAACCCCACCAATACCATCATCACCACTTGGTAATGAGGCAAATGGCAGTAAAACTTGTTAGAACCGACCGGTGAAGGCAGCAGCAGCATCAAAACCAAACATTATCGAAAAGGTGGGGGGGGGGGGGGGGTTGTCAAGGAGTATCCTAGTTTACAATGCAGGAGGGGTAGTTGTTGCATTTGTATTGTTTGTGTTGTTACATGCGTACTGTGTGTTCAGTATTTGTGTGCGTGTTTTTACAGAGCGTTGCATGTGGGCGTGTAGGTGACATATGCGCAAAAATTACAAATATTTTATACATTTAAACATTTCTCCATTGACATTGTTGTAAGGAAATATTTTAAATCCAAAGCATGATGGTATCGGGCTGTTATTTTTCCCCTGCCGCCCCGCTCTCCTGTCAGCTCCAAAAACTCCTACCAAGTTACCATCACCCTCGGCGATGATAAACATGGCGGTGCAGAACTGAAACAAAACGGTGAGGGTGGCAGCAGAGACAACAATCACAGTATCAAAAGGGTGGGAGAGGGGGATGTGTTTGTATACGCGTTTACAAAGCCATATATATTAATAGTGATTACAATGATAATAATGCAAAGTAACAACCAAATACATAAATAAATATCATAGTGACAAGGAATAACAACAGTGCTGAGACTAGTGATAGACTCAATGATAATAAATAATAGTTTTAACATGTGATTTTATGTGCTAAATTGATTACCTTAGGAATGGTGTTTACATGAAATACATCTTATAATAATAATGACAAGGAATAAAAACTACTAAGGGTGATAACAGCAATGCTAATAAACACAATGATAGAATTTGTTATGATAATGATCACATTTTCCAAAACTGATTCCATTTGCTAAATGATTTCCTTAGGAATGGTGTTAAAACATGGCAGGTACATACAATAACAATTGCATCCTGCACTGTTAAATAATATCGTAGGTGTAAAAAGGAGTTGGTTATCTTTTTTCTCCTTGCTTATTGTTTCTTTTTTTTTTTTTTTTTTTTTACATATGCATGCAATGTTCAATAATAGTAGAAGTAAAAGGAGTTGGTTTTCTTTTTCTCCCTGCTTATTATTTTGTCATATTTGTAAGGGTTCATTCATTTTTTTCCCTTCCTCTTTTTTTTAAAAACTTTTTGTAAAAAGTAAAACAAGCATCAGTATTAGCACAAACTTTTTTACAATCTTTACATTTTTGTTTCCCTTGCCATCTCCTCACCAATTTGTTTCATTCCACCAATGCCTTCATCACCCTTATCTGGGCAATGATGGTAAAGGCAGGATAATTATTTGAACCAAACCGGTGTGGGTATCAGCAAAGGCAAACACAAACCATGAGCAAGGGGAGGGGGGCACATGGGAAAGGGTTTTTTGTTTATTACTAATGATGACAATAATAATAATGGCAAGAAGAGGCATACTGAGGGTAATAACAGCAATTATAAAAAACAGCAAGGGTACTAATAGTTATGAAAATGATAACATTTTTACAATATGTGATTCCATTTGCTAGGATGATTTTCTTTGGAATGGTGTTAACATAGCCTAGCAGGTACATACACTTGCAAACTGCAGTTTTTAGTAATACTTGGAGTAAAGGAGTTGGTTATATTTTCCTACTTGTTTTTTTTTTCTAACTGTAGGGGTTCATTCATATTTTCCTCTGTGTTCTCTCTTTCTTTTGTTTTTTTTAGTAAAAATTTAGCCAAGCATTTGTATTGACACAAGTGTTTACAGTATCATTGGTTTGGTAACCATTTGTGATTTTGTTTTCATTCATTCAACACTCAATCACATGATTTAAAGGGGGTGACAAAGAGAGGAAGGGACATGACCACTCTTTATGATGGTACAGGCTGGACAAATGTTTGAAACAAAATAGTGGGGGTAGTAGCAAAAGCAACAAACCTTAAGCAAAGGTGGGGGGGGGGGGGGGGCATGGGAGATGAAGTTGTAAATTAATAATGATGATATCCTTAATACTTTTCAAATTAATGATACTAAAGATAATAAGGGTAAGATAATGATAGTAATAATAATAATGATCACAATAATAGTAGACATTTTCATAATAATAAAAATAGTAAACAACAACAAACATATATTAATAATAATAGTAATAATAAAAATAATAATAATAATAATAATAAATAGTATAATAGATATGTGATTCTATTTACTAAGGTGATAATTTTAGTAGTGGTGGTAGTATAGCACAACAAGTGCATTTAAAGCAAAACATTCCATAAATAGTAATTTGGAATGGGAGGAGTTGATTTTCTTTTCTCCTTTTTTTCTTTTCCCCTTATCTATAAGTGTTAAAACCATCATTTTGAAACAAATAAAACAAGCATTTATATTTCCACTATTCTTTACATAAGGGATTGTCATTTGTCTTTTGACCATATGTGATCTTTTAAATAATTTACTCATCATTCACTCACAGTTTCTTCTTTCTTTCTCGCGCTCATGTATACCAAATTTGTAATACAATAAGGAATACATGTGGTTTAATCTGGAAATAGGTGTGATATTTTGCGCGTGTACATAAATGATATTAAGTGTGTGTTATATGTGTAGTGCTTGTGTCTGGCAGAGTTTCTGCATGTCCATATGAGATGTCTATAGTAAGAAAGAGCTATAAGTAGTTTTGTGTGTATGTCTTTTGCTGATTTTGGTAAAGTGTTGAGAAATATTGCTTTATATATGTCGGTTTGTTTGCCTGTGTGTGTTTGTATGAGGTGTTGGAGTGTTGCGCGTGTGGCAGTAATTGTTGGACATGTAAAATAAATGTGTTCCTCTGTCTCTTGTGTGTTGTTTCTACATAGCTGGCATTGTTTGTCTATGTATTGTCCCTGTGTTGTTGGAGTCATGCTGTATAATAACCTATATGTGATTTCTCTAGCTGTTGGTGTTATGTGTTTGTTGTGTAGGTTTGAAAAGGTGCATGTGAAGTCAGACATGAAGTATTTGTATCCTCTTTTGATTCTAAGTTTGAGTGGTGGTGCTTGCTCTCTAACTAACTGTTTGTATATTGTGTGTGTTGTTTGCTGTATTAACTGTTCATGTCCTTGTATTGCCTGTATGCATGTCTGATAGAATGTTGGCAGTGTTCCCTGATAGTGTGCAGTTGCATTGTTAAGTGGTGTGAGGTGTTTGATGTTGTGGGCTATGTAGTATAGTGCTAGTCTGTGCTGTTCTGGGTGTCTGATGATTTTACCTATGTAACTAATCCTAAGTGACAGTATTTTTGTGTGGGTGTCTTGTAATCCAATACCCCCCTGTTTCCTGTCTTGTATGAGAGTTTTGTGTTTAATGCTGTGAATTGTGTTGGTGAAGATAAAGCATCTGATTTGTTTGTTTATGTTTGTGATGGTCTGTTTGGGAGGGTCCAGTACTGTCGCTAAGTATATTATTTTGGGTATTATGAATGTGTTGACTACTATGCTTCTACCAAATATTGTGGATGTTTTATACCTATACCTATGTAACATGTCTGTGATCTTTTGGGTCAGTGCGTGCCATGTCTGTGTGTGTGTTTTTGTGGGATCACATGGAAATGTGATCCCATACAGTTTCATGGTGTCTGTGTGTCTCAGATCTGGAGGGAAATCAGACTTTTGTTTCCACTTTCCCAGTCCCATTATATATGATTTCTGTACATTTACTTTGGCTCCACTGCCTTTTCCAAAATAAGTAAAGGTGTGGAGTATGTTCCTTATTCCTTTGCTGACCAACTTCGACGCTCAACGAATTTTTGGCTATATGCCTTGGTGACCAACTTCGACGGTCGACGAAATAGCGACATGCGGATTTCAAACAAACGGCCTTACCGATAGCCACCGAATCAGGCGTCACCCAGTTGTTTCCCTTATTCCAAAATGGCTGCGCCCATGGTTAAAAGTGTTTGCAGCCGTAACTAGCGTGTTTTTAAAAAAAATTTCATTAATTTGATTCCCAAGTGAATATTCAGCATTTTCACCATGCCTGAGGATGAACACCAGGCTCGTAATATAGAGGATTCTGACTCTGCCAGCAAAATTGAAGCTGAAAACGATGTTTCCTAGATAAGTAGAGATACAGAGGTAAATATTAGTGTAAATGAAAGTAGCGTTAACGATGTTGTAGTTGATGATGGGGGTCATGAAGGTACCTCTGAATAAAGTAGTGGGCGTGGCACAAGAGACCAGAAAATTTCTACAGCTGAAAATTCTGTTTGGAAATGGAGAAAGGCTCTTCAAAACGAAATTATTGAGCTTGACAATCTTCTTCCATACAAAGAACAACAGGGTGTCCACATCAGACATAACTGGGTTTATGCCCATTGATTTTTTCAAGATTTGTTTCACTGACACTGCTATAGATCTGATCATGTGTGAAGTCAACATGTATGGTGAAAATCACCTCTCTCAGTACACAGGAAAAAGAGTTAACTTTATATCTACTGTTCACTCCAATGAAGTTATGGACAAGACAGGAAAAGGGGAATTCTTGGGGGGCAGAATAATAAACAAGCTGGTGCTTGCAAAAAAATACAACAAATGTGTGGGTGGTGTCGACCACTTCGGTCAACTGAGTGTAAGACCCACATAGATCCTATAAATGGTACCTGCCATTATATAATTTTTTTTAGTTGACACTGCTCTGGTCATGGGCATGTAAGCTACAACACTGCCAACTCTACAAATAAGATCACTGTATAGAGGTTTAGGCAGGATGTCAGTCTTGCTCTTATTGGACCTGCTGTTCTTCGGCGCAATGCAACAACTTCAAGACAAGTCACGACATCACGACTTACTGAGCGCCATTTTATTCAAAAGTATGAAAGACCAAGGTACAAACCAGACTGTAAAGTTTGTAAGGATGCAGGTAAAAGAAGCCAGACTTGCATGTACTGTCCAGATTGCAATACACCTCTATGCCTGACACCATGTTTCAAGTTATACCACACGGTTGAGGATTATCAACGTTCCAGACAAAGACTCTTGCAGAGGTCTACAGCTACAACTTCAACCCCAATTATTGAAGGAGACAGCTCAAACCCCTACTAGTCATTAGGTTAGCTTACATACAGGAAACACTACACATCGGGACGGGAGTTATCAATAGACGAATCCATGGTGAGGTTCAAAGGCAGGATATATTTCAAGCAATACCTGCCAGCAAAGCCGACAAAGTGGGGATTCAAATTATTTGTACTTACTGATGCCAAAACCCAGTACTGCCTGAAACTAGAGATTTACACTGGAAAGGCAAATAATTAAGGTTGTGTTGGGACAACTTCCAAAGTTGTGAAACATCTTGATGGATATGGCTCCAAAGGACATATTCTCTATTGTGACAGCTTTTATTCAAGCCCAGCTTGTTTTTGACACCATGTTATAAGTTATACCACACGGTTGAGGATTATCAACGTTCCAGACAAAGACTCTTGCATAGGTCTACAGCTACAACTTCAACCCCAGTTAATGAAGGAAGTAGCTCAGACTTCAACTAGAGGTATGAATTTACAAATACTTCTTCTGCGTTCATCATTTTTCTATTTTGGACGTGATTGCGTTGTGCCTGTTTACAGCAGAGCTGTGTTCTTGCGCCGTTATGCAAACACATCCGACTTCTGCAGGCATTTGTTGACCGAGTTAACCTTATATACCCAAATACCCAATATATATAAAAATATAACCAAATACTAATTACTAATATCACAGACACAACACACCAAACAAAAACCACAACACAGTGTAGAAATGAAATATTTTTATTTTTCATTTTCCAAGATGGCCGTCATGATCATGTGACAAATTTTCATAAAACATATATATTTATGCCTAACAACCATTCATAACAGTGCTCTGAAAATTTCAACACCCTATGTTCAATTTTAAATTTTTAGTGAATTTAATTTGAAAACCAGTCATGTTTTCAAAAATCCGCAAACACCCTTGGTAATCGGAGAAAATAATGCTCCGGATTGTTGGTCAACAAAGTGTTCCGTGTAAATTAGTGCTCATATTGAGCTTATTTTATTCATTGCCAACCATGTCGCTAACATTTTATAGCTTTTACTTTGAAAACATTCACTAAAAAATATGAAAAGATGATGGTTTTAAAACATCATCTAATTATTCTATAAATAGCCATACAAATTCAAGATGGCCGTCATGATCATGTGACAAATTTGCATAAAACATATATATTTATGCATAACAACCATTCATAACAGTGCTCTGAAAATTTCAACACCCTACGTTCAATTTTAAATTTTTAGTGAATTTAATTTGAAAACCAGTCATGTTTTCAAAAATCCGCAAACACCCTTGGTAATCGGAGAAAATAATGCTCCGGATTGTTGGTCAACAAAGTGTTCCGTGTAAATTAGTGCTCATATTGAGCTTATTTTATTCATTGCCAACCATGTCGCTAACATTTTATAGCTTTTACTTTGAAAACATTCACTAAAAAATATGAAAAGATGATGGTTTTAAAACATCATCTAATTATTCTATAAATAGCCATACAAATTCAAGATGGCCGTCATGATCATGTGACAAATTTGCATAAAACATATATATTTATGCATAACAACCATTCATAACAGTGCTCTGAAAATTTCAACACCCTACGTTCGTTTTAAATTTTTAGTGAATTTAATTTAAGAACTAGTCATTTTTTTAAAAATCCGCAAACACCCTTGGTAATGGGAGACAGTAATGCTCCGGATTGCTGGTCAGCAAAGTGTTAATTGATGTGTTGCTAGTGGGAAAGAAAGCAGTGTCATCTGCATAAGCGATGAGCTTCTTCTCTCCTATTCCATGCAGGAAGGTGCCTTTAATACTAGTGTCTTGTCTTATCTTCTCTAATAAAGGCTCTAGGGTGAGCACATACAGTAGTGGTGATAGGGGACATCCCTGCCTTACAGATCTCGTGAGCCTGAAGCTGGCTGTCAGTGAATGGTTCACCAACACTTTGCTCTCAGGATTTTTGTACAAGATCTGTATCCACTGCCTGTAATACTGTCCTATATTACAGTGTTCTAGTGTTCTATGCAGGTATGTGTGGGAAATTCTGTCAAAGGCCTTTTCCTGATCCAGGGACAAGATGGAGGATGGACAGTCTTTCCCGTGTGTATAGGTGATTATGTCTCTAATTAGATGGGTGTGATTATGTATATTTCTGTCTTTGACACTGCACTGTTGGTCAGGGTGTATTAGTGTTTGCATGAAAGGTTTAAGTTTGTTGGTGAGTGTTTTGGCAAGTATCTTGTAGTCTGTGTTTAGTAAGGAGATTGGTCTGTAGTTCTTCAGTTGTGTCTTGTCAGTTTTGTCTTTGCATATGAGTGTAATGTAGGACATGTTGCAGCTCTCTGGAAGTTGTTTTTTGTCAAAGGCTTCCTGATAGACTTTGAGGAGAAGATTCCCTAGGATAGGAAAGAAGTGTTGGTAGAATTCTACTGTCAAACCGTCTGGTCCTGGGGTTTTGTCTTTGTTCATTGTGCTCAGTGCCTGTGTTATGTCTTTCAGTGTCAGTTCTGTGTCCATTGTGTCTCTGTCTGTGTCAGATAATTTCTTTGTATACCGTAAGAAGTTGTCTTGTATCTGTGTGTCGACTGTCTCTGCTGTGAATAGTTGTGTATAGTGTTCCTGGAAAGCAGTCTCTATGTGTGGTGTTTCTGTCTGCATGTTTCCTTGCATGTCTGATATTTTGCTTATTTGTCTGTTACGTTGTACACTCTGCTCCATTGCTAAATATTGTCTCGTAGGTGCCTCTTGTGTGATTGTGTCGAGCTTTGTTCTGAGAAGAGCACCCAGATATCTGTGTTGTTGGTGTTCTTCTAGTTGTGTTTCTAGTATGTGTAAGTGTGATGCATTTCTGTCTGTCTGTTTTGTTAGCCGTATGGCTGTCTGTATGATACGTTCCTGTCTTATTCTGTCTTTGTGAATCATGGTTGCTAAGTGTTGTGTTCTGCTTCGTATGGTGCTTTTTAGCAAGTCCCAGTATTGTGTGATGTTCTCAGTCGGTATATTGTCTGTGTACGTGTGTATGAGCTGTGTCATATATTTTACATATTCTGGGTGTTTCAATAATGAATTATTGTATTTCCAGTGAGGTGACCGTTTGTATGTCTGCGTGGCTGTGCTGTTTGTGCTGATGTGTACTAGTATGCCTTTGTGGTCTGTGTAATCTAATGTTTCTCGTAGATGTTTGGTCTGTATGATGTGGTGTGTTGCGGGTGTGTAAATCCTATCTAATCTAGATGATCTGTTGTGTGTTTTGTTTGTGTATGTCGTTTCTCTACTGTCGGGGTGTGTATGCCTGAATGCGTCTGTGAGGTTGTGAGTATCGATGATGTTTCGTAGTGTATCTAGTTGATGTATACCGTCCCCGCCGGCCCTCCTCAGCTGTGTTCTTACTTCTCCCCCTAACACGTCTATTTCTTCAAGCACGCAGTTGTAATCGCCGGCAAGAACGATATTTTGTCCCCTGTATGTCTGTGTTAATAATTCGTCTAACTGTTCATAGAATAAGGGTTGGTATTGGTAATTTGGTGGTGCATGTATGTTAACTATTGTGTAGGCGTGTGTGTCGTTCTTTAGTTGAACCGTACTAACTCTACCGTGTTCGTCTCTGTGCGTTCTAACAATATCCCACGTGTCGGATGTTTGCAGTATGGCTGTCCCTGACCCACTGTTTTGTTTCGCTAAACTGAAAGATGAATTCTTTAATCCTAACCGTGTTACTAGTTCTACTGCTTCAAAGTCTGTTTTGATGTTAGTTTCTTGTAATAGGATGAAATCTGGTTTGTATTTGTGTATGAGTGTGATTATGTATTGTAATTTCGTTTTCATGCCACGAATATTAACGCTAATTATACATAGATTGTCAGCCATTTTAAAAATAGAATAAAAAACATGGTGGTTAAATTTACGTGATTACCTTTGTACAAAATACTTCAAATCTGGGCTGTGTCTTCGGTTTTGGTGATAGTTTTGTGGTTTTCGTTCTCCTCGTGGTCTTCGTCGGTGTCTTCGTCGGTGTTGATATAAAGTGGTCCTTCATTGTCACTGTTTTCATGCTGTTTTGTATCAGCTTTCTTGCATGGTTTGGAAGGTGAAGGGGAAGATCTTCCCTCCTCTTCTCCTATGTCTTTGTTGTTTGTGGAATTCTTTCTCTCTGCCCGCTGCCTTTTTTTGCCGTAGCTGACGGTTTGGAATCCGTCGTCGTTGGCTTCTTGTGGAGCTGTTTTTGTTTGAGCAGTTTCTACGGCTGGCTCCGTGGTCACCGGTCTGCCAGTTACTTCGACGACATCTTGGACAGCGTTGTTTTTCTGTGTGTGGGCCTTCCCCATGATTGCCGGGAATTCCTCTTGTGCTAGTTCAGATGTTTTCTTATTATTTTCTTTCTTCTGCCGCCTTGTCGGGCATTTGTTAGACCAGTGATCGTCTAGGCTGCAATATGGGCACTGAGTCCGGCGACCGGGCATAGAGAACATTATGCGGTGGTCGCCTGTTATTTTCCCTGGCGCCGTGATCTTTGCGTAATGCGGCACCGGTTTTGTGGGGGTACACAGCACGCCCCACTTGCCGCCACCGTACTGGATTCTGAAGACTTCCGCGTTTTCGTCTCCAATTGTCTTTTCGACTATAAATTTAACTCCCTGTGGAGAAATAGTGTTGGGAAGCCAATGAATCGTAACTCGGTCCCTTTCTCGTTCCAGGTGCTCTATTGATAGCTCCAGTCCCTCCGCCGGCAGCTTAACTGTTTTGCCATGAAGGCCTTTGTATACTGCCACATGTGCCGCCTGTGTCAGGTTGACATACCACCGAGTAGGTACTTCATACCGGTATACATCAGTAATGCCGCCATGTGGTACTCCACATGGGCCCAGCAGCGTGCTGTAGATTAACGAAGGCGTGGCCTTGGCCGCAGCGCCAGGGCCGGTAAATGTAATGACCAACGTACCTTTGTTGTGCAGTGGTCTTCCCTCCAGGAAATGATCAATGTCGATGGAATCCATTTTGTCGACTGGTGCCATTCTTGGAAAGTATTGATGAAATCCGGAATAAACACAATGAATGCAAATGAAACACAAGATTTACTCCGCAAAGACGACCTTTAGAAATGATCCCTAAAAGTATGATCTTGACTAAGTCCCGCTTTTCTCAGATTTATATTTTTTAAGCATGCTGCTGAATATGTGCAGGATATTGTAATATTGCCCAGATTGTGGCATGTTTTTACTTAATGGTTTCGCAGCATTTTGCTGATTTCTAGCACATTGTGTGAAGCTGTGAGTTCTCATGAAACCTACATTGCAGTTTCCCAACATATTTTACAAATTGGCTTTGAGAAGTGTGTAATGGTTAAATATTATTGCTATTCAAGGGCAGTAAACTAAGATTTATTTCTTTACATGCGACGCGTATGATATCGTTTGTATCGTACTTGCGTTGTCACCGGGTGACATTGGCTAATAATTACTGTTTGGCCACATCTGCTAGCGCGGGTCTCTAGACGCATTGCAGCCCTGAAGGATGTTTTCGGGGTTCTGAAGTCCGGTTTCACGTGGAATTGTGTGTCTGGCGCTTTGTGACAGTATAGAAGATGACTATGTTTTCTGCTATGACAAGCATTTACCTACACGTTGGTACTTTTATCTTTTGGAACTAGTGGTATGAGTCAAATGTTTTGTCCATGTTTATAAGTTTTTCTTTTACCGATAGGTGTACTGGTTTCTGATGTTGATGTGTGCTCGTCGGTATGGCAGTGTGTACCAGGGCTGTTGTATTTTACTGTTAATTTGAGAGAAGGCATCAACTTTCTCACCCCAAGTCAGAATGTAGATCATACTTTTAGGGATCGTTTCTAAAGTATGCCATGCCGAGAGGTGAAATACATAATGGAAGTACTTTTCAGTACCCTGCGCGTATTTCGATTACATTGTTAAGGCGATGCTAAACCTACAATGTTAAATTCTATAATATGTAATTTCTATGTTCTGTTATGGTATGGGGTTTGATACTGAAGACTGCTGATTGATAAAATACTGTCAAATTGACTTTGTAAGTAATGGTTGCCATGGAAACTAAGATAAACAGCGGCCACATTGGATTTCTTAACTATGGTTTAAAACATTAATTTTTTTTTAAATCACAGGCTTTATGTTTTTGTATTTTTATTCAGAAATAGGACCGTTATATTCTGTCAGAAGCTTTTAATGATATCCCTTGGAATTTTTCGTCTTCATAATTAAAAACAAATTTCAACATTTTTATTGACAATTTTTTTGGTATCTTTTACTACTGCACAAAAACTAAATCATAGTTTTACAAATGCTCTTGATAAATTGTACATAATATAATGAAAAATACGTCTGCCAAGTTTCATTGTAATGTGACACATAGTTTTTGAAAAAAATTGAAACAACGTAAAAACAAATATGGCAAAATGAGAAAACGGAACGGGGAAAAACAAATTATTTTCATGCTTTTTTAATACTAAAAAAGTTATCTTGGTGTCAAATTCAGACTTTTCTGTAATGTTTAAGTTCTGGTAGGCTTTTCGGTGCTCACGAGCATTTGCCAGTTATTGACTGCGTGATTTCTTACGTTGAGCAGATGATTTTATGTTAAACTTCTTGGGAAAAGGTATTTTTCAATTCGCGTGTCGAAGCGTGTTGCCAAGCGAAAACACAACAAAACGGCCATCTTGGAAACCCACGTGATCAGTTTCCACCAACGGAGATTTGCGCATTCGGCGAGGTGTTCCATATATGGGAGTTTCCGGAAGATTATTGATTCGAAAGAAACCGTCGTACACAGAAAAGCTCTCAATTAAACGAACCCGAAGTTTAACGAACAATTAAGGGAGTTCGTGACCTTTACAATGATGTATGAAACACGTGTTACATTGATCCACGACTCTGGTGATCGAGTGAGATGGCAGAACATGACCGCCCACGTTTACCGGCATGGCACATGATGGATGGATGGATGAAACACGTGGATCACGCATCGGCGAGATATCTTTGTAATGGTTTCAAAAAACGTCGATTTCGTTACAATTTTCAATAAGTAGACAATTCTACACCTAGGGTGGGTTCGGTAAAATATGAATATTGCATTAAAATAAGTTTTTAAAGAAAAACAAGTGCCGAATCTGATAGAAGACATGCTAAGGTGTTTAAAAATGGACTATTCCAAACAAAGCCAAACTGACCAAAAATCGAATTTTTTTTTGTTTTAGGTTAGCATCGCCTTAAGTTCAGTGTTATGTCTAGCTTTTTATTTCATACACACTGAGAAAATACTGTATATTATTGATCTTCCACTATCAGTATCATCAAGTACAGGTTAAACAGACAGACAAATAGATAGACAGGGGTGATAAAAGCCATTCAATATGAACAGAAGAAAGTAACAAGAAAAGTACACAAATAAATAGTAAACAAGTGAACATCATCCGGACAATTCAAAGCTGTTATTGTTATTCGGTATATTTGACCCTGCTGAAGTTATTAATGTGTGGTCTTTTGTGCTGTCTCCGAAGTCAGCGTCATATTTTTAAAACATGCAGCTATTGAGCTGACGATAATTATATCCGTTTGACTAATACTTTCTAGAGATGTGGACATATTTCTCTTTGCCAGCATTTTCCAACCTGTCATGACATTTATTTTAGAAAAAGTGAAAACCACTCAGATTGCCACTCCCTCCTCCTACTCCACACAAATGGAGGAGAGGAACGATCCTCAAAGGCGTTGGATCCACCAAAAGAGCCATGGTGGAACCTACAGCCCGCTTCACGCTCAGAGGGAGTGACGTAAGGTCGTCATCGTGGTTTTTGTGCCGCCCACGTTTATTCGACGTCTCGGCAAGACGATTTTTTTTTTTTTTTTTTAAACTTTTATTGAGTGTTAAGAAACATTTGCATTTGTATTGTTCGTGTTGTTACAGAGCGTTGCATGTGGAAGTGTAGGTGACATATGCGCAAATTTTTACAACATTTGTTTCAACCTTTTTACATTTGAAATGGGGGGTAAAGAAAAACGAGTACAAACAACAACAGGACGGTAGTATACCATTTTTTTTCCCTCTGCCACCATTTCACCTGTCAGCTCCAACCCCACCAATACCATCATCACCACTTGGTAATGAGGCAAATGGCAGTAAAACTTGTTAGAACCGACCGGTGAAGGCAGCAGCAGCATCAAAACCAAACATTATCGAAAAGGTGGGGGGGGGGGGGGGGGGTTGTCAAGGAGTATCCTAGTTTACAATGCAGGAGGGGTAGTTGTTGCATTTGTATTGTTTGTGTTGTTACATGCGTACTGTGTGTTCAGTATTTGTGTGCGTGTTTTTACAGAGCGTTGCATGTGGGCGTGTAGGTGACATATGCGCAAAAATTACAAATATTTTATACATTTAAACATTTCTCCATTGACATTGTTGTAAGGAAATATTTTAAATCCAAAGCATGATGGTATCGGGCTGTTATTTTTCCCCTGCCGCCCCGCTCTCCTGTCAGCTCCAAAAACTCCTACCAAGTACCATCACCCTCGGTGATGATAAACATGGCGGTGCAGAACTGAAACAAAACGGTGAGGGTGGCAGCAGAGACAACAATCACAGTATCAAAAGGGTGGGAGAGGGGGATGTGTTTGTATACGCGTTTACAAAGCCATATATATTAATAGTGATTACAATGATAATAATGCAAAGTAACAACCAAATACATAAATAAATATCATAGTGACAAGGAATAACAACAGTGCTGAGACTAGTGATAGACTCAATGATAATAAATAATAGTTTTAACATGTGATTTTATGTGCTAAATTGATTACCTTAGGAATGGTGTTTACATGAAATACATCTTATAATAATAATGACAAGGAATAAAAACTACTAAGGGTGATAACAGCAATGCTAATAAACACAATGATAGAATTTGTTATGATAATGATCACATTTTCCAAAACTGTGATTCCATTTGCTAAATGATTTCCTTAGGAATGGTGTTAAAACATGGCAGGTACATACAATAACAATTGCATCCTGCACTGTTAAATAATATCGTAGGTGTAAAAAGGAGCTGGTTATCTTTTTTCTCCTTGCTTATTGTTTCTTTTTTTTTTTTTTTTTTTACATATGCATGCAATGTTCAATAATAGTAGAAGTAAAAGGAGTTGGTTTTCTTTTTCTCCCTGCTTATTTTTTTGTCATATTTGTAAGGGTTCATTCATTTTTTTCCCTTCCTCTTTTTTTTAAAAACTTTTTGTAAAAAGTAAAATAAGCATCAGTATTAGCACAACCTTTTTTACAATCTTTACATTTTTGTTTCCCTTGCCATCTCCTCACCAATTTGTTTCATTCCACCAATGCCTTCATCACCCTTATCTGGGCAATGATGGTAAAGGCAGGATAATTATTTGAACCAAACCGGTGTGGGTATCAGCAAAGGCAAACACAAACCATGAGCAAGGGGAGGGGGGCACATGGGAAAGGGTTTTTTGTTTATTACTAATGATGACAATAATAATAATGGCAAGAAGAGGCATACTGAGGGTAATAACAGCAATTATAAAAAACAGCAAGGGTACTAATAGTTATGAAAATGATAACATATTTACAATATGTGATTCCATTTGCTAGGATGATTTTCTTTGGAATGGTGTTAACATAGCCTAGCAGGTACATACACTTGCAAACTGCAGTTTTTAGTAATACTTGGAGTAAAGGAGTTGGTTATATTTTCCTACTTGTTTTTTTTTTCCTAACTGTAGGGGTTCATTCATATTTTCCTCTGTGTTCTCTCTTTCTTTTGTTTTTTTAGTAAAAATTTAGCCAAGCATTTGTATTGACACAAGTGTTTACAGTATCATTGGTTTGGTAACCATTTGTGATTTTGTATTCATTCATTCAACACTCAATCACATGATTCAAAGGGGGTGACAAAGAGAAGAAGGGACATGACCACTCTTTATGATGGTACAGAATGGACAAATGTTTGAAACAAAATAGTGGGGGTAGTAGCAAAAGCAACAAACCTTAAGCAAAGGTGGGGGGGGGGGGGCATGGGAGATGAAGTTGTAAATTAATAATGATGATATCCTTAATACTTTTCAAATTAATGATACTAAAGATAATAAGGGTAAGATAATGATAGTAATAATAATAATGATCACAATAATAGTAGACATTTTCATAATAATAAAAATAGTAAACAACAACAAACATATATTAATAATAATAGTAATAATAAAAATAATAATAATAATAATAATAAATAGTATAATAGATATGTGATTCTATTTACTAAGGTGATAATTTTAGTAGTGGTGGTAGTATAGCACAACAAGTGCATTTAAAGCAAAACATTCCATAAATAGTAATTTGGAATGGGAGGAGTTGATTTTCTTTTCTCCTTTTTTTCTTTTCCCCTTATCTATAAGTGTTAAAACCATCATTTTGAAACAAATAAAACAAGCATTTATATTTCCACTATTCTTTACATAAGGGATTGTCATTTGTCTTTTGACCATATGTGATCTTTTAAATAATTTACTCATCATTCACTCACAGTTTCTTCTTTCTTTCTCGCGCTCATGTATACCAAATTTGTAATACAATAAGGAATACATGTGGTTTAATCTGGAAATAGTTGTGATATTTTGCGCGTGTACATAAATGATATTAAGTGTGTGTTATATGTGTAGTGCTTGTGTCTGGCAGAGTTTCTGCATGTCCATATGAGATGTCTATAGTAAGAAAGAGCTATAAGTAGTTTTGTGTGTATGTCTTTTGCTGATTTTGGTAAAGTGTTGAGAAATATTGCTTTATATATGTCGGTTTGTTTGCCTGTGTGTGTTTGTATGAGGTGTTGGAGTGTTGCGCGTGTGGCAGTAATTGTTGGACATGTAAAATAAATGTGTTCCTCTGTCTCTTGTGTGTTGTTTCTACATAGCTGGCATTGTTTGTCTATGTATTGTCCCTGTGTTGTTGGAGTCATGCTGTATAATAACCTATATGTGATTTCTCTAGCTGTTGGTGTTATGTGTTTGTTGTGTAGGTTTGAAAAGGTGCATGTGAAGTCAGACATGAAGTATTTGTATCCTCTTTTGATTCTAAGTTTGAGTGGTGGTGCTTGCTCTCTAACTAACTGTTTGTATATTGTGTGTGTTGTTTGCTGTATTAACTGTTCATGTCCTTGTATTGCCTGTATGCATGTCTGATAGAATGTTGGCAGTGTTCCCTGATAGTGTGCAGTTGCATTGTTAAGTGGTGTGAGGTGTTTGATGTTGTGGGCTATGTAGTATAGTGCTAGTCTGTGCTGTTCTGGGTGTCTGATGATTTTACCTATGTAACTAATCCTAAGTGACAGTATTTTTGTGTGGGTGTCTTGTAATCCAATACCCCCCTGTTTCCTGTCTTGTATGAGAGTTTTGTGTTTAATGCTGTGAATTGTGTTGGTGAAGATAAAGCATCTGATTTGTTTGTTTATGTTTGTGATGGTCTGTTTGGGAGGGTCCAGTACTGTCGCTAAGTATATTATTTTGGGTATTATGAATGTGTTGACTACTATGCTTCTACCAAATATTGTGGATGTTTTATACCTATACCTATGTAACATGTCTGTGATCTTTTGGGTCAGTGCGTGCCATGTCTGTGTGTGTGTTTTTGTGGGATCACATGGAAATGTGATCCCATACAGTTTCATGGTGTCTGTGTGTCTCAGATCTGGAGGGAAATCAGACTTTTGTTTCCACTTTCCCAGTCCCATTATATATGATTTCTGTACATTTACTTTGGCTCCACTGCCTTTTCCAAAATAAGTAAAGGTGTGGAGTATGTTCCTTATTGATGTGTTGCTAGTGGGAAAGAAAGCAGTGTCATCTGCATAAGCGATGAGCTTCTTCTCTCCTATTCCATGCAGGAAGGTGCCTTTAATACTAGTGTCTTGTCTTATCTTCTCTAATAAAGGCTCTAGGGTGAGCACATACAGTAGTGGTGATAGGGGACATCCCTGCCTTACAGATCTCGTGAGCCTGAAGCTGGCTGTCAGTGAATGGTTCACCAACACTTTGCTCTCAGGATTTTTGTACAAGATCTGTATCCACTGCCTGTAATACTGTCCTATATTACAGTGTTCTAGTGTTCTATGCAGGTATGTGTGGGAAATTCTGTCAAAGGCCTTTTCCTGATCCAGGGACAAGATGGAGGATGGACAGTCTTTCCCGTGTGTATAGGTGATTATGTCTCTAATTAGATGGGTGTGATTATGTATATTTCTGTCTTTGACACTGCACTGTTGGTCAGGGTGTATTAGTGTTTGCATGAAAGGTTTAAGTTTGTTGGTGAGTGTTTTGGCAAGTATCTTGTAGTCTGTGTTGAGTAAGGAGATTGGTCTGTAGTTCTTCAGTTGTGTCTTGTCAGTTTTGTCTTTGCATATGAGTGTAATGTAGGACATGTTGCAGCTCTCTGGAAGTTGTTTTTTGTCAAAGGCTTCCTGATAGACTTTGAGGAGAAGATTCCCTAGGATAGGAAAGAAGTGTTGGTAGAATTCTACTGTCAAACCGTCTGGTCCTGGGGTTTTGTCTTTGTTCATTGTGCTCAGTGCCTGTGTTATGTCTTTCAGTGTCAGTTCTGTGTCCATTGTGTCTCTGTCTGTGTCAGATAATTTCTTTGTATACCGTAAGAAGTTGTCTTGTATCTGTGTGTCGACTGTCTCTGCTGTGAATAGTTGTGTATAGTGTTCCTGGAAAGCAGTCTCTATGTGTGGTGTTTCTGTCTGCATGTTCCCTTGCATGTCTGATATTTTGCTTATTTGTCTGTTACGTTGTACACTCTGCTCCATTGCTAAATATTGTCTCGTAGGTGCCTCTTGTGTGATTGTGTCGAGCTTTGTTCTGAGAAGAGCACCCAGATATCTGTGTTGTTGGTGTTCTTCTAGTTGTGTTTCTAGTATGTGTAAGTGTGATGCATTTCTGTCTGTCTGTTTTGTTAGCCGTATGGCTGTCTGTATGATACGTTCCTGTCTTATTCTGTCTTTGTGAATCATGGTTGCTAAGTGTTGTGTTCTGCTTCGTATGGTGCTTTTTAGCAAGTCCCAGTATTGTGTGATGTTCTCAGTCGGTATATTGTCTGTGTACGTGTGTATGAGCTGTGTCATATATTTTACATATTCTGGGTGTTTCAATAATGAATTATTGTATTTCCAGTGAGGTGACCGTTTGTATGTCTGCGTGGCTGTGCTGTTTGTGCTGATGTGTACTAGTATGCCTTTGTGGTCTGTGTAATCTAATGTTTCTCGTAGATGTTTGGTCTGTATGATGTGGTGTGTTGCGGGTGTGTAAATCCTATCTAATCTAGATGATCTGTTGTGTGTTTTGTTTGTGTATGTCGTTTCTCTACTGTCGGGGTGTGTATGCCTGAATGCGTCTGTGAGGTTGTGAGTATCGATGATGTTTCGTAGTGTATCTAGTTGATGTATACCGTCCCCGCCGGCCCTCCTCAGCTGTGTTCTTACTTCTCCCCCTAACACGTCTATTTCTTCAAGCACGCAGTTGTAATCGCCGGCAAGAACGATATTTTGTCCCCTGTATGTCTGTGTTAATAATTCGTCTAACTGTTCATAGAATAAGGGTTGGTATTGGTAATTTGGTGGTGCATGTATGTTAACTATTGTGTAGGCGTGTGTGTCGTTCTTTAGTTGAACCGTACTAACTCTACCGTGTTCGTCTCTGTGCGTTCTAACAATATCCCACGTGTCGGATGTTTGCAGTATGGCTGTCCCTGACCCACTGTTTTGTTTCGCTAAACTGAAAGATGAATTCTTTAATCCTAACCGTGTTACTAGTTCTACTGCTTCAAAGTCTGTTTTGATGTTAGTTTCTTGTAATAGGATGAAATCTGGTTTGTATTTGTGTATGAGTGTGATTATGTATTGTAATTTCGTTTTCATGCCACGAATATTAACGCTAATTATACATAGATTGTCAGCCATTTTAAAAATAGAATAAAAAACATGGTGGTTAAATTTACGTGATTACCTTTGTACAAAATACTTCAAATCTGGGCTGTGTCTTCGGTTTTGGTGATAGTTTTGTGGTTTTCGTTCTCCTCGTGGTCTTCGTCGGTGTCTTCGTCGGTGTTGATATAAAGTGGTCCTTCATTGTCACTGTTTTCATGCTGTTTTGTATCAGCTTTCTTGCATGGTTTGGAAGGTGAAGGGGAAGATCTTCCCTCCTCTTCTCCTATGTCTTTGTTGTTTGTGGAATTCTTTCTCTCTGCCCGCTGCCTTTTTTTGCCGTAGCTGACGGTTTGGAATCCGTCGTCGTTGGCTTCTTGTGGAGCTGTTTTTGTTTGAGCAGTTTCTACGGCTGGCTCCGTGGTCACCGGTCTGCCAGTTACTTCGACGACATCTTGGACAGCGTTGTTTTTCTGTGTGTGGGCCTTCCCCATGATTGCCGGGAATTCCTCTTGTGCTAGTTCAGATGTTTTCTTATTATTTTCTTTCTTCTGCCGCCTTGTCGGGCATTTGTTAGACCAGTGATCGTCTAGGCTGCAATATGGGCACTGAGTCCGGCGACCGGGCATAGAGAACATTATGCGGTGGTCGCCTGTTATTTTCCCTGGCGCCGTGATCTTTGCGTAATGCGGCACCGGTTTTGTGGGGGTACACAGCACGCCCCACTTGCCGCCACCGTACTGGATTCTGAAGACTTCCGCGTTTTCGTCTCCAATTGTCTTTTCGACTATAAATTTAACTCCCTGTGGAGAAATAGTGTTGGGAAGCCAATGAATCGTAACTCGGTCCCTTTCTCGTTCCAGGTGCTCTATTGATAGCTCCAGTCCCTCCGCCGGCAGCTTAACTGTTTTGCCATGAAGGCCTTTGTATACTGCCACATGGGCCGCCTGTGTCAGGTTGACATACCACCGAGTAGGTACTTCATACCGGTATACATCAGTAATGCCGCCATGTGGTACTCCACATGGGCCCAGCAGCGTGCTGTAGATTAACGAAGGCGTGGCCTTGGCCGCAGCGCCAGGGCCGGTAAATGTAATGACCAACGTACCTTTGTTGTGCAGTGGTCTTCCCTCCAGGAAATGATCAATGTCGTTGGCTTCTTGTGAAGTTGATTTTGTTTGGGTTTCTACAGCTGACTCCGTGGTCACCGGTCTGCCAGCTACCTCGACGACATCTTGGACAGCGTTGTTTTGCTGTGTGTGGGCCTTCCCCATGATTGCCGGGAATTCCTCTTGTGCTAGTTCAGAGGTTTTCTTATTGTTGTTTTTCTTATGCCACCTTGTCAGGCATTTGTTAGACCACAAATGGAGGAAGTTATTAATGTGTGGTCTTCTGTGCTGTCTCCAAAGTCAGCACCATATTTTTTTTTAAATGTAGCTATTGAGCTGACGATAATTATATCTGTTTGACTAATACTTTCTAGAGATTTGAACACATTTCTCTTTGCCAGCATTTACCAACCTTTCATGACATTTATTTTAGAAAAAGTGAAAACCACTCAGATTGTCACTCCCTCCTCCTACTCCCCACAAATGGAGGAGAGGAACTATCCTCAAAGGTGTTGGATCCACCAAGAGTCATGGTGGAACCTACAACCCACTTCACGCTTAGAGGGAGTGACGTAAGGTCGTCATCGTGGTTTTTGTGCCGCCCACGTTTATTCAACATCTCGGCAAGGCCATACTTTAGAAACTATCCCTAAAAGTATGATCTTGATCAACACGCTTCACTTTCCATATCGATTTTCGGGTGGCTTAAAGGCTGCATCTGAATATTTTAAACAATTTTTACAGGCAAAATGTATACATGGTCGCACCAACAAAAATAACAGTATAATAATGCTATGTAAGATCATGTTTTATCAGAGAATATGATGATATTGAGGAATACAAGTATTCCATTGATGCTCAAGGTGGGTTTTTTTTAAAATATTAATAATAAATTTTCCCAAAGTAGCTTCCTGCTAGATGTCCCACGTCCGATACACCCATCTGGAGATCATTCGCCACATCCTGCACCAATCTTCTCTTTGGCCTTCCTCTTCCTCTCTTTCCAGGCATATAACCCTCCATTATTGTTCTCTCCAAACTTTTGTGGCATTTCAATTGACCAAAATATTTCAATTTTCTTTGTTTTATCATCCTTTACTGGCATACTTAAATACCTTCATCACATATTTTACCTTCATCACATATTTTACCTTCATCACATAGTTTACCTTCATCACATATTTTACATTCTATACATTAAAGGAACAAAAGTTGTCAGCTGAAAAGATTAGTCTCTTGACAATCACTTGTGTCTTTCTCATGTAATTTAATCTACACAAATATTCCTGGTCACAATTGGCAATACAGTGTTACAACATAGCTGATGCCTTAGCAAAAACGATAGGGAAAACCGCTGATAATCTCATGCGCACGGTCAGACGAGGGATCGATGTTTGGGCCGAGGGACAGATTGGCCACCCATTCCTCCGCTCATTTAGGCCTACACATTGTGATGGCCCTATAACATCACAGACATAGCAGGACACTTTTTTATGCACATGTTGCTCAGAGTGAACTCATTACATTAGGGTGGTGTCCACTCACAAGAGTTTATACACTAGTCCCTGAAATGATCATATTAAATGTTTGTATAAAAATCATGGTGACTGATGTTTATTAATAATATGATTGCACACTGTTACGTAAATAATTATTTGCATACATTAAGTATATAACTGTTGACAAGTAAGTAGGATACATTGTTTATCTGAATTATGGCAGTATCTCAGAGAAAAAACAGTAGTACATACACATACTTTGGTATAGCTGTTGTTGATGTTCCTGGCAAGGTTATGCTCAGTAGTTTGCCATTGCTTTCTGAGCGACCAGCTCACATATCCCGTAAGTAACCAACGTGAATGATCCGCTGCTGAATCTTGCGCAGCTGTGTTCCTCGCTGTGGATATACGGGATTACAGAGAAAGTCGTTAATCCCTTCACCAAGGAGACATAATTTACTGGTTTTTAACAGTCGCAGAGAGGTTAAAAGCTCTCCTCTTAAACTTCCTGTGTGATGATGACCCTACACTGGTCAGTTGGAATTAAAGTTAATGCCTTGTACAGAAAGCAATGGCAAACTTCTGAACATAAAACTTGCCTAGAAAATCAACCTGGGGTTGATCGCAGTGTCCTGCAAACGATATGAAATTTTATTATTCATTTGAATACCACACATTTCCTAGAAAATAATTCAAAATTCCACACTTGTACAAGCGATTTCTGTTTTTACGATGGAACTAGCAATTCAGGCATGCCTTCTGGCATTAAAAAAATTAATTTTTTTGCACCTGTTACAGTTAAAACTGGTCATATTATGCGAATGAGGTAAAACAATACATGACCATCAAATGTGATCAGAACAATGAATTTAAAGATTTTGTTGTAATACAAAGTATGTGCAGAGATAAACATAAGTTCTACCAAGGATTCGATGCATATGTAATACTACTTCAACTTGTTCACTTGCTATTAAATAAGCACCCTCTCTATGACTGCTCAAAATATGACAAATCTAGACAAGCTTTCTGACCTAGAGAAATAACAGTGAAGGATAAACTCTATGGATCACTGAGTGAACTAAACTAGACAGTGAAGTTTATACAAGAGACAACATGAAATATCTTTGGTCACTTTTACTTCCCATAACATTTCATGGTACCAATTTAAGGCTAGATTGAACTGGGGGTCCTAGTTAATATTTCTTAAATCTCCAGAGTTTAAATACATGACCACTGCACCAGCAAGCAAGTGTACTAGCAACTGTATATCCCATAAAATGTGAGTATAATACTATAAATTGTGAGTCTAGTATATGATGATGAGGGAAGACTGCCAGTTGCTGGCTGAAGTACTAATAGAAGAAACTGGAACTGATAACCAGAAAGAGAAGATCATTGACGTATCTGCATCCCTGAATGAAAACATGAAACTGGTCTTATGTTTTATGATACTGTCTAAGCAACCGATCATGTTTTACCAAAACGTAACATAGTCACATTGTTGTTTTCATTTCTTCAACAAACACATATGTATGAAGTATCTCTAACTTTCTGAACTAGACAAAGTTGATATTTCAACATGATAATGCTACTCTGGGTCAGAATTTAAAGTAATAATTACTTGGAGTGGCAAAGGTAAAGCAACAACTAGCATATAAACATTTAAAGTAACAACTAGAAAACAACTGGTACATAAACCAGGATCAGACGCATAGAGAACTAAAATGATCACTAATAAACTACAATTGGTGCCTGCACAAAACAAAAAGATTGCATGCAGTGGTATTTGAGGATCACCAATGTGGAGCTCATGAGAGAACAAAACAAATAGTAGTAAATCAAGAGGTGAAAGAGAAGAAAAGACGCTGGCACTAGATAGGGCATACATTGAGAAAACTTTATTACAGTATAACTAGAAAGGCCTTTGTCTGGAATCCAGACGAAAAAATATAGGAAGTCTTAAAATCACATGGAGAAAAGAAGTAGAGATAGAAATTAATATAAGGAGGACATGGACGGAACTGCGTAAGAAAGCTAAGGTTAGGACAACATGGCTTAAGTTGCTTGATGAACTGTGTCCCAATGGGGATAAAAGGCAAATGAAGAAGAAGAGGCACATAAACTAGGAAAAGTTGATACAGTAATAAATATATGGGACAGAATGTGTAAAGAAAAATAACTGAATGTATTTTGTTCAAATAAGCATAACTGAAGTTCACAAAGAAAAAAAGATCATTTTTTTTCCCTTTGATTCACTAAACAAAACAGCTAAAATCAACAATAGCACTCAAATCTATAGTAATCGAACTCAGTTAGTTAGTTAGTTAACAACTATAAGTCATTAACATCATCAACTTCATGCAGTTACACAAAGAATAAATACATTCATAATTGATTGAACATTGCTCTAGTATTACAAGAAAACAATGTGGTGAAAAACTATCACAGATAATGCTTGAATCACTTCTAGCTGACAAATGTTAATATAATAATTCTGCTAGAGTTTGCTATTGAATCTGGTAATTAACCCTTTACCGGGCAATGCGTCCGGGAATGTTTGTACCCCTGAACGGGCAATCCGTCCGAAACCATCCGTGACTATTATGAATTGTAAAAACGCGAACCTCTCGGCTTTCCGAGACTTCCAATTGTCTACTTTCGGTTTCACAGATAGCTTGACAACGTGGCCGCCATTTGCAAGCGTGTACTTTGAATTTGAACGGATTTTAAAAATAGTTTTTGTGGGTTTTACACTTTGTATTTCAAAATGGATTTCGACAATTCTTCACGTGATAGCAGAGATTTTGCTGGGTTCAATTTAAGTGACACTGAAAGGCACGAAGTTGACTATTAATCGGAGCTAGATATCAGTGATCAGCATTACTCTGCATTAGCAGTCGTGAGTTGGACATTAAAGAAAGTGATTATGATTCAGAAAATGTTTGTACATTGCCATATAGATGACTGACAATCACAAATATGGTGTATTTTGTAAATATTTGTGTTCATGTGTGGATTAGCAGCATCATTCACGTGAGTAAAATATTCTGCATGCTTTTCCCTTTATTTTGCTGTTGATTTGACTAAAATCTGTTGACTAACAACTAATATGTGATATTTTTACTAACATAATCCAAAATTTTACTGAACCTCAAAATTCTTCTTGCCTGTTCAGGGCTACAAAACAGACAAACGCCAGCCCGGTAAAGGGTTAAAAGAGAGAGAAGATTTCGAAAGTCGTGCATTATAAGAAGATGGCTGGTTGGTTGAGAATGATCTAGAAGACAAAGGTTTAACTCCCAATCAGGTAATCTAGATCCTGAAAAAGGCTTCAGCAACGATAAACAAACAACACCAGCCTCCAATTGTTCTTAAACCTGTATAAATATTTTAACACTTAAAGGACATTAGAAATCTCACCTACTTGATGCAGGATTTTTGTTTAAATTTTTCGTAAACTGGCAACCCTCTTTCCTGTCTGAACCATGTTGTGGAAGAGAGGCTTGCATGTCCTAATGATCCCAAAAGCTAAGATTTTGGTAATGTTGCTACTGTGTCATATAGATCAAGCGACAGGAATAAGACAAAGTTAGACACAAATCTGTTGCCTTGTAATAGATTGGGGACTGTCAAATGCTAGGAAAAGCAAACCCGAAATAAATGTTCGTAAAATTGGATGTACTGGGCCATTAAAGTGCAACATGACTCACTTCCTGGTGAGACTGGTAACATATGCAGATCAGTTATTTTCATATTTTCTTTGCTACATAACTACACTGGTGTTATACATGGTAATACAAACTACCACAATGACAGTATGAAACAAAATGCTTGGCAAAATTTACTAACCACAACTACTGGCCTTCAATCATGTAAAAGATAAAGGTAATATACCCACCTATAACTCGATAAGTACCAGGTACGAGTCTAAGTGTAGACAACAATTTTATTTTTACAAACCAACGAAGCCAAAAATGTTATACTGCCCAATCATCTCTTCTTCTTCTTCTTTCGTTCGCTTGAAATATGTCTATAACTGCAGTGCTGTCTCTTGTATGAACTGAACTGTCTTTTTCAGTTCACACAGCGGTCCATAGAGTTTATCCTCCACTGTCGTCTCTCTAGGCCAGAAGGTTTGCCTAGATATGTTATATTTTGGGCAGTCTTGGAGTATGTGCTCTGCTGTCTGCGACGCCAATCCACATGTACACATGGCTGTTTCACCAATCTTGAATTTTGTATACATGTGGTTGCGTAATCTATTGTGCCCTGTTCTGAGGCGCAGAATAATGACTTGTTCTGGTCTATCCATAATGTGGTAGTCATCTTGAGCAGGTTTTGGTGGCTTTCTGACTGATTTGATCATTCTTTTCTTTTGATGGTATGTTACAGGCACATCAGGCTGTTCTTCTTTGGCTCCTTCCTTAGCCAATTGATCAGCTCTGTCGTTCCCGGGTACTCCACAGTGGGATGGTATCCACTGTATGGTGACCTTATGCTGACTGCTAAGTTCAGAAAGTAGTGTCCTTAGTACTGGCAATTTCCCAGACAGGAGCGCCTCGAGTACTGATTTTGCATCTGTCAATAGCACCACAGGTTGTGTACCATTGCTGGTATTCCCAATCATCTCTGATAGTGAATGGAATTTCTGGCCTCAGACAAAATAAGAGGTCTCATGTGCACCTTCAGCATGTTAAACATCCTTGAAAGTTTAAAACTGTGAACAGTAAGCTGAAAAGGATGCTGCCGTAGCTATATTTAAAACATCATAAAACCTACTCACAAGACAGTATATACAGAACATGAAATTGTGATATGCACACATTGAGATCTAGGCTGGTGCCAAGATGTCTGTGAAATGACCATGCTAAATTGTCTAAAACATGAGATAAGGGCACTGGTGAGTCCTTTCAAGTGTGATGAAGCTGATTCTTGAATTCTATCATCTTGAGTAAACAGCAACTTTTAGTGACCAATGGAGTTCTTGTTTTGTTTTAAAGAAAATGTAGAACAATTCTACTAACAAATAAATACAGATTTCATAAATGAGAATGGGAACTCAGAATCCATGATTTAATTAACTGATGAGCTATTGCTTGTCTCGGAGGTACAAATAGACCATCTGGATGCTGCTGGGCCAACATTTGACTAACTTCAGAACGAGAAAACCATCTTGCATCCTCCAGTTCATCTTTGTCCACCTATAACCAAATCATACGTATTTATTTACTACACAAAGAACTATTATCCATGACACACAATAGCAGTATTTGTTTTACAGTATAAATATGGCAGTATTTCAATCTCCAACAAGCTGACATTTGAAAATTATACATTAAATAACAATAAATCAGAAACAGGCTTACATGTATAGTAGACTGGAACTCATCATCTTTCATTCCCAGACAATTCTCAGACAATTATGGAAACTGTCTGGTATCCATTTTATGAGGCTGCATCAACCCCGGAGCCACACTCAGAAAAATTAATCCTGCCTCTGCTGGAGATTGAACCCCAACTGCTGTCTTGACAGGCAAGCACACTAACAAATATGCCACTGTGGTTCCAGTTGCTGTGGTAAATCATTCTAGTGTATACTCAGTTTTATTTATGTGTTTAAATATTACTCATAATGTTTTTCAATGTTTGGTGACTGCAAATCCACTATTTTTAAAAGTTACTTCTAAACACAAATGTACTTTCATCATGAATTTATATCCACATAAGAAAGCAAACTTAGTAGTAACTATAATAGAAAATCTCAATTACCAACATAACTGTATAAAACGCTTTAGCATCGATTTTAATTTAAAGGAGAAAATGAAGTTAATATCCCTTAATATCAGGCTCAGAGTTACAATGTTGTCAGAAGAGAGTTAACATATCATTGCCATATACCTGGATCAGGCTATGGATTGTAAGACACAATTTGCACAGCATTAGTTAAAGAAGAATGAAAAGTGTGCAAGACGTTTTGGTGCAAGCACGAAAACGTCACGGTAGATCAGTTAGACTTGAGCTGGCGTCCACGTCGGGCATGGCTTCTTGTCACTATAGCACGGCTAATACTATGCCGCTTTGTTTAGAATAATGTGCTGTTAAGTATAGTTGGAACATCTCTGTGGAGCGACTGCTTTGTCAAAATCGTCATATTAAAATGGATTGTGAGAAGAAAACTATCCAGCGTCGTCTTGTGAAGGTTTGGATGCAGTGGCCGATTTTGGTTTTCATTTTTAATTAACGAACAAGGAGAATTAGACAACATATATATATTAACGTCCTCGCTCCTTGGCAATCATACGACAAATTTGTGGGGATTAATTATTTCTAGAAAATACCATATTAAAAACAATTAGAGACATACAGAGATTTTTAAAGATGGTTGGTTATGAAACCTGTAGAAGACCATGTTTTAGCTCCTCTAGAAAACTGAGTTTTAACTCATAAGTCTTATGCATTGGCATTCAGGTCCATAGGCCTTGAAAAGGGCTTGCATCTATGGAGTGAGGTTGGTGTTGAGACTTTTCTCCCGAACAAGACACCAGAGTACCATCTTCACCTGGACTGCAGAGCTCCTATTTCCCTCTCCAAGACCAGAAACGAGCAGAGTGTGCAAGACTGGGATCGGAACTTCACATCTACAGAGGGGCATCTGAGAATGTTACCAGGTCATAATTAAGCACAGAACATAGTAACCGGCTGGGATACGACCTAAACTAGAACTGTCTCCTCCACAACTTTTAGATATTTAATTGTCAACAGACTCCAACCCAGTGCTCAGGTGGAAGATGTGTAATGATAAAATTAG
Organism: Cepaea nemoralis; assembly: GCA_014155875.1. NCBI lineage: Eukaryota > Metazoa > Mollusca > Gastropoda > Stylommatophora > Helicidae > Cepaea > Cepaea nemoralis. The sequence goes on along the minus strand of JACEFZ010005900.1, from coordinate 193,981 downwards.
CTTAAATACTGCAACAACAAATGTACAAAACTACAATTTACCTGTATAGTATCAGTGCGAGCATAAGCTATGCAGCCCAGCATTAAAGAGGCTGGAAAAGGCCACGGCTGACTAGAATGATATTCAACCTTTCCTATTTTGACACCACTTTCCTCCTCTACTTCTCTTCGGCAGGTGTCTTCTATACATTCACCTATAAATAAAAATGAACATCTGTGGTAGTGGGTATGTATAATTTCCACATAAAACCAACTGTCTCTTGATGTTTACTACCAATTTTCATAGGACTGAAATTATGTTTTATTATCCACATACTGATAGGTATAAATATTTGAATAATCATATTGTCAACAATCCAACACCAACTGTAATGCTGTGTTCAGAGACGGTGGAAAGAACGCAGGCAATGAATTACCTGGGGATACGGTTTGATCGAAGCCTTGCTTATAATGTGCACATAGACCAGGTGATAACAAAGGCCAAGCGGGGCTTGGCAGCGATGCGGGTGATGGCAGCAGCAAACTGTGAGCAGCGCCATCTATGTCTTCTGTACGAGGGGCTGGTCATGTCTGTTTTGGAGTATGCAATGGCAATCCTGACTCTCAGCCATAAGCAGATAGAAAGGATGGAAAGAATACAGAATGAAGCTATGCGCATTATTCTTGGATGTACAAGAGATACAGCATGCAGGGCGATGCGCTACCTTCTTGATTTTCCAACCATTGAAGAGAGAATGCAAGTTTGCAGGGCACGCGCCTACCTCAGAATTAACGCAAACACACAGCATCCACTGCATAGTGAAATTAGGAAGGTGAAGGGCAGCAGGTTAAAAAGAGGACGGTCGTGGATGGGTCAAGCCGAAGACATTCTTCAACAGGTGTGTTCACTTGAGGACTTAGAACCTGGCGAGGAGTGGGTGCAAGTGCCAACAGACTTCTGCACATCCTTTTCAGTTTGCATCCAACTAGATAGAAAATGCAGACAAGAAAATCCGGCTGCTGTGGAGGCTGAAGTACAAGCGTTGATTTTCGAGAATTTGCTAGACAGTGACGCGGTCATCTACACAGATGGGTCGGTCGTCTGACATGTGAGAAGCTCATGGGCCTTTACAGCTCGGGCCGGAGGAAGAATTGTGAAGGAGGACTCTGGTGCTTTCACTGAAACCACAAGTAGCCTGACCATGGAAGTCATGGCAGTAAGTAAAGCAATAACATGGCTCGAGACACAGACATTCACTAGGGCTTGTTTCCTTAGCGACTCAATGAACATGATCAAGAGGATAGAGGAGGGGTCGATCCGAAGAGAATGGTTGCTGCCTCTGGAGCGGTCTCGGCTGGCAAAGATTAGTTTCATCTTCGTGCCAGGTCATGCGGGAGAAATGAGCGGGCTGACAAGCTCGCAGGTGAGGCTACTGTGGAGGGCGGACGCGCCATGGATCAGGCTGACATTCTGAATGCTCTACGAGAAGTGAGACTTTTGCAAGAACCAAGTGATGACTGTGAATCTACAACAATGGCCAGACTGCGAGAGCAGCAAATTAAAAGAGGGGTGGCCAAACAAGAACACTACGCAGGAAGCCAAAGAAGATTGATAAACCAACACAGAACTGGCGTCGTTAGCCGCTACATGCTGCGGGATTTGCTGAGGAGGGGATCCGAGCACTTATGGACTGAATGGTCCGATGTGCAACGAGGATGATCTGTCGACTAACTATACTGATAGGTTATCATGGCAGATGTACAAATGACACTGGTTTCATTCACGGATCAGCGAAGTGAAGCCTTAAAATGGTTTACAATTAAGACTCCAATACTCTGAAATACTTTAAACTGCTTCCAATTAGCACGCTGCTTTTTCTTCTTTTGCCTTTTGTACCCCATTGGGGTTCAGGCCTACAACAAATGCATGCCAAGTGTTCCTGTCTTTAGTCCACATACAGTTAATCTCTGTCTTTAATTCTCTTCTCCATGTTTTTAGGTCTCCCATTATTTTGTCTGTCTTGCAATTAACACTCTAATACTGTCATACTCCAGTTAGGTTACAATTAGCACTCTAAAACTCTCATACTCCAATTGGGTTAGAATAAGCACTCTAATACTCTGAAATACCTTACATAGTTTACAATTCCAAAATATTGCACTCTAAAATACTCTTAAGTGACACAGTACTTTATATTTATTGTCATTCAAGCCAAAGTGGCTGTAATCTGAATGTCCACTAATAGTTTCATGTTTCTGAGTATAGAGGCAGGTGTAATAATAAAACAGCAACCACATGCATATCTATTTTGTATGTTCATGTAAACACTTCCAGGTGTAGGTTCACAGCCATCTTATGAGTATTTATCACACTGTCAGCATATAAAATGTGGAGTGACGAGGGGATCTGGCCGATGCTCGACGCTTAGAGGAAAGGTGAGACGCACATGTAATCAGATTGCTACTGGTACTATTGGGGTTGGAACTCTTCGCTGGCTTCTGAGGATGGGGACGGAGCGCTTATGGGAATGCCCTGAATGCTGTGATGTCGGTTCTTAATTCAATCAATCAATCAATCAATCAATCAATCAGTTCTGTTCAATTTTGTGATTTAACTAAAAATACAAATAAGAGCCAAGTGTTATGAAATGGAAAAAGGAAGAGAGTACAGTGATTCTGGATAGCCACGACATAGAAATATACTAGCATGTGATACATTCTGCTAGAGAACATTGGCCGTGGAGAAGCAAGGTAGTCTATGGTAGTTAGCAAGACCCTTGATGATGATCTAGAGTGTTGTGGTGTGTGGTGCAACAATGTCATTTCTAATCAGTCTTGTTACATGTAGAGCAGTGGTTCTTAAACTGTGGGGAATTTCCCCCCCCCCCCCCCCCCCCACCCAAAGAGGGAATTTTAGGGTTTCCATGGGGAAAATTAAAATTATTTCAAGATCACGTTAATACAAGAACCGATTACTTGATATTGTTTTCCCCTCCATACTTTACTGTACTTCCGCCCTTCTGAAATTCATTTTATAACACAAGTAGACCTGCAAATCACGTTTTATGTAGACGTCTAGACTTCTAGTATATGTTATTAAATTTAGCTTCCATTTTACATATACTAGGTAGGGGAAGGGGGGAATTTATATCGAGTAAATACAAAAAGGGGGTGGGGGGGGGGGATGATGTTCTGAACATATGGTGAAGAGGTGCATGGGCCATAAAAGGTTGAGAACCACTGATGTAGAGGTCTTTGTGGCTTAATCAAATGGAAACCACAGAACTGTTAAGTCATGTTACATTTAATGATTCTCTAAATCTGTTGAACTGTAGACTAAAGTAGAGGCCATTGTGACTTAATCAAATGGAAACCACAGAACTGTTGTTAAGTCATGTTACATTTGAAGATTCTCTAAAATGTTGAACTGTAGATTAAAGTAAGTATCAAAGATCAAATTTACTGAGAATGAAATATCAGGACTATTATTTCTTTTTAAAAAAAGACTGGTAATACAGTGCTAGCATTACTAGTGTATATTTGGGGGCTTGTTATGAGGGCTGAGGACATAAAGCCCACTAGGTCAAGCACATTGTTCAGGCTAAAATTTGTTATCCTACCTCAAACAGATAAAAGAAATTCTTTGCCCTACTAGAGATTTGAGCCTAGTTCCCCTGCTGTGTGCGCCTGGTACCCTAATCCTAAGGATGTGTAAAGAGACATTATAAAAATGAACACATACATAAACTTTCTTTACACTCATAACTGCATCAGCAGGTTTGTTTTTTTCCCCCATGTAAATTCTTTGAAGTTTGTAAAATACACTGTTTCCATTATTACACTTTTGTGTGTGCATTACTTCTCTTTCACAGCAATGTCTGTGTTAACATTATAATGGTGGTTTTTCTGCTGTTTGTATAGACAATATAACTGTCAGTTTGATCTTTCACATGCTGATTATTAGTTTTTCACTACATTGTAATTTATTTGCACATGAGACTATAATATCATTTCATTCAAGGTTTATAAAAATTTTCATTATAAATTGCATACTGTAAAAAAAAAAAGTTGCTTAAAAGTCGACAGGGTTGACTTCATTGCACAGGGTTTTATCCCATATGGCTCGGTCTCTTTCCACAGCGCGGAAAGTGTCGCACAAAGCATGAACTCCTAACTCCAGTAACAACCCACAGGAGTCTCTGAAAAAATTCACTCGTGGACCGAAGGACGCAGCCCGGAATCAAACCCACAATTGCATACTGTAACTGTAGAGCAGAACTTGAAATTGATACTAGTACCCCTAGCATTCGGATGCAGGTAATTCAAGCAAAGTGAAGTGTGTAACTTTTGTGAGGGGTGACTTCTGTTAGCAGATTTGAATTAAGGTTGCTAATTTGTTGTGGATGCAGCATCTTAAAGTAGGTATCTGAGTTCTTTAAGAAAAGGGAATTAAGACACCCCACATCATACAAATTTTGATCTAGAATATCTAAAGCATCTGGACAGGACACCTAAGAAACTAGTCTAACTAGAACAGTGGTTCTCAACCTTTTTTGGTCCTATGCCCCCCTCACCATATTTTTCATAACGTCATCCTCCCCCCTTCCTATAAAAAATTGGCCGGTGCCCCCTTCACCGTATTTCAGAACGTCATTGTCCCCCCCCCCCCCCCCCCTTTCATATTTCCTATCTAAAAATTCCCCCACCCTACACAGTATACGTAAAAATGGAAGGTAAATTTAATAGCATATACTAAAACAAGTCTAGACATCCACATAAAACATGATTTGTGGGTCCACTTACTTTATAAAATGAATTTTAGAAGGATAAGACGCACATAACTGTAAAGTATGAAGGGAAAAAAACAATATCAAGTGGGACGCAGAGGTGTTTTCCAAGGCACCAGGGCCGAGTTATATACTGGCCAAGACTTTGACGCTCCTCGTCGAGCGTCCTGGGCAACAGGTCCCTTCGGGGTCCTGGCTAAGGTCAGTAGGATCGCCGATTCCTCCGAAGTCGGAGAGTGTCTGCCTGTACGGCGAGGAACCACCAGTCTGCACACAATAAGCCAGACATGGGACAACGGATACTCACGCAAACCTCAAGTCCTGTATGACATCACACTGATGTTGGACAACAGGATGCCTTCATCCGACATACAGGACTTCGCGTTGGAACTCAAGCCAACGAACACAAGCAAGCAAGCACAATATCAAGTAATCAGTTCTTGTATTAACGTGATCTTGAAATGGTTTTCATCCTCCCTCCCTCCTCCCCCCCCCCCCCCCCCCCCCCCCCCCCCCCCCCCCCCCCCTAAAATTCCCCACCGGTTGAGAACCACTGAACTAGAAATTCCTTCCCCTGAACCCACACTGCAAAAGAAGTACAGTTAGGTTGTTGTTGTTTTTTTAAACATACGGAGATAAGAATTAGAAATAGAGATGAGCAATGTAGGATAAACATGAAAATATGTACAAGATATAGCAAAACAGAGGAAGGCCTGGTATAATATGGTTGCGAGCTATGCTCCACTGGAGGTAAAAAGGCAGAAGATGAAGCTTTCACAGTAGGATTTTATTTTTGAGAATGCCATAGAATAATCTTTACTCCTCTTAGGAGTTTTAAGACTCATCTCTTCATGGTCCACCAAAAAGTTTCTCGAATTTATTGCCATTTTGTCTGGCTCATGCACCCTCATGCCTAAGGTGTCTGCAATGTCCTGTGTCCAACTTCTGCTAGTCAGTCCCTGTCTCTTCTTAAAGGAACCATGCCTTCCATCAATATGTTTTCAAAGCCACTGTGCTAGCCAAAGTATTTACGTTTCTATGAAATGATGCTGCTTATAGTTTTCTTCAATGTTCAGACCTGGTAAATGTCAGTATCATAAGACTATCCTATCCTATGGTATGTATTTTACATTAGTTTCCAGTCTACAGTAATGAAACATTATGCTTATTTTGCTTTTTAATTATATGACATTTCTACAAGCAGTGAAAATACAATCAGCAGTAACATATGCTGCTAACATACATACCTGGCTCCATGAAGCCTGCAAGGCATGAATACATTTTTGGCGGGAATCTTTTCTGACGACCTAGCAAACAGTGCTGTTTGTCAGTTGACACCACTAACATGATCAATGATGGGTCTACACGTGGGTAACATGTGTTGTGAACACCTTCAATGAAAAATTGTACAGATTCATATTTTGAAAATCGTGTACAGATCAAATAACATTTACAACAGAAGAATCACCTGATGCACTTGTCACGTACTACCTAAAGAAAAGAATCAGCAAATAAATCAGAAAACCCTCAACACCAACACAAGACGATTACCATTTTATTGGCAGACTAGAACAAATTATTCTGTGCACACAATCGATTATGTAACCATATGTATACTAAATTCAAGACTAGTTGACCAGCCATGTGTACATGTAGATTAGTAACGCAGACAGCAGATCACATACTCCAAGACTGCCCAAAATATAACATATCTAGGCAAAACTTATGGCTGAGAGAAACAACAGTGGGGGATAGATTCTATGGACAGCTGAGTGAACTAAAGAAGACAGTGAGAGTCTCCGCGGCGAAGTAGGTCAAGCCGTCTGACTCAGGCTCTGAAGGTTGTGGGTTTATTTCTGGAGCCACGTCCTTCGAATCATGAGTGCATTTTTTAAAGGCTCCTGAGGGTCATCGCTGGAGCTACGGATTTGGTGCTTTGTGCGACACTTTCCACTTTCTGCGGAAAAGAGACTGAGCCATATGGGATAAAAACCCTGGTGCAATGAAGTCAACTCTGTCAACTTTTAAGCGACTTTTTTTAAGACAGTGAAGCTTTAAACAAGAGTGCAGATCTAAACAATAAAATTCAAGTGAATGAAAGAAGCAGAAGAATAAATTTAGAATCATTACAGAACAATCAAATTAACAGCTAAAAATAAATTAACATCCCATAATGAATCTACAAAGCCAAAGAAAATCTAGTAAAAAGTTAATTAAACAAACTGGAACAACATGGGTCCAACAGAAAGAAACAGTCCATAATTTAACTAATTATGGACACACTACTGCACTCCTACAGATTAACACATGTAAAAGACAAAACAAAATTGATAAATAATCCAAAAACTAATTTTAACCATGAAAACATAAAACTGTTTGTCTTAAAGTGTTTCATGTGTTGAATATTTTTACTATTCTCGAGTGGTATTTTAAATAATACAATTACTGTCTAAATATACAGCTAAAATAAACAACATTTTACTATAAACCTTCAAAACTCTTTGCTGTATGCATTTCTCTATATTTATGATGATATTGTTCCTGAGGTTAAATCCTCAAATGCCCGAGATCTAGTTTTGCATTGTTTCTATTAAGACAAAATGTATAGCAAGATATCATACCTTTACGACTGCTACAGTCAACTTTTGTACATATCTGTTTATATCCACCTTCCACAACCTTCTGTTCACTTCCACATGTTGGACAAAACCTGGAAACAATAGTTTCATTGATAAACTATGAAACATCAATTAAGCTTATAGTTTAAAATATTCAAATCTGATACTATAAAGTACATTTGATAAAATGAGTTTATTCAGGTTCACACTTATACTGTTACATTTAATATTTTTTTTAAATAATGAAAATATCATCTCACCTAATAAAACAAACATGCTAAATTATCAGCATGTAAGCACATTTTGTAAGTAACTTAATTTCTTTTTACTTCCACAATTGTCTTTGCTCTACGAAGTGATGTTTCACCAATCAAGCCGCTCTGTCAAGGTCTATTAAATTCCATGTCTTCATAATCCAGTCTATCCAGTAAGAATATTAAAGGTGACATAAGGCATGCTTTTCCCCCTTCTGTTATTTAAAACATATTTGTTAGTTTTACCTCATGAAGAACTTTGCATTTCATATCTTTATATGTTGCATTTATTAAGTAAAGGTCTGTAGGATTCTAACATGTCTCATCAATTTCCAAAGAGACTCCCTATCCATGCTGTAAAAGTCTTTTTATTGTCCAGTCTAATATAACTGTGGTTAATTATTTCAATGCTTTGCGCTATTATTATGCGTAATGTTTGATCAATGCAGAATCTGTTTGATCGGAAGCTTTTCTGATATCTTAATTTGTTGTCAATGGTATATATTTTAATCTTTCCAGAATGATCCTACTTAATATGTTCCCAGCAAATGTCCTAGCGATCATGTTCCAGTTATAGAAACGATGCTTCAGTGATACACAATAGCTATGAGTTGTGTTCTGAGCTTGTAGAATTAGGAACATGATGTTTTTGATGACGCAAAAACTTGGCATAATTCAACACTATTTGTGCATATTTTTTAACTGATAAAACTCTGTAACTACATTATAAACAAAAGATGTTTTGGCCATGTGCTCCTTATATTTTGGGGATGCAACCATAAGCTCAGGATAACAGTCAGTCTATGAGAGTGGACTCCAGAAAAGAAAACTCAACTGCCGTAGTCAGAAGATGGCCTAAGTGACACAGGACTAGAAAACAGACATGTATGCACCACAATGGTTCCTATGCACCATCCTACTTGTGACTCATGCTAGAATACATGCATAGCAAACGATCACAGAAGTTGAAATAAAATTTTGAGCATTGAACAGATTGTCTTTTTACACAAACACACATGTATATGTACATGTGTGCGTGTATGCATGAGTTTTTGTGAAAAACAAAGGTAGTCCCATGGCAGATACTGCTGTTTGGGTGCGAGTGAAGTTTTAGGTCATCACATGATCTAGGCAACAACATCTGAGGTGGGGATAATCAAATCCCTTCCTCAATGCTGGCTGTCACATTTCAGTAATACCCAGTATGGTGACATTCATTCTATCCATTTCATTTATGACATTATTTTCCAGCTTTCCATTTCATATAAGTGTTCTGAAACTCCATGAATCAATGTGTAAGTGATTGTTAACATATAATTTGCATGCAGTGGCATGACACTGATCATGTATCACCTGTAGCAAATGAGGCTCCCTACCAGATGAGGTAATTTCATTGGAACCCCCATTAACATCGTTAACTAGATCCAAATTGTTAAGAAGCATGTTTTACAGGGGGCAAATACAAATGGTAGTTTCACCCTGCCTTCTGCCAAAAACATATATACCCAAATTATAACCTCATTTAGGTTCAAGTAGGCTACATTTTTCAGTTTAATTTTCTCCTCAAATTTAAGGGGAAAGAAAACATTACCTGTAACGATCCAGCCAGCACAGAATTGAATGTGCTTCTGCAAATATCCCAGGCATGAGCTGAGTCCATATTCATAGTAACAGGCATTGGTGCTACAAAATCACCATTAGGATACAGCTGCAGAAGAATATACAGGTTATATTAACTATTTTGTTTTGTATTTAACACAGAATGTGCAGTAGCTACGACGGGAAGTCAATAAGTAAGTCACAAATGGCTGTAGAAAAATAACTAAATATGATACTTTCCAATTCCAATTTTCCACCAAAAAAATTCCAAATTCGGTCTCGTCTAACCTGCTTCCTCAGTGGTGGTTATTGTTGAGAGCCGTGGTTGTGTGGACTGTTAGTCCTAATTCCTACTGGTTTTATTGGTTCTGCTCTGTTCGTCGGATAAATTTATTTTGTGCTATCTGGTACTATGATACTTGAAATCAGTTTATATTTTATACATACATTGTCCCTTTATTTCTCAACATAATTTCCACCAACATTGATGCACCTATCCCATAGTTTTATCAGTCCTCCCAAACCGGCTGCATAGAACTGCGTGCTCTGTTTTCTAAACCACGTTTTCACTTCACATTCAACTTCGGCATCATTCGCGAAATGTCTCCCACCAAGGTGGGTTTTCAGTGGACCAAAAAGGTGGAAATCGATAGAGGCTAAGTCAGGGCTGTAAGGTTTATGTTCCCGACATTCCCACCTTAGTTGGTTAATTTTCTCCTGAGTTAATCGAGCCGTATGTGGTCTGGCATTGTCATGAAGAAGCAACACTCCTCGAGTCTGCAGTTCTGGACGTTTTCTTCGAATTGCATCATGAAGCACCGATAGAACTTCACAGTACTGATTCAGAATTCACATTGTCACCTTTCTTCTTGAAATTGGTTAAAAGCACTCTTCGTGACAATCCCAGAACACTGTCAGCATAACCTTCCCTGCTGATGGCGTAACCTTGAATTTTTGGACACAAGGCGAAGAAGGATGTTTCCATTGCATTGAAGAGCGCCTTGATTCCGGCTGGTAGTGTGGCATCCATGATTCGTCCCCAGTAACAATCCTGTTCAGCATGTCTTCTCCTTCATCTTCGTATCGACAGAGATGATGCAAGGACAGGCCAAATCGGTTCATTTTGTGTTTCTCCTTCAGTTGTCTGGGTACCCACCTTGAGCACACTTTCTTATGCTGAACCATATGAGCACCCTATTGCAGATGCTAGTCTATAGTTACTCGCATGTCACCTCTAATCATCTCCTCCACCCGCTGCACAGATGCTTCTATTGCAATCTCAACAGGACGACCTGATCGGATTTCATCAACAATTTTAGAGCGTCCTTGAGAAAAAGTTTTCTACCCAGCTATGCATCGCTTTACGGGACAAACATTTGTCAGCATAAACAGGAAGCATTTCCTTATGAATTTCCTTTGCAGGCAGTCCTTTTGCCATTAAAAAAAAGCACAATAGCATGTTGCTCTTTGGTTGTACACTCTGTAAGTAGTCGCCATTTTTTTATGCACTGCAAATGCGCATGAGACACTGAGCGCCACCTGATGAAACGGGAATATAAAGTTTGATGTTACCTAATTACACCTGTAGAAAACACCAACTAAATGTACCTGCCATCCCACAGAACTGTGTGACTTACTTATTGACACACCCTCGTATATCAGTTTGCCATTTTAATCAAAGAAAAACATCTTTCCAATTAAGTTTTAAAGCCCATAACCACAATATGTTTCCATCTTTCTTTCCCCCATGGCCTTATTCAAGTCTTCACTATTCTTCCATATTTCTTTCACTTGTGACCTTACTCCAGTCCTCAGTATGTTTCCATCTTTCCCTCCTCCAATTACCTTACTCCAGTCCTCAGTATGTTTCCATCTTTCCCTCCTCCAATTACCTTACTCCAGTCCTCAGTATATGGTACCTTCTTCTTTCACCGGTGACCTTACAACTACCTCATTGCTCAATTTCATTAGACCAGTACCAAGCTGACCTTACTCCTGCCTTCAATGTGTCTGAAACTTACTCCCAAGTGATCGTAATCCACCCTCAATATTCAACTCCATTAACTAATTTCTAAATTGACCAATTTTCCTCATCCCCTTGGTTTTTGCCATGGGTTTGCTAGGATCCTTATTATTTACCATAACCTAACCAGCACAGCCCATAGTTTCTTCTTCTTCTTCTGCGTTCATCCGGAGTTTTTTTCCGGACGTGATTGCGTTGTGCCTGTTTACAGCAGAGCTGCATTCTTGCGCCGTTAGGCCGACACATCCGACTTCTGCGGGCATTTGTTGACCGGGTTAACCTTCCCGGGATCCCATAGTTTGATAATTGTTGGTTGTCTAAATAGGTGAAAATGTCATGCTGTTTATTTGGGAACAAAACTGTTGGCTAGGCCAGAAATGATGTTAAGTAGCCATTTCTCAAAGTGTTGTAACAGAGTATTACCACACACTTGCGCTGCTAATTACAATTTATGCAGATATCATGATAGTATCGTAAGCAGAAAACAGCATGACAAAATAGCATTAATGGCACAGTGAGAAGTACTAACATTTTTTGCTAAATCAGTTGCTTCATTTCCTAGGTCAAGGGCAAACCAAGCATTTGAATCTGGGTCCCATGTCTCCAGACCAAGAAAAATCACTTTTGATTTCTCAATAGCAGATGGTGGTAGCTGATCACAAGAAAATAATGCAAATCTAAAGAATGGCAAAAAATAAAATTAATCATTTTAAAAAGTAACTATTTATCCTATGTGTGGAAAATGTATCCTATATGTATAAAATATCTTTTAATGTGATATGTTGAATGTCTGTCTTTAAAATTTGACATAATACAGACATCCTATGTGTTTAATGTGGTGACTTGAATATATTTATCATGTTAAGAAACAGAACAAAAATAAAATACACTGTATATTGAGAAAAATAAATCATCCAGCATTACAGTTATACACATAGCTATAAGCAGCTAGAAAACATGAAGTGTAGGGCAGCTTTATAAAATACAATTACAAAAAAAAACAGAGGACATTGTGGTGACAAGTCATCATCAACAAACAAGAAGAAAACATACACAAACAATGGACATGACACTATGGTGACTACACTAAAGAATACTATGGAATCATAATACTAAACCTTGGACTGCTATTCTTTACAAGATACAGTTATGTTGTACTCATCTGTTTAGTGTCTACATTTTCCCGAATCTAGACATAGAACATTTGTATATGCATCCAAGAAACACCATGTATTCCCATTCATTCATCGGGGACATATTACAATGTAACCCAAACACATTACATAACTCAACCCTTCACTGGGTGACAGCAAAATAAATTTCTGACCAAAATGGTTATGTAGTTAAATTAGCCTCATAAAATGGATAGGAGATAAAGAGGCTGAAGTATCTGTGGATCTTTTGATGATCATAAGCCTCCTGTTGTGCTTGCTCCAAGTAGAGTTTATACTACTTGACCAATATGTCTCCAGAGTCAATGCAGCCTCATAAATGGATGCCAGAAATTAGTCTTTCAGGGAAAGGACTGACGGTGGGATACTGACCTCTTCACTTCTCTTATGTCATTGGGTAATGGAAAACATACACCTAATTTCCTATTCCTAATATGCATTCATAGCATGCTAAAATTTACATATTTTTGGGGTAAACTTTCAGAGCAAATCATTTCACTTGTTCCTAAATAAATATTTTTATTTTTGCTTACTTGAATTTCCTTTTGGGGCCTTCAGAAGGTAACAAAAATGGCTGCAAATTTGAAAACAGTATGTATTTTGAAGATGGGTTTCTTTTGGCTGCTAGTAAAGCGTCAGCATCTTTTCTTAGATCTGATGATCTGTACAAAGGGTTGAGAGAATAATAGTTATGAATCTGATCAAACTGTTCTTCTTGCTTATGCTGTGACAGCAAGGATGCTGCCTCCTTGTGGTTCCAAAACTCTGCTATATCAAAAGCAGTTTGTCCTGAAGCATTCAAGCTGTCGACATCAGACCTGAAACACAATAGGATAAATATATTCAACTATAAGAAGGTATTATGACAGCTAAAAGATTTGAAAAAAGTTTGGCTGCATTTCAATTACTAGCACATTTCAAAGCTGTTTTTTTTTGTTCGCATATCCTTTTATAGGACATTGCTGTCAACATCAGCATCTTTCAGCTGATTGTTGATTTCTTGGCAAGATTACGCTCAGTAGTTTGCCACTGCTTTCCGAACGACCGGCTCACATACCCTGTAAGTTACCAATGCAGAGAGAACTGCTACCGATTCTCGCACACGTCATGTTACTCGCGAGAGTATACAGGATTACGGAGAAAGTCGTTTAACCCTTTCAAAGCTGTATAACAAAGTAAATAAAGACAGTTTTTTTCTTTACCTTATTTATTATATTTAAATTACTGTGACTGAGAATTAAAATTACTGTCTCAACATGTGTGGTGAATATCTCAGCTTGCAGGATTTATCTAATTACTTTAGTTTATGTTGTGTGATTTCTGCAGTATGTACCTGAAGAGACGTAGTGAAATACACCTTACACTGTAAGGATTGACAGATTGATAGCTCTTCTATTATTTGTGTAATCAAATTCACTATGGGAAAACATTGTTTTGAATTAAATTAAAAGACAGTAATTAACTAATTATGTGCTGACCAATTCATGATATGTTAATCTCTTACTTTTTATTTGACTAAACCATTTTCAGTTTACTTCACACCATCAATACCAAATAGTTATTGTTTTTACTAGTTCTGCCATAGTTATTTTGAATATTTCTGCCATTCATTTTACTTTAACTACTTCCATTATGCTTAAAATCTTTCAGTCTCACAATGCCACAGCAAAGGGCAACAATAACAATAATAAAATTACAAAGAGTATTACATTCCGATGGGTCACATATACATATACTTGTACAAAACTAACATGTCAGATATCTTTAGTATACTCTGACTAAATATAAGAAGTAATTCACCGTAACTGGCTGATTGATACACATTAAAGAATAAACACATGGTGCATTTCTTAACCCTTTACAAGGCGTAGCGTCCGTTACCGGCCGGTCTCTAAATACGAGCGTAACGGCCGATTCCGGCCGATACTTTTATGCATTGTAAAAACGTGATCTTTCGGCTTTCCGACACTTCCGTCTGCTACTTTCACTTTCGCCCATAACTTGACAACATGGCCGCCATTTGTAAACGCGCTACAATGACTTTGAACAGACTTTTACGGACTTGTTTTGATAGTTTTTGGGAGTTTTACGCTGTTTTTCAAAATGGATTTCGGCGATTCTTCAAGTGATAGCCGAGATTTCGCTCTGTTCAATTTAAATGACATTAAAGGGCACGAAGTTGATTATTAATTGGTGCTAGATATCAGTGCAAAGCGTTACTTTGCATTAGCAGTCGTGAGTCGGACTTTAAAGAAAGTGATTATGATTCTGAAAATGTGTTTGTAAATTGCCGTATAGATGACGGAAAATCACAAACAACATGCTGTATTTCGTAAATATTTGTGTTCATATATGGATTACCGGCAACAATCACGTGAGTAACATATTCTGCATGCTTTTCCCTTCATTGTGTTGTTTATTTAACTAAAATCGGTTGACTAACACCTTGTTTGTGATGTTTTTACTAACGCGACCCGAAATTTTTACAGAACCTGAAAAAATCTTGCCCGTTCAGGGCTACAAAACGGACAAGCGTCTGCCCTTTAAAGGGTTAAGACAAGAGTTCACCTTCTTATCCAGGCATCAAGATTTTAAAACAACAACTGCCTGGGACAGAAACAATAAAGTGATATAAACTTGGGTTGATGCAATATTTAACAAGTAGCCTGTGATAATAAGGTTGCAGAAATGGTGACAGCAAAATGCTTCACATAATGAATGCACTGCTAGTTCAGAATAACAATTCCACTAGTTAAATGACTGCCATTCTATACTTACAATAAAAATGACCATGTTTCACTTCAATGTGCCAGGGTAGAGAAGATTTAAGATAGAAAACAGAAGAGCTGAAATAACTGGCAGTCAAATTATCTGCAGCAAACAATAAAGTTATGGAATAGAAGAAAAAGTATGTATTTTGGGATATGATGGATCTCCTTGTAAGGTATGTGCAACGTGTTGATGTTTAGTACGTTTCTTCTCGCAGGAGCTAAATATACTTATTTGTTTCCAAACAATAAAGTTAGTTGTTTGTCCTTTACAGGATGTTTCGATTAACTGCATTCATGATTTACTAGGCAATTTTAGTTATGTAGTTTGCCATTTCTTTCTGAGCATCAAGCAATACTTAAAATAGTTTTTCTGATCATCCAACTAGATGTATAGAGCCATTGATCACTCTTCATGTTAAGCCACAAATGGCAAAAATGCTGAGAAATGCACAAATCAATAACAGTACATTAATGCTACAAACCAGTGGTAAATTTATTTCTCAGTGAACATTTTTCATAAAAATACATTTAATTTATACTTGGCTTTAGTTTGTTTCCATTTCCTCCCTTATACAGTATATGATATCTATACAATAATATAAAAACATTCAACTTTCACATTTAAAACAACGCTGGTATATTTTAACCAGTTGTCTTTTTTTTTAAATGTCACATTCAAACTTTAAATCATAACAAGAATAAAAATTATGGACAAGAAATACTTATTCCTCAGTATTTCAAACATATGAAATAATAAACAAATGCAGAAGCTGCTAAGTTAATCTCAATATTCTTTAACAAAATAATATACTGAAAAATCAAAACTATGAAAGTATACCCTTTATCAATAAGAGCTGAAATCACAGAAGTATGTCCATTTCTAGCAGCAAACATAAGGGCAGTCCAACCTCTTTCACTTTTCCCATCAATGTCAACTACACCTGGAAAATAAATCACAGGTAACATGTCAATAAAAAAGAACAGTCTTGCCTATCTCTTCATTAAAGATGTATTTTAATACAATTTATAACTATACCCAATTCTTTCTCTAGATCTGACAACAATGTTACCAATACTTTTTTTTTTAACCACCACTGTTGTAACAGCCATGATACTTGTTAAAACTGCAACTTTTTACTAGCTGTGTATGTACCTCTTCTTCTTTCACCATGTCTCCCCCACTGGGGCATAGACCCTCAACCAACTCACTGTAATCCCTTCTATCCTTAGCTATCCCGTGCAGTTACGTGTATGCCCTCCCCATATTATTCATTTCTGTTATTACTTCTCTTTTCTATGTGTTTTTAGGTCTTCCTCTATTTCTTGTGCCCTGTGAATTCATTCCAGATAAAGGTCTTTCTAGTTATACTATTCTCAGGTTTTCTCAATTTATGTCATATCCATGTGCCTTTTCTTAATCTGTTGGTTGACTGGTACTTGTCTAATTCTCTTCAAGAACCCCACACTTGGTGATTCTGTTATACTATTTTATTCCTTCTATTTTATGATAGCACCAATCAGTAAACGTTTGTAGTTTATTTATAATTGTTTTCATTGTTCGCCATGTTTCTGATTCACACAGTACTGATTTAACGCTAGAATTTAATATTCTCAATTTTGTGCTAAGTTTAATTTCTTTTGACTTCCACAAATTTCCTAGTTTTATAAAGTTCCTCTAGACTTCTATACTCTTATTCCGAAATCTTTATCTGCTCCATTCCCTTTGTCTACATGGCTACCTAAATAGGTGTGTGATTCCATCTCTTGTAGTGAGGTTTCACCAAGAGAAATTGACTTTTCATTTTCTTGACTTATTATCATTATCTCTTTCCTCTATGAATTTTTAAAACCAATTGTTGTGACCTTCCATCCAATGTCATCAGCAAAGTCCTGGTCACTGAGTAGCTTTGTCCGAGGCATCCACTGAATTCAATGTTTACCAGTGTATGTTGTTGTTATAATCAA
Source organism: Cepaea nemoralis (assembly GCA_014155875.1). NCBI lineage: Eukaryota > Metazoa > Mollusca > Gastropoda > Stylommatophora > Helicidae > Cepaea > Cepaea nemoralis. Next base: position 176,814 of record JACEFZ010005900.1, on the reverse strand, counting down.
GTCTATAGTCAGTAAGAATAGTAGAGGTGGTCAATGGCACACCTGTCTCACTACTTTTTCTTTTATTAACCACAGCAATATTGTTACCATACCATTTCACAACTGCAATACATTTATGATCCCTTCTACTCATTGCCAACATGTTTATCATGCTTTAATTATCGTATATGATCAATATTCATCTGGAGTGAAAGATACAAGTTTCGCTCTCTTAATGCTAAGATGTGGAACCGAACGATCAGGACTACTCCTGATCATTCGGGTCCTCATCGATTGACGGACATCAGTCGCGGCGATTGGGCAATCTTGAGCATAGCCTACGATGGGTGACGTTGTAATATTCTGTTATGATAATTTGGCGTGTGCCGTGTGGTTACACACCCGCTTCACACGCCAGTGATCTGGGGCTTGTTTCCGGATCCGGTCAGGGATATGCACTACTGACGAGCTCAAACGAGAGCGAAACTCGAGTATAGTGCTTCCATATTGACGTGGATAGGCCATAGGTTCATACCAGAATACGATCAGCATTGCCAGTAGTGGGTTGTGCTCAATATTTAAATTTCAAATCCCGAAACAACCAAATAATCAAAGATACAAGTGTCTAAAATGACAGATATTCAGGTGACCCATTACAGCTGTGTTTTTTTTTTTTGCTTCTGGCTATGGTTTATTTACGCATTTTCCTCATTTTGGACATGGTTCCATTGTCCAGCTAATGAGCTTAGTGCTTGGTGCGTCACTCAAACTGTGGATTTCATGTAGAATACTTTTTCATCTGTCTATGGTGGTTTGTGTTGCCAACTACAGATTCAGAAAACTGACGGGTGGCCAGTTGCTAAACTAAATGTTTGCATTATGTAGTAATGCATGTGGAACTGTTGGTTTTTCTAGTGACTACTGCTTCCATCGAAAAAATCGGTAATTCTAGTGGCAAACTGTTGATGTTGGCATTCTGGTAGTGGCCTTATGTATTATGCATGTGTAAGTGTGCTATTGGTTTTGTCAGGACTGCTGTCTGTTCCACTTTTCACACGAGACAGAAACTTTTTATGTGGTATTCCCAGGGACAATGAAGCATTATGGGGTGACCCGGTGCCATAATGTTGGAACTACGTATGTTTTATAGCATGACAGTGCCAATGTAAATGTGTGTGGTTAAGATGCCATTTTGTATTCAATGAATCAGGTGTAAGATAGACTCTTCAATTCATGTCAGGAGAAATCACCTCAATCCAACACCATTTCTCATCTATTAGGACAACAGAAAGTTGTTCTGCTGCACTACCTTTCATTGGCTGAGAAGGCCTGCTTTTGGGAAAGTTCATACACAGCCTTCAGAGACAGTGATCACATGCAATGGCCAACCTCTTCAATTGTCTCACACAACACACGATAGATTCCACATCATCATCATGTGCCATGCTGGTAAGCATGAGCAGTCATGGATCACCATCTCACACAATCACCAGTTTCAGATCAGGTCTGAGTACTTGTCGTGATAATGCTATGTGGCCAAGCCATTCCAGATATTTATCTCTATGCCTCCCCTGGCTTTTTTGCCATCAATTTTGCCACCTGTCAGCAAGTTTTCCAGCTTATTCCTTTTCATAACATGCCCAAAAATTATTGATAATCTTGTAGGGGTCGCTCATTGGTTCTTTTGTTCATCATGATATTCTTTGCATTTTCCCCAGAAACAGTAACTTTACTGCCGTTAGGTGTTTTTCAGCCTCGTCTGCTTACTGTCCATGTTTCACATGCAATTAACAAATAGGTTGTACACAGCTCTTGAACACATTTTTTCTCACTGCAAATGACAACTTTTTATTTGTGAATATTTTTTCCATGGTTGGTAATGGTGTTGTTATTCTTTACTTCCCTGGGCTCCAGTATCAAATGGAAAATATTTTTAAGAGTGACAGATTTGGTTATTTGTGAACGATGGAGTTAGTGAAAACAGAATTGCCATCCATCCATCATGTGCCATGCCGGTAAGCGTGGGCGGTCATGGATTAGCTCTGTGTTTCTGTCTTGACCATGCCACGAGGCCAAGCCATCCAGTTATTTACTTCTTGGTCTTCCTCTTGGTCTGTTCCCTTCGATCTTACCAGTTGTCACCAAGTTCTCCAATTCATTTCTTCTCATAACATGCCCAAAAAATTTTGACTGTCTGCGTCTAATGTCTCTAATCAGAGACAGAATTGCCTGGGAGCCTAAAAAACTAAGACATTCATTTCCCCCTATCATGAGATTTGAATTTTAAAATGTAATGACCTGAAGGAGTTTAAAGAAAACCTTATCATCTAACGAGATGCATGGAGCCATTTATCAATCTTCACTTAAAACCTCAAATGTCATGTTAAATAGTTCTGTCAATGATGTACTCACCCAGTAGAGTTTTCAACTCATCAACATCACCTCGAGCTGCACAATCAAAAAACCTTTGTTGAAACTTTTTAATCCCTGACTCACTTTCTAAGTCTGCTTGTCCACTCATGGTTCTTTAAAACAAAAAAGAAATAAACAAAATCAGCTTAGCATTACAAATTGATTAAACAGAAGTATCCTAATGCACTCTGCCTCTCTGTGTTTGTATCTTATAATCAATAAGTCTTGCACACCCACATGTGTCGGTGGGAGTGGTAAGAGTATCTGAAAGGTTATGATGACCTGGTTTTATGCACTGTAAATTGTTTAGATTTGTACAAAATGTGTGGTATAATACTGACTGATCTTGGAGTAGTTGATCAGATATCTAGACTTCTCACTCATGGGCATAAAATTCAAGACTTAAGTATCTGTGTGCACATTTGGCACAAGAAATTACCCTGGAAGCTGAAAATAGAAAACAGCAGGTTGAAGAGGCCACTACCAAGGCAAAATTTCAAATTAGAAAATTTGCCCACAAAATGAATATTTACAGTTATGGATGATTCTGCTAGTCTTACATTTAGATTCTCATGGATGTTATGAAATTCATGAACAGAGCTGAAATTCTCCTTGTGTAATCTACAGGAGGAGACCAGAGAAGAACAAAATAATAATGAGTTATCTTAATCTACTAACTGACTTGGATTTGCCTAATTCTATCCATAAGCATGATGTGAGCTGTTCTAGTCATACCACTTTAGTTGGTTCTGCACAAGCACCTGTTGATGATTGATCCACAGGTATAACAATACGTCATTACAATATTGTACATTTCTGTAACTGTAATAAGTGTGTATGAATATAACCACCATAGTATTAACCGTAGTATTTGTAACATTTCCGGTAAAAATGGTGACGACGTGACACGTTTATTCTTCAGGAGACGCTGTTTTTAGTGTTTTCCTGTGGATTATGTGGTGTTATTTCATATTCGTTTATTGGAAGTCTTCAAATGAAGCCACGAAAGGCAGGTGGTGGATGAAATTATGAGGGCAGCCGACAGATAGTTATTGGTTAGTCTCAAGTTTCGCGACGGTAGGCAGAAGATCTCTTTCACGAGACAATGGCTGCGGTCCCCGGCCAGTATGGTCACTGCCATAGAAGGAAAGCAACGGCAAACTACCTTCTTTAAATGTGCCTAGTTCATTATGATTCACCTAAAGACAGATCATCGCAAGACAAGGACAGAGAAAGATAATCATCTTTGCTTTATTGACTACACAAAGGCTTTCGATAGAGTAAGACATGTCAACATGGTAGATATGCTTGCGGATCTACAAATTGATGGGAAAAACATTAGGCTTATAAAAAACATATATTGGAAACAACAAGCTGCCATAAGGGTTGATAATGAAGTGGGACAATATCAGCCTATTAAGAGAGGTGTTAGGCAGGGATGTGTAATGTCTCCAGATCTTTTTTCCCTATACAGTGAAAATATTTTCAGAAATGTAAAAGGTATAAATGGAATCAGCATTATTACCCCTCTGCCGTGCGTCCACCTTGACGAGGTAGAGGGGCTTGAGCGTTCCAATGACCCCAAGAGCTATGCCGACGGTAGCACAGCTACTGGTAGGGTCACCCATGTCGGACAGGTCAAGGGAGAGGGACCAGACGAAGTGACGCATAAACCTGCTGCCTTGTAGGTAGACTGGGGACAGTCAAAGGCTAGGGAAAGCATCCCGAACAAATGCTTGTCGAAATCGGATGTACTGAGCCACAGGCTTGACAAAGAAGTGCAACGTAACTTTATCATTTCATGATGCCACAGATGAAAATTAATCGTTATGGTGCTAATCCCATGAAGTCCCATCAGGCGGTGATAGTGCCGGGCCCCCTGCCTCGAGGGGGTCCACCCATGACTACTGGTGGTCACCTTCCCCTGTGCTGTGGAGTCAAGGCACAGAGGAGTAGGTTAAGAGCTATTGACCGAACACCCCGGACACTCAACATACTACAATGGAATGCAGAAGGAGTTTATAACAAGAAAGCCTCCCTAACACAGCGTCTTCATAAAGATAGAATAGATGTGGCATGCATTCAAGAGACACACCTCAACGCCAATCGCACATTTTCAGTCGAGGGATATCAGGCCACACGTTTCGACCGCGAAGGACACAAAGGAGGAGTTGTAATACTTACACGAAATACAATACCTTGCAGCGAAGTATCTGTGATCTCTGACAACCAAACGGAAATTATAGGTGTTGATATAATGATAAAGGACGTGAAAATAAGAATTTACAATCTATATAGCCCGGCAGATAAGGATCTTACACTCTCAAACATGGAAATAACTGACACAAATTGCATTGTTGTCGGAGACTTTAATAGCCGTTCAGAAAGATGGGGATACCCAGATACTGACAAAAGAGGAGATGAAGTGGAGGACTGGGAAATAGACTCAAATCTCCATCTACTTAACAAAGCGGATGACACACCGAGCTTCTACTCCAGAAGATGGATTTCCACTTCTACTCCAGACTTAGCTTTCTGCACAGGAGACATCCTCCACAAAATCGATCGCCATGTGCTGGACCAATTAGCAGGTAGTGACCACAGACCAATCAAGCTTGTAATAAATATGGAGTATGTTCCACAGGAGCAAAAGCCTTTGCCCCGTTGGAATTACAAACGAGCAGATTGGGACAGATTTGCCATACTAACAGACAAATATTGTGAAAACATAAATACACGATATGGCAACATGAAGCAAATGGTGGAAAGTCTAAACAGAGCAATAATACAGGCAGCCACTGAGTCTATTCCAAGAGGAGCAAGGAAAAATTACAAACCATACTGGACTGAAGAACTACAATTTTTGGAGGACAAAGTTGAAGATGCTAGGAAGACCGCAGAGAGAGAACAAACAACTGAAGCGAACATCTCTCTCAAAGCCATCTCAGCAAAATATAAAAGAACAGTAAATCAAACAACAAGAGATTGTTGGAGGAAAAAAACAGAAAACCTGAATTTTGACAGGGATGGAAACAAACTATGGAAACTAGTGAAAGCCATGAACAATGAAGGACCTAGAAACAAACAAATAACAATTAAACAAGGAAATGCCTTGCTTACAGGAAAAAAGGCTGCAAATGCACTAATGGAACACTATGCCAGTGCGAACCACATTGATATTACAGCCGAACAGAAGAAAGCAATCAAAGATAAACAGATACATCATACATATACAGAGACAGCAGCAGAATATATGATGGCAAATCTAACAATGGAAGAAATGGAACAGGCAATGAATACCCTAAAAAAGAAGACATCACCAGGAAAGGATGGAATCACAAATGAAATGCTAATAGGACTAGGCACTAAGGCAAAAAAGAAACTACTAGCAGTCCTAAATTACAGCTGGAAGAGGGGAATAGTCCCACAGGCATGGAAGGAAGCTATACTAATACCAGTCCCAAAGAAAGGAAAAGACCCAGGAAAAGAACCAAATGGCTATCGACCTATCAGTCTTCTTAGCTGTGTAGGAAAATTAATGGAACGCATTATCAATGGCAGGCTAACATGGCATCTGGAAGAAAACCAACTCTTAACACCTCACCAAGCAGGATTCAGAAAGTACAGATCTACTGAAGATCAAATAACCTATATAGCTCAGGAAATAGAGGATGCCTTCCAAGAGAAAAAGCACACACTAGCAGTCTGGATAGATTTAGAAAAAGCATTTGATAAAGTATGGAAGGAAGGACTGAAAGTAAAACTGCAAAAAATGCATGTTTGCGGGAAAATGTACAAATGGATCAGCCACTACCTTGAGAACAGAACTGCCAGGACAAAAGTACAAGGACAAACCAGCAAAATGATGCTGTTGGAGCAAGGTGTCCCCCAAGGAGGAGTTCTTTCACCAACATTATTCCTAGCATATATAAACGACATCACGGAAAATTTTCCAGCCAGAGTACACACATCATCCTTTGCAGATGACCTAGCCATATGGACATCTGAAGAATATATTAGTACAGCTAACAGCAGAATACAGCAAGCCCTATTAGCGCTAGAGGACTGGTCAAAATCATGGCTAGTGAAGATAAGTGAGGAGAAAACAACATGCACAGTGTTCTCCCTCTCAACTAAAACTCAGCAACCTAAGCTGGTATTGAATGGAAAAATATTGCGCCATGAAGAAAATCCAAACTATCTAGGAGTCACCTTTGATCGTCGCCTGACATGGAAGACACAGGTTGAGAAAAATCGAACAAGAGCAAGGCAAAGAATGGCAATCATGAAAAAGCTTGCTGGTACAACATGGGGAGCAGATGAGAAAGTTCTCAAGAAGTTATATACTGGGCGGGTGAGGCCAGTACTGGAATATGGCATTGCAGCTTGGGCAACAGCAGCTAAGTCAAACTTTAACAAAATAAGTAGAGTCCAAAATCAAGGAATGCGAATCATAACTGGAAGCCTGAAGACAACGCCTATTAATGAATTAGAAAAGATCACTTGTTTACAACCAATGCAGGATAGAAGAGATAGCAGAGCCCAGCAACAAGCAGAAAAATTTAGAAGATTGACAGACCACCCTATGTACAACAGATTTAATGGTTTTGGAAAGGGAAGACTGAAGCGTAGCAACTTTGTAGAAACTGCAAAACGAAGGATTAGGTCAGATCCTATTCTTAACATATCAACAGTCAAGCCCATACACAATGCACACAAGTTCCCAGCTTGGAGACAGCAGCAACTGCCTGAGATGATAGAAAACATTCTTGGTATTGAGAAAAAGAACACTCAGCATGAAACCGAAAGAAGAGAAATAACCCTAAACTACATAAAAGAACATTACCCAAGCAGGAATTGGACCCATGCATATACAGATGGATCAGCCAAAATTTCAATAGAGAATGGAGGAGGAGGAATTCTCCTAAATTTAAAAAATGGAGCGAAAAAAACACATTCAATGGCAACTGGAAAATTTTCAAGTAACTTCAAAGCGGAGGTAGAGGCTCTGAAAACTGCAGCAGAAATGCTCCTGATGGAGGAAAATAAAGAGAAGCAAATAGCTATCTTCACAGATGCAAAGTCAGCTGTCTCAATACTGAAGAGCAATAACAGCACAGAACTAACTGACCTAAGAGCAGCACTCCATGGTCTATGCCAGAAATCCAAAAAAGTTGTAATACAGTGGATCCCATCACATTGCAGTATACCTGGAAACGAAGAGGCTGACAGACTGGCAAAAGAGGGCGGACGACTACCACAGCCTGACATAGACATAACCTATAATGAAGCAAAGAGGTTGATAAAAAGCACTTATAGAACCAAATGGGAATCAGAGCATCCAGGCCATCAGAAGGATGATGCATATTACAAACTCGACCGAAGAGAACAAGTAGCAATCTTCAGACTCCGCACAGGACACAACAGGCTGAAATACCACTTGTTCAATAAACTAAAGATAGGAGATACCGATGAATGTAATTGTAGAACTGGAAAAATGACAGCAAAACATTTGCTGCAGGATTGCCCAACGTATGCAGAACAGAGAAAGATATTTTGGCCCACACCTGCTTCATTTGAGGACAAGCTCTATGGAGATATCAACAAGCTAAAGTTGACCGTAGATTACTTTAACTATATACAGGTTGACATTTAAAGGTGCATGAAGACCCAGAGGCATGAAATGGAATATTGCTTGGATAGCAAATCCATTACGTGGAAAGTCCAAATCAAAAGCCCATTGTGTGGGCTTCATAAAAGGTGGAAAAGTGTCCTAGTGGCACGAAATGGAATATTGCTTGGATAGCAAATCCATTACGTGGGAAGTCCGAATCAAAAGCCCACTGTGTGGGCTTCATAAAAGGTGGAAAAGTGTCCTAGTGGCACGAAATGGAATATTGCTTGGATAGCAAATCCATTACGTGGAAAGTCTGAATCAAAAGCCCACTGTGTGGGCTTCATAAAAGGTGGAAAAGTGTCCTAGTGGCACGAAATGGAATATTGCTTGGCTAGCAAATCCATTACATGGAAAGTCCGAAAGCTCACTGTGTGGATGTCATCTGCAGACTGCATACTTCTGGTTTCCGGAAGAACAGCCTATGGTGAACGGAAGGCCCAATATACGGAAGTGAGGCTAAGCAGCCATGTGCAGGACGTGACGATTCCTTGGGTGAGCCCAGTACCAGAGCGCTATGTATCGGCTCTGCAAGTATGGAAGCCTCCTTGGATGGCGGGGAATGCCCATGGTCTGCCCCTGCCTTCCCTTGAGGGCTGACCAGGATCTTTGGCTGTTCTATATGGACCAGCTGGGATGGGGGATAACACCACAACAGTGAGAGTCAAACGTCCTAAGAAACCCCCGGGAAGGTTAACCCGGTCAACAAATGCCCGCAGAAGTCGGATGTGTCGGCCTAACGGCGCAAGAACGCAGCTCTGCTGTAAACAGGCACAACGCAATCACATCCGGAAAAAAAAACTCCGGATGAACGAAGAAGAAGAAGAAGAATCAGCATTAGAGGACGAAACATCAATAACATTAGATATGCAGATGATACAGTATTGATTGCAGACAATGAGCAGGATCTGAAACAATTAGTAGATGTGGTTGTTGCACACAATGAACAACTGGAGTTAGAATTAAATTGTAAAAAGACATAGATTATGGTAGTCACTAGGAAGAACGAAATACCACAATGTAATATACAAGTAAATAGGAATATTCTTCAACAAGTGAATTGGTACAATTATCTCGGAACAGACATAGCATCTGATGGGAGATGCCTTGAAGAGATTAGAACAAGAATCGCCATGGCAAAAGTAGCCTTTAGCAAGATGAAAAACATACTGACAAATAAAAAGATGTCAATTTAAAAGAGGAAAAGAGTGTTGAGGTGTTACATAGAGCCTGTTCTTTTGTATGGATGTGAAACTTTGACAATGAGCAGTCAAGCTGAAAAACATCTGATGGCTGCAGAAATGTGGTTTACGACAAATGAAAATCGTAAATTGATTAGAGAAAATAGACATAGACAGTCATAATTATTTGGACATGTTATGAGAAGAAATGGATTGGAGAACTTAGTGACAACTGGCAAGATCAAAGGGAACAGACCAAGGGGAAGACTGAGAAGTAAATACCTGGATGGCTTGGCCACATGGCATGGTCAAGCCAGAAACACTGAGCTGATCCACGATTCTGGTGATCGAGTGAAATGGCGAGTCATGACCGCCCACGCTTGTGGCGTGGTAAAGGTGATAGAGTGCAATGATAAATTATATCATAATGATACATATATTTTTCTGTGTGTTTCTTCATTATAGTTATTCTTCTTCTTCTTCTTCTTCTTCAGCATTCCGAGCCATTGAGGTTCTTTGCTGCAAATACAATCTGTCTCCATTCGTCTCTCTGGTGGACCTTCTCTTGCCAGTCGTTGATTCCAAGTGCTTGTAGGTCTGTATGTATATTATCTCTCCACCGCCTTCTTGGTCTACCTCGGGGTCTACGGTCATTTATTTCCGAGTGTAAGCGAGTTTTGTTTCCCTATTATCTTCCATTCTTTCTATATGCCCCAGCCATTGTAGTCTATTAGCCTTCATGATACCAGTGATTAGCGGGGACTTAAACAAATCATAAATGTCTTTGTTACTTCTTCTTTTCCACTCTCCACTTTGTGTATCCCTAATGGGTCCAAAGATGCGTCTTAAAATTTTGTTCTCAAAGGTTTGTAACAAGGCTTCGTCTCCTTTCGTTGTACTCCAGGTTTCAGAGCCATACAGCACAACTGGTCTGATCAGTGTTTTGTATATTGTGATTTTGGTGTTACGAGATAGCGCCTTTGATTTTAGTAGATGTTGTAGTGCATAGTATATCTTATTTCCAGAGTTGATTCTAGTTTGTATTTCTTCCCTTATGATGTTGGAGCAGTTGAAGATTGTACCCAGGTATTTGTATGTATTATAGTTATTGATACTAAAATATGAATTTCTTCACTTAGGATTGACCAGCTTCATTTGTGTACTGTTGGATTTGAATTTTTCAAAGCCTATCCAGTTTTGCTGGTTAAGAGTAAAAACCAAACCTATAAAACATGATCAAAGCTGCTACAAATGTTTTGAAAAAGATCAAGACAAAATTTGACAAAGACAACTTATCACAAACATCAGAAGAAGGCAGTTATCTTTTTTGGCCACATCAGGAGAACAGAAAAAAACTGAAACATCTGTGACCACTGGAAAGAGAGATAGAGGAACAAATAAAACAAGAGAAGTTTCTTCAGTTTGTGAACTTTACTATGGCACGGTAAAAGTAAAACAAAACGAATCATCCGATTCATACATACAGATGAGATACAGCTGTTGGAGATCGCTGTTTTGTGAAGAAAGAAGCACGATTGCCCAAGCCAGGCACATGATGATGATGATGATAAAAACTATACGTAAACATGTAATTGATTTTCCACACCTTATTATATTCAGGGACAGTCGTCTGATTGTGACGCCTACAGCTACAGCCTCCTGTAGTAGTACTACAACAGGCACGGCTGTGGTGGATACGGTGGTTGTGGCCTGGCGATTTGTTTTTTTGCCTATCGGAGTTTCCAACCTTGAATGAAAAGTTTGCGGCAAACTTGATGTCTTCTGACCATAAGTAAAAAAGAACTGTGCTTGAACAGACTGTAGAGCTGGCGATTTAAAGAAGTGCCTCCGGACGTGTCTGTGAATGATAAATGAACACATGCGGACTGTACATAGCTCCCAACACGATCACTGAGCACAGTTGACTGAAAACCGTCTGCAGAAAAGTAGCGCTGAGTTATCTCCCCAGTACAAAGTACAAAGGTCAAGTCTGGATCCACGGGGTCAGATCGTTTCTTGCCAGATTTTATACAGTTATACGATTTGGAAGAATATCGCTTTACGTTTATTTCGATGGTACGAGGCGCCCTTATTCTGAAAGTAATGCAAACTACTGAACGTAAAATTGACTAGTGAATCAAAGCAGCTAATAAATGTTAAGGTTGATTGCAACCTCTAACTCCTTATTATGCACGATTTTTGCAGTTTGTTTTTTCCACTGATTGTTCACGCCAGCTTTTCAACACATAATAGTAATACGTCTCTGATAACTAAGATACTACACAAGGTCGTACAAGAAAGAATTCAGCATAAAATAGATGAGGAAGTAGCTGAAGAATAATTTGGGTTCCGCAAAAAACAGCGGCACCAGAGAAGCAATTATCCGCTTGATGATGTTAATTGAAAAATATATAGAAGTTCAAAAAAGTATATATGTTTGTTTTATAGACTGCAAGAAAGCTTTTGATAGAGTACAGCATGAACGACTAAATTACGTGCATTCAAAATATAGGAGTAGACGGAAAGGACATCCATCAGACTTATTAGTAACTTGTACTGGGAACAAGTGGCGTCTATTAGATGCGGAAGTAACTATAGAGATATTATTATTATAAAAAGAGGAGTACGACAGGGCTGTGTGCTGTCCCCAAGCCTCTTCAACCTATACACAGAAAGAATTCTTAAACAAGCTGAGTTGAAATGTCTGGACTTAATATCAATGGAAGAATCATAAACAATATTAGGTATGCTGATGATATCGTGTTACTAGCAGAAAGTGAGCAAGAGTAACAAGTCCTAGTGGAACAAGTAAACAGGCACTCTGCAGAATGTGGCTTAGATATTATTATTATTAACATCCAACAGTGAAAAGGAGAGGTCATCAATGAACATCACAGTAAACGGGGAGATATTAGAACAAGTAACAAGTTTCTCCTATCTTGGACATATAATAACAGATGGTGGCAGGAGTGAAATAGAAATCAAAAAGAAAATGGGAATGGCCAAAAATGCTTTCAACGGCATTAAATCAGTATTAACATCTATAGAGATTATTAAGGCATTAAAAATGAGAATTGCCAAATGCTATGTATATTCAACGCTACTGCATGACGCGGAAGCCTGGACATTGAACAAGCAACTAGAAAGTCACATAGAAGCCCTGGAGATGTGGATATACAGACGAATAGGTCGTATTTCATGGAAACAAAACAATCAAAGCAGATGTCATAGAAAAACTGGGAATGAAGAGAGAGATTGACGAAATAAATAAAAAGAAGGCAAGTGAAATCTTTCGGCCACGTTAAAAGACATGATACTCTTATAAAAACCATACTGGAAGGCAAGGTTGAGGGCAAGCGAGCAAGAGGTAGTCAACGATACAAGTGGGAAGATAACATCAAGAGATGGACGTACATCAGCCTGACAGAATGTACAGTAAAGGCAAGAGGCAGACAGTGTGGAGATCCATTGCAGCTAACCTTCATTGTGGAGACGGCACCTGATTGATTGGTGTTCCTGTCAAGTGCTCTGTCTGCTCCACAAATCGTTCAAGGTATACCACCCACCTCCTTACTCCTTGTTAGTTATCAGAGCCTTCATTATATAAAAGCCAAATGAGGTGGGCCCTCTGTTTACTCATTTGACTGTTTAACTTCCAAAATGTGCCCGTAGTCATATCCAACCCCAGCCCTTGTTAGCCTATGCTTTCTTTCTATGGCGCCAGATAAGCGACTCCTTACCTTGACCCAGCTGATTCTGGACACCACGACAAAAGAAGGAAGGAAGTCTGGTAAAATCAGTTGTAAGGTACTTATGAGCCTTTGAATATTAGTTTTACTAAACAGTGTTAAAAGATATTGGACGAAAACAGACAGACATAACAGTAACAGATTTTAAAAGAGCTCAACACTGAAGAATATTGGTTATTATGACAATTAGCATTGAGGATAAAGGACCTCAAAAGAGATGAATGTCTGGAGAAGATAAATCTGGGGGAGGGATGGGAGAAGAAGCGGCAGACCACATATTTAGATGGATTCAAGAAATGATAGATAATTTACAATTGACAGCAACAGATACATGCATCTGGCTTATGATAGAGAGAAATGCAATTTCGAAAGACTGTTATGAGGTAAAAGTTCTACACAGGCAAATAGATCCGCAGTGAATAGGTCAGGGGTAAGGGTTAGGGTCAGTGTTTAGTTAACAACTAACCCTAACCCTTAACCCCTGACCTATTCACTGCGGAACTATTTGGGACCGGAATTCGGAAGAGTGCCGGACAAGTCACTGGACGATGATAGGTAATGTAATGAAATAGTTATTTAGTCCAAAGCTAAAAATAATTACGATTGGTAATGTGTGACGAGATAAAGATCGTGAATAATAAGTATAACTCATCTGTTTATAAAATTATAACATCTTTAAAATACACGCCAAACTGGTCTAAAAATATTGCTGTATAATAGTGACGAGTCTTGATTATTTAAGGGCTATTCTATATTTAGTAGTTAGTTAGTAGTTACCGTCACCACGCGAGGCCGGCGTCGAGTTCACGAAACTGAATAATACTACGGTTTTGACGAATTTAAGCAGACTGAACCGAATTAGCTCACAGCCATTTCGTTTGATTAGAGAGTTTGCAAAGGTTACCATGGCTAATGTTCGGGTTTTTGTTGACCAGAAAATCGCCTGCAAAAAAGTTGTAGTGTTCTCTAAACATGGATGCCCGTACTGCAACAATGCGAAACAGACATTGTCAAAGTATTTAGGAAGTCTGATTTCCCCCAGTGAATACGAAGTCGTGGAGATTGATGACTTACCCAACTGTTCAGAAATCCAAGACTATTTGAAGGAAAAAACAGGGGCTAGATCGGTAAGAATTGCTTTAATATGGCAAGTTTGCTTTTTGTGAGTTGTCACCTGTTAAAGTTAATTAAAACAGTTAAAACACCAACTAAAATTTAGAGTATCAAAGTTAAATAGAGTACGAATTGTGGAAGAAACTACGGCTAGGTTTATTTAACTTAAAGAACTTACAGTAAAATGCTGAGTCATGCTTACTAGACACATTTTAGCAGTATCAGTAAACAGTTAACACAGTTCAGTAAACTGAACAAAACATTAAATTAAACAAAGGTAAATAAACGGTAATGTTAATCTCTAATGTAATGGCAACAGTAACTAATGTAATAGTAATACTAATGCAATTGCAAATAAAAGTACTGGCAGTACTGCCGTGAGTAAGTAGTAAGTGAAAAAAGAAATGTTGTTGCTTTATTTATAATTATTGATTAGGCCTTCTTTCTGGACCACGGCATTACCTTATTAATATTATCATATTATGTGTGTGATGCTTACTGCAATTCTTCCTTTGCACTTCCAGAAAATTATTTTGTCCATGTTAATAATAAATACGAAGTGACTATACACAAAATTTTGTTTATAGCACGAGCCGCTATACACAAAAATTTTGGCTGGTCACGTGATTATTCGGCACAAAATTTTGTGTATACAACACGCCCCTATTCTACTTCCGGCTGGTTGGTCACATTGATGTCCGCTTCGTTCGCTGCAAATACTGAGCTTGACGTTTACTTCAATACTGAACTTTTGTCTACTTCACTGCAAATACTGAGCCTGACGTTTACTTTTGAAGATGGCCATAGAAAAAGGAGTGCTCTTTTCAAGCTTCGAATTCTTAAAAAGCACGAAGGCGAGTGTGGTGTGCTGTATGTCAAAGCAGGCTCAAAGAAACATATACATAAGCATGTGCGAATCATGGCCAAATGAACACTCAGAGTGAGTGGTATTAATTGTTTACAAGTGGTGGTCCAATCTTCTAGCGAGGATCTGTCAAATCTCAGTCTTCAAGATCGACTCAACCTAACACGAGTAGCAGGAGATATGGTGGGACATCAAGTGGACAGCACCACCACATCACCCTGAGAGCAGGAGATATGGTGGGACATCAAGTTGACAGCACCACCACATCACCCTGAGAGCAGGAGATATAGGTGGGACATCAAGTAGACAGCACCACCACATCACCCTGAGAGCAACTGATATATACAAATATGAGGCTAGCAACATATACCCAATACGACTCATAGTGGTCTGTACTCGACTGATATTCTGACACGGACAATGAACGAACGATGACAGGTCACTGTGATACGTTCTTTCTCATTGGAACTGGGAATTTCCGTGGCCGAGTGGTTACTGCCTCGCATCCCGAAGGTTGTAGGTTCCTCTCTGGACTACGTTATAGGGAGGAAATACGAAAGGGGGGGGGGGTGACACTCTGACCATATGGTGAAGGGGTGCATGGGCCAAAAAAAGGTTGAGAAGTAAGTCGTTTGCGAGAACGAAGTGATTACTATGAATGAACCTATTTTGTGCCGAATAATCACGTGACCGGCCACACATTTTTGTGTATAGCGGCGCGTACTATACACAAAATTTTGTGCTAAATTATCACGTGACCAGCCACAAAATTTTGTGTATAGCGGCTCGTACTGATCACAAAATTTTGTGTATAGCTTCTCCCTAATAAATATCTGAAGTTGGGTCGATCCTAGCCTAGAGAGACTATTATTAATATTATTAGATACAAATAATAATCCTGCCAGTGCCGAATCAGTGTCCTTATATGTAAGCAAGTCAGCTAACATCTAATAATATATTGACTGAAGCTTAGTGCTTCGGTAGTATAGTAAAGTATCAATTTATTGGGGAATTCTTTGAGGCCACTAAGACAGTTCTTAAATAAACACACATGTATTGAGTATTGTTTGGCGTTCATAGAAGTGAGGAGGAAGTAGAGACTAGGGAACTCGCTAGACAACATAAAAATTGAAAGCTAGTTACCGAGCAGGATTCGAACCTGTCACCTCCAAATAATGACATCGCCTCACTGCAGGAACAAGTGTACTTCGACACATGACCAACTAATAGCATTAAAGGTTAAAGAATTCCCATAGCAGAGAGCCATTGGAGATTGACATGTTAGGTTTTCACATATACTGGCCCACAACATGTTTCAGTTTCTACTTTCACTGTGTGTTTTTAGGTCTTTCATTATTTCTTTTGCCCTGTGGATTCCAGACAGAGGCCTTTCTAATTATACTACTGTCAGGTGTTCTCAGTGTATGTACTATCCAGCACCAGCCTTTCTTCACCTCTTGATTCACTGTCATTTAAAAAAACTGTCATTTACTGCCAATATAGTTGTCGTAGTAGTAATGCTTTATTACTTTAGTGTCGTCCCTGGAGTGAGGGGAATCAACACCCACATTTATTTTATTTCAATATCACTATTCTGGAGATATCCACCAGACTCCGTCCACAACACTCCCTCAGTCTAAAGACACCTTCTTCTCACTCTTACTCACCCCTGATCATGCCCCCTCTCATTCTTCCCCAACATAACATACTTGACAACTCTAGCTTCAACAAATAAATACAAGAAATTTATTAAAGCAAAGAGTATATGTGGGAGAAGTGTGTGTGTGTGTATAATGTGTAGAATGTGTGTCGTATATTCTAAGGTGTATATAGACTCAGATCAGTGTTTCAGGAGCAAAAGTCATTCTCATCATTGTGCTGAGCACACACCAGCACCATGTATTCCGGACAGACAACCTCACCCAGGTGATGCTTCTCCGGTCACTTGACGACTTTCTCCGTTGTCTCTCGAACCATTCGGATGCTTGGACATCCATATCGAACACTGTCTAATGCTGTTCTTCAATTTCCTATACTCTGTGAATCTTCTATGCTATTAACTGTTTGTTAATCACAGAATTCTATCACTATTGTTACTGTTACTTGGGAAATCTTAATTGTTCTATTGTCACTGGTTATAACAGATTCCCCATCTCAATAACACAATCTAAATGTTCCAGGTATGTATATAGTTATATGAATGTGCCTGGTATCTGTGTTATCTATAATGTTCTGACTGTTCAGTGATCAAGCTATCACTTAATAAACACACATATCATTAGCATGTCCCGCTCAGCTGAAGCCAGGTTCCCGCAGATCAACTGGGGTATAAACCCAATTTAAGATGCCTCTCAGAAATCTCTGTCTTCAGTTTGCAAGCCATCATTTTCAATAACTGTGTTTCTAGCTTCACTGTGGAATATCGAAGCACACTCAGATGGAACCTGTAGAATAGAACACCCTGGTGAGAGCAACTCAATTCTGACCTTCATTAGGTGAGTGTAGGCCGATAGCAGCACTCAGCTCTATAACAGAGAACCGAACTCTGTCATACGGCCAAATAGCTCATCACATTATCTGAGTCATGGTAAAACAAGGAATGATTAAAGGAAAAGGGTAGAAACTCAGCAGAGGCCCTACTGGAAGATCCTACCATTTCACATTCCCCTCATCCTTCCCCACCATCCTCAATCTCTCTGAATAGTGTCCCACTACATCGGCCTTAACTCCCTGAGTTAAATGATATATCACACAGGCTAGTTTAAACTACACAATTGGCTACTGGTGCCGACGCTCCTATGATACTTTCTATCACCGCACTTATCATACATTCTATCACTAATCATAAACTAAGCTAAATATGATTAATAGAATACCATATAGCAGTTCTCGTTGCAGATGGAGATTATATAATCACAGACTGGATCGATGTCCGCCGATATATCTATATCAACAAATTGACATTATAATCTCGCTCTATAACACAACTGAGAATGCCGTTCCTCTCCTCATCACTTCAGAACTTGTGGTCAATTAACTCAACTTTGTTTACCTCAATAGTTTTAATTTCGAGGCTTGAGTGACGTCACCAAATTGCCTAGACGCTAGACAGTCCAGAATCTGGCTTTCTCCCTCTATTTTAGACTGTGGAATCACCCCGCTGTCCAGTTTGCTTTCATCTGGGAATCCTTTGTCTCGTACAACAAAAGTCCTGTCTGCCTCTAAACCACAGAATTGTTCCCCACATCACAGAATCCATCCGACGTGTATTCAGACATTTCGTCTACACTTCAAAGGCTAACTACCGCCTTGCAGACATATGGCGCTATTGTCCGTTTCTCGAACAACCCACATCATACAGAAATGCCGACTGTGTGCAGACAGTTGTCGCGACTTTCTGTCATCTGATCGAAAATATCAAGTTTTTATGTGACAATAGTACCTTGCAGTGTATGGCAGAGGGGTCTTTGAGCCTGAGGAATTAAAGCCGCCTGGCTAGTGCAGTCGCCGCAAACTGTGCAGGTTAGGATTTTCTTTTTGCCCCCGACAGAAAAAAATCCCACATCTTACTGAGGGATCAAACCCGGGTCTCCGGAATGAGAGTCCGGCGTTCTAGCCTCTCGGCCAGCCTCTCCTCCTAGACACTAGTATTTGCCTAGTTCTTTCCATGAGCTCCACACTGGTGATTTTGTTACACTAGTATATTCCTTCTAAAGCCAACCAATCATAAACAAATGTTGGAGCTGATTAAAGCAACTTATTATCTACAGTTTATTTTGTGGCATCTTGTAGTAGTATGTGCACAGTAATAGATGTATTCTTAAACTCCAAGAGAATTAAGAAATCATCGTCTGATTTGACAACTTTACATACATTTTAATTGATGAAGATTGACTTCTTAATGGAGGACGACAGCACAAATGAAACTGGTTTACCACAATATGATGAGACCTAAAAAAAAACGGAGTTCTTGAAGTGTTTTAATGTGACAATAACACCTAAGTTTAGTTAGATTGAACTGTCAATTCTAGGCAGTGTGAGTAAACACAGAGCCAGCGAGGCAGACAGCCAGTTTGAAGACACTGAGATAGGTGGTGGGTTTAGTTTGTGGTTAAATAAACGACAAAGATGATCCAGAGATTATGAAAGTAATGTACAGCAAATTAGGCCTAGTAATTCAAATAGACAATGGAAACAAGTTATCCTAGCTGTTAAGAAAATATAATTACTGAAAGTCACAAATCTCTTCTTCTTCTATCATGTTTATAACATGTGAGTTTATGTGGTTACCCATGATAATAAAAAAAAACAGCTTTGAATTGCAAAAGACTTGTTTTTTGTGCTCACTTACTCTGAACTCAAGCGTAGTCCATACACACTACTTCAGTAGCACAGGACTGAATTTTGCGTGTAGATTAGCTTTCCCTAATACCGATGTCTCTCACCATCAGGTGAACCCACTTCGACTTCATAGGTATTTGTAATCTATGTTCCCAAGTCAAGGACGAAAAGTCATTATTTTAGTCCAACTCTCCTGTGTAGGTCCCTTACCTCAGCATCATCTCACCGGATGTTTAAGAACACGCGTTCTTATCCATTCTGCCATACTGATCTCATAACGACTTTTTATTTCTTGAAAGATTAGTTTTCTAGGCCGCTAATATGTGAAAAAGCCACAAGTTGTTTTTTTTTAAATATCGTCTTCTTATCTGGATGCAATCTCTAAGATTTTTCATCTGAAATGTTGATCACATTGAATTCTTTTGTTTTTGTTAGCTCAAATGACTTTTCAAGTGTCAATAAACAAATTGATATAGTTTCTTACACACACATATCCAATTTCCTGACCCGAAATGGAAGGTCTTTAGAGTAACTGGCTGTGTACGTGAATGATATTGAAGAATCAAAAACTTGTGGTCAAATTTGTGAAAACGTACCTACAATCTGGCCTGTTTACTTAGTAAGGATAATGTTCATACAGAAAATGCAGTCCTACTTTAGCATTACAGAGGGGGTGAAAGCAAATTTTGTTGTTTTTTTTTTTTTTTGTCTTTAAATAGTTTGAATTGTCTTTTTCTATTACCAAATGTGTTGAAATGTTTGCAGGTACCTAGAGTGTTCATCAACCAAAAATTTGTGGGCGGCGGTGATGATGTAGTAGCCAAGGACAAGAGTGGACAACTGAAAGCCTTACTGGCATAGCCAAAACAGATCTTAATTTCTTTCTAATCATTTATGTATTCACTTATTTAGATACTGCTTTTTGCTTTAAAGAAAAGGAAATAAAAAAACATGCACAGTTTAGACATATGTTATTTAGAAATGTATTCCATCATATACAGTATACCATGATTTTTATTAATGTTTGTCAGACAGAAATGACAGATTAATTACTCATATCTCGTATTTCAATTCTGAGCAATGTGTGATTAGCTTTTCTCCTTGAATCCCAACCATCAAGTAATATATTCTATTACTTTGTACATTTGGTCAGAGCATACTAAATATTTGGCTTTCACAGTGGCCACTTAATTATATAGTTAGCTTCTTTTTTTTTCTTTTTTCTTTTTTGAATATAATGCACTCATAATTTTTCATAGTGGTTATTTTCTCCTTTGTATTTCTGTTGCAATATCATTTTAGGGTAAATGCTTATTATGTTTAATTTTCTTATCAACAATATTGCATCCTATTATTACCTATTTCTTATTACTTTTCTTATTCTCTTTGTAGACACACTAAGAAAATAAATGCTCAGTGAAGCTTGCTGTAATCAGGCAGTGCAAAATATATATTTTTATTGAACATGGCTAAATACTTACTTTAATATCATTGATAAAGGACTAATGTATTTACAGTAGATGGAGTTTTATTTGTATTCAAATGCTGTACAAGGATATATAAACACTATATGACTATATGTTTACAAAAACACTTAACCATCTAAACACTTTAAACAGTATGGCCACATTTTCAGATATACAAACATGCAGCAGTACATATTATCTTGGTATGTGACACAACAGTTTGCAAAATTGCATACAATTAAAATACGTTTTGGTTATTTAGAGTAGTTTAGCTTTGTTAAATTAAATGTGTTTACCATTTCAGTAAACCACATGCTTTAATTTGATGGTATTGTATTTTCTACTATTTTATGGTGACAATGTTTATGGTATTTGGCCTTACTGCATTCTCACTTTCCATGATGTGTTATAAAATGAGCATTTCTTTTGTTCATTGTGCATGAGTTTATTCATCCGAGTGTACATGCTTTTTATTGTATTCACACTGATTTTGCATGAGATGTCTGTCAGTTGGTTGTAATATTTTCTTTCCTGTGTGTTCTATTGCAGGCTCAGATACTCATGTATGTTTATCATATTTAAAAAACAACAGAATGCTTCAGCATTTTAATATATGTAGTAAGTTATAGTTTTTATAGTTATGTTTATCACAGTAATACTACAATCACCACCATCCAGTGGCTTGTCCTAAACAATTCCCTCATAACAGTCTTTCAAAATTCCACTCTATCAAAAGCCAGTTGTCCTACCTCTGCTGCTGTCATGTGTGAATTATTTATCACATCCTGAATCCATCTGCATCATGGTCTTTCTCTTCTCCGTTTACCTGGTACATACATTTAAGCATTTATACAAATTTTTTCTCATTGTTAGCATTTTTTAAGGAGAATATTTCAGTACATAGTAGTCAATTAAGACCATTTTTGCTTGTATTGTTATAAGTCATCACTGACTAAGTCTTTGAACACTGAAACATTTCTGACATTGGTCACTCCTCATCAGCAAAGTGTTAGATAAATCAAATGTTGATAGGCAAAATGATATATTCTCTTTTTGAAAACGTAAAAAATAGAGCTAAAATTACTGTGAAATATAAATGTTTTGTTGCAACAATGACTGATGTAGCTCAATAATAAAACTTAGCAAATTATAATTTGAACATCCTTGAAGTTGTTTCTTTATTGTTTTTCTGTACTCAGAAAGCATGCTGAGTAGGTTGAGGACAGGCAAGCTTCGTGCCGAGTGGCTTGCTTCGCTTCGGAAGTCATGGGTGGCAAACATCGTCTGGATCTTTTCTCCGGGGCATGCTGGTGTGCTGGGGAATGAACAGGCAGACAGATTGGCTGGCTCTGCAAAACTTAGTGGAGTATAGATGCATGATAAGGCAGACGTGGTTGTGGCCTTGTGGGAGCACATGTACACCTCGGAGGAGCAAATGGATCACCATGGTCTGGCAAGAATGCGACAGCGAGGAGTGACGAGGGGATCTGGCCGATGCTCAATGCTTAGAGGAAAGGCGAGCCGCACATATAATCAGATTGCTACTGGTACTATAGGGATTGGAACTCTTCACTGGCTTCTAAGGATGGAGACGGAGCGCTTATGGGAATGCCCCAAATGCTGTGATGTCGGTTCCTAAATCAATCAATCAATCTGTATGTAAATCAGTGAAGTCAGTGTTAATGGCATCGATTTCTCAACATACATACTATATCCTGGCCTTTCATTCAGTACTAAGCTCGAGATAGTAAGGAACTAAAGAGGAAATCTTGTGTATTTCTAAACTGCAATAAATTAGTTCCATAAATTAGTTATGTGTAATGTCAATAACTGTATTGGGCACATCAACAGATGATGTAGAAGAGAAGTTGGTAACATTAAGTAAGAGCAGATGATGAGAGAAATACCACATGGAAAACTTAAAACAGCTAAGTAAATAGTAAAATTATAAGCATCAGCACATTAATTAAACTCTCAGATGACATGATTGGAGAGCTATGGTCCAGCTAATGCTAGGTACCTGAAGAAGAAAAGTTAGAGGAAAAAGAAGAGCCTTCTGTAGATCATATTTTGAGTCATTACAGTTAATATTTTAACAATTATTTATAAAGTAGTTTGTTGGTCTGCGTGTACATCTGGCCAGCCACATTATATGGAACTGAAACATGGACCATAGATAGAGGTGATAAAAAGCATATGGAGTCAATCAAGTTGTGTTAGCAAAGAATGACAAGAACTAGCTGGATTTAAAAACTGACAAGTGAACAAGTTATGGAATATAATAGAAGAAAGATTACTTCTTAAAGTTCTGGTAATATAAACGGTAAGCTTTTATAGTCTGGCTGCATTCTGAGTCAAGAAGAAACCTCAATGAAAGTGTTGGCCCATATCTTTTTTAAAGACAAATCAGAACTCGATGGGTGATGTGGTTAGTATCAGGTTGGCAGCCTTTCCTTCCCAGAAGATTTCCTGGAGCCAATTTATGCTGGGTTGACCTAGGAGCCCAACTCTTTTTGGGGGGGGGGGCGGTGGAGGGGGTATTCGAACAAATGACCACCAGGCAAACATATTAGTTGCTGCCTTAGTTCAGCTCTCTGAGAAAGGTTTAGTAAGACAAACAAACATTTATAAAGCAGGCATGCAAAGGTGCGCCAGTGCAGACAGAATGGTATTAAAGACTGGTACAATATAGACATCTATGGAATGGTTAATAAGCTTCATGGCTAAATAGAGCCTGAAATATTTGGTGATGATGATGAATGTAGATGCACACTGTCTGTTGTTGCATCACCAGGCTCCAAGCCATACTCTTGTGGGAGGACTTGAGTATTTAACAATTATATATTTGTCTGTACTGTGCCGTGTATGAAACAACTTATCTTTCACAGTTGTATATTGTTAATTCCTACTGTCCTAGGCATAGATAGCATTAAGCCACACTGTACTTTGTTGTTATAAGAAAAAGACACATTGTGTTATTTGGTCATATAATGAGATGAGAAGCATTGAAAAATACGGCGACTGGAATGATCAATAGTAGAAGATGCAGCTGCAGACTGATAGAAATGATACTAGATGAACTACAACTGTGGCATGAGTAAATATCATCAACGGAATTAATCCATAATACCATTGGCCAAGATCTGTAGATGACCTACACGATCTGCATGCCAGTTGGCAGGGCACAAGATGATTACGATGTCCTAGTAACTACTCTTCCTGCATCTATCCCAGAGTTGTTTCTATATAACGTATTTATTTGTTACTTTCACTCGTTCAGCCCAGACATTACATTCTCTTCCCCCCCCCTATCCTATTTACAGGACATCGCTGTCAACACAAGCATTTTACCGCTGTTGATTTCTTGGCAAGATTACGCTCAGTAGTTTGCCCTCACTTTCTGAGCGACCGGCTCACATACCCCTGTAAGTAACCAACGCGACGCGATCCACTACCAAATCTCGCGCAGCTGCGTTATACTACATGGATATACAGGGTTACGGAGAAAGACGTTAACCCTTTCAGACATTACTACAAAGTATTAATTGTTGTTTTACGTAGAAAAACTTACCAAAGTTATGGAATAAGTGCGGGGGCCTTGAATTTGTTTACGAATCATTGTCTTCTTTCGTTCGCTAATCATATTGTCGACTTGTATGTTTCTGCTTTGAGTTTCTCATTTGTGCACCTTGGGGCATATCGGGTAGACGGTGCTTGCCCCAATTTTGTATAAACCGATTGTTACTGGATGACTGGATGGATTTATTGATTGATTGATTTAGGAATCGACATCACAGCATTCGGGGCATTCCCATAAGTGCTCCGTCCCAATCCTCAGCAGCCAGCGAAGAGTTCCAACACTGGATGGATAATGTGGTCAATAAAACAACGACTGTCTTTAATTCTCAGAACATTTCCTGGTGCACATTTTAGGCTGGGTTGACCTTGGTACCAAAGTCAATTTAAAATATGCCAGCCGAGAGAGGGGTTTAAAACACATGATTCCCCTCTGACGAGTCTTCACCTTGCCGTGGTAGAGGGGCTTGAGTGTCCCAATCACCACAAGAGCTATGCCGACGGAAGCACAACTACATATCGGACAGGTCTTGGAATAGGGACCAGACCAAAAGAGACACAACCTGCTGCTCTGCAGATAGACTGAGGATAGGCAGTGAAAGTCTGAATCAGGCCCACGATGCCCCTAATTCTTGGTCCAGACACATACTCTAAGGCCCTCAGCTGAGGGATATGGCTGAACGCCTCTAAGTCAATATCCCCCTGATGTGAGGGCCGGGCCGATACTCACCCACTGCAGTGGAGGAGAGATGATGAGCCTGCTACATGCTTGGTCCAGTTACGTGTTCTACGGCTCTCAGCCGAGGGATCTCCTGGAGAGAGGGCCTGACCGTTACTCGCTCCCTGCTGCATGGAGGTAAGGTGCTGAGCCGGCAGCACATGTAGCCTACTCTGTGAGCGTAACTAAAGGTGAAAAGGCCACCCAATCGCACGCATCGCAAGTTACAATGCAAGTCTGTAATAGGGTTCACTGAGTGAGCGTAGTGAAAGGTGAAAAAACGTCACATAAACGCGAAATGGAACGCTTGGCTAGCGAATCCATTACGTGGAAGCCCGAAGCGAAAGCTTGCTGAGTGGATGTCGTCTGCAGATTTACCGTTCCTGGTCTGTGCGGGTAACAGCCAGTGACGATCGAAATGCCCAGTATATGGAAGTGATGAATTAAAGCAGTCATGAGCAGGACGTGGCGTATCCTTGAGTGAGCCCAGTCTCAGAGTTCTATGTGCCGGCTCTGCAATCATGGAATCCTCCTTGGATGGCGGGAAATGCCCATGGACTGTCCCAGCCTTCTCTTGAGGCTGACCGTAAAGTCTTTGGCTTCTCTAACTTGATCAGCAGAGACGTGGACGACGTCACATTTGTAAGAGTCAAATGTCCCTCGAAACAACGGGAAGGCAAACCCGTTTAACAAACGCCCGCTGAAGTCGGATGTGCTGGCCTAAGGGCGCTAATAAATCAGACACAACGCAAAAACGGCCGAATGTAATGTCCTTCGTGCCCGGAAAAGCTCTGACTAGTTTGTCTTCCGGCCGGAACAGCTCTGACTTATCTTGTTTTCCGACCGAAACAGCTCTAACAATCTAGTCTTTCGGGTATAATGTCAATACACGTCCGAACCGAAAGCTCGCTGACTGAAAGTCGCCTGCACACTGACCGTTCCTAGTTTGTGCGGGAGCGGCCTGTGGCGAACGTTCACTATGCAGTGGATGTTGTGTGGGTTTTTTTCGTTAACTCTGAAGTAGGCACGTGCTCTGCAAATTTGTATTATGTCTTCAATGGTTGGAAAATCAAGAAGGTAGCGCATTGCCCTGCATGCTGTATCTCTTGTACATCAAATAATAATGCGCATAGCTTCATTCTGTATCCTTTCCATCCTTTCTAACTGCTTACGGCTGAGAGTCAGGATCGCCATCGCATACTCAAAAACAGACATGACCAACCCCTTGTATATAAGTCATAGATGGCGCTGCTCACAGTTTGCTGCCGCCATCACCCGCATCGCAGCCAAACCCCCTTGGCCTTTGTTATCACCTTGTCTATGTGCTCATTATAAGCAAGGCTTCGATCAAAACGTATCCCCAAGTAATTCATTTCTTGCGTTCTTCCCGCAGTCTCTAAACATAGATTTACAGTTGGTGTTGGAGTGTTGACAATATGATTATTCAAAGAGGATCATGTCACTGTTGCCTTTGTTGGGTTGACCATTGCCCCAGCTTCAACATGCCAAGTACTTATGCAACTGAGTTCGGTTCGAACTGGTGACCTGCTCGTTGGTGATTCTCACAGTGTATGCGTTAAACTGTACCAGAGATAATGGTGATTCCTGTGGTAAGGCCAGGATATAGTGTTGTTGGTTCCGAAGCCCAACTGTCACATTTAAAAATTACTTTCCATTGGAAGAGGGCTGCAGCGATCCAACTAAGGAGGAAAGGACTTATCTTGAGTTCTAGAAGCTGAAGCATTAAGAAATTCAATGGTACTCTGTTTTACGCGTCCTCAAGATCAATCGTTGCAGCAAAGGTTTCAATGCCTGAGTGGAAACCTTCATAGACGTCATGGACAAAAACTACTGCATTGGTCCAGATTTCTCTTTTTGGACGGTACCCTCCCAGGGTAGGTGGGAAAACACCTTGCCCCTCTAGCTGGCTTGAAATTTTTCTGGCAGTTAACTTCTACAGAAGCTTGCCTATTGTATTCTGCATGGTTATTACTCGATATCCCTGAATGTGTGTGTGGTCTTTGCCAGGCTTCGGCAAGAGAATCAGATAACTGTGTAACCACTCCTCCTTGATGCTGGCACTCCCTATACTGTTGTTGTACATGTCTGCTAGTTTATCTAGCTCGTTGTCGGTACACCCATTGACGTCGTCGTATTTTATGCCATCTGGCCCTGGAGCGCTGTTTTTTTTTTTATTATCGTCGAAGCACAGCCTTGATTTCTTTCACTGTCACTGTGTTTTCATCCGAAATGTTCTGGGCTTTGCACCTGTCGGAGGTGACCTCCTTGGCAAGATTTCGGATTCTCATCTCTGTCTGGTTGCTCTGCTTTAGATAGTGTTCGAAGAGGGCTTTGCCCTTGTTCTCGTCAGTCCTCTGCCATATGAGGTCAGCACCTTGGAAGTTAAAAATTCTCTTATTCTTGACTACCCCACTAATGCTATTATGTAGTCGCCAGAACAATTCTCCACCTCAAAATTCCACCAAGGTGGCTGCTTCCAACTTTACTTTTCCCTGCCCTGAAGCTTTCTGCGCGTGTCGCGTCTTATTTTACTTACCACATCTTGCACTGTACTGTTATACTGGAAAGTCTTGACAGTTGACTTGTGCTGCCTGGTTCTGCCTTTCTCCACCAATATGCTGCAAGGGTGGTGGTCGCTGCCGTAATACCCTACGACACCCCATCTACACACTGTAGTGTTGAAGGAGAAACCAGCGCCAGATCTATAGCACTGTCTTCATCACCTGGGCTGCCTGCTGTCCTGGTGCTATAGCCACTGTTGATACAAACCAGGTCAATGGTTTCAAGTGCAGTCTCGAGCTCCCCCCCCCCCCCCCCCCCCCTAATGTGTTGGAGGAAATGTTTCCCCATACTCTGCCTTTAGCGTTGAAATAGCCACAGAAAATGACATTTCTCTTGTGTCCTAATATGTCACTTAAGCACTGTCATTTATAGGAATCCACACTCGCGTTACGGGCATACACATTAACCAACACGAATGGTAGACCGGATTGAACTCTAACCGCCTATATGTGTATGTCGTCATTGTCCCAACTGGACATGTCTAGCTCTGAAGCCACCATACTGTTGCAAATGAGAATCACCATTCCAAGATGTCGCCTGTTGTAGAAATATTTGAAGCCGACAATTTGGAGTAAGTGATCACCCAGTCTCGTCTCCTGGAGCGCTACAGTGTCATTCCTGTATACCATGTTTTCCAAGATGTCGCCTGTTGTAGAAATATTTGAAGCCGACAATTTGGAGTAAGTGATCACCCAGTCTCGTCTCCTGGAGCGCTACAGTGTCATTCCTGTATACAATGTTTTCCAGAATAGGGCCTCATTGTTTTACGATGGCACTGTTCCAATATAGAATACGAGTATTCCTGAGGCCCAGACGTTTACATTTCAGTCTAAAACATCTTGCCCCACCTCGTTTGCCTTGCCGTTTACGGCCACCCCCGTCGCATTGTAAGGTTGACTGGACTCCGCACGGAGCACAAACGTTATTCCCCCATGTTGAAAAGCCGAACACCACAGAAACACACACGCTGCGAAAATTCACCCAAGGATTGCAATCCTTGATGGCATGTAACGATCACATCAGGCTGATCTTCTTTTGCTGCTTCCTTAGTTAAGCGATCAGCTCTTTCGTTTCCGGGTACTCCACAGTGGGATGGTATCCACTGTATGGTGACTTTATGGTGACTGCTAAGTTAAGAAAGTAGTGTCCTTAGTGCTGGCAATTTCCCAGACAGGAGCGCCTCGAGTACTGATTTTGAATCTGTTAATAGCACCACAGGTAGTGTACCATGGCTGGTATTTAATAATTTCTCTGCGCTAGCTTGATTGCCTCGATTTCAGCATCATAATTATGGCAGTACTTTCCTGTTGGTACTCTGGCAGTGTCCCTAGTATTATTTTGGTATTCTATGTACACTCCCGCTCCTCCATTTTGAACAGCATTTTGTGCTGACCCATCTGTGTAGACTCGGTTCCAGAGGTCATGTGGGTATTCTTCATCAAGGAAGCTGCGAGTGGCTGTTCTGCGCTGTATACTGCACTGTTCTTCCTGGTCAAATAATCCCCTCACTTTTGTCTGGATTTGTAGTGATAGTCTATGTTCCTCTTTCCATGGAGTTCATTCTGGAATAGTTTTTTTTTTTTTTTCATGGGGGATACCAACTGTGAGTAGATCAGTGGTTTCTGTGCAGATTCTTTTGGCCTGGTGGATAAAACTGATTCTTTCAACCGCCTCATAGCTATGTTTTCAAATCTGTTCTTCATAGGGTGGCCTGGCAAGGTGAGGAATTTTTTTGCTTGTATTAGCGTTTTCGTTTTCTGTGGTACTAAGTGCTTGATTTTGCACTTGTTCAGCTCTTGTAGTGTGTGTGTGTGTGTGTGTGTGTATGTGTGTGTGTGTGTGTGTGCGCGCGCGCGTGCGTGTGTGCGTGTGTGTGTGTGTGTGTTTTTTTTTAAATGTTATCACCACGTAGTTGACCCGTATTATAGGATAGGTAATTCTTGTCCCGTTTTACCTATGTAAGTTGCTTGGCACTTACGCTGGAATGAATAAATACAGTTTGATTTGGTTTACGGAGACCATGTTCTTTCACAGATGCAGTAGGTATCGGGGTGATTTCATTGGCTCAGCGGCAAAGACTGTTTGATAATAGCAGAATATGACAAAATGAAATGAAAACAGTTGGGTTTGTGTGACACCTGCGAAAAAGAGAGATGTAATGACAACAAACACAGTGTACATTGCTTACGGTACAGCAAACTTAAACCGAATCCGGTTAACATAAATCCATTCATCATGTGCCATGCCGATAAGCGTGGGCGATCATGTTTTGCCATCTCACTCGATCACCAGAGTCGTGGATCAGCTCCGTGTTTCTGTCTCGACCATGCCACGTGCCAAGCCATCCAGGTAACATAAATCACAATGGGGAAATAACAATAATAATAAAATTAAATTACAGCGAATCCGACGTGCCGATCCTGGTGTTTTTCTTAAGCGACAACACAAATAGATCTGACAGGAGTATCACAGCCTGGGATTCTGAGACAAGTAGCAAACATCGTTTTTCAAATTTTCATTTTCTCTCCCTTGTTCCAATTCCAATTTTTCCACACACAAAAAAAAAACAAAATGTCAAATTCGGTCTCGATAAACCTGCCTCCTCAGCTTTGGCTATTTTGAGATCCGTGGCTTTGTGGATCATTGGTCCTAATTTATACTGGTTTTATTGAGTCCGCACTGCTTGTCGGATAAGGTTATTTTTGTGCTGCCTGGTAGTTTCCTTTCTGTCTTATGTTGATCCTAATAAAGACCGGTCCTTGGTCGGGCCTACTAGGTTCCGCGTACTTTCGTGCTGGTTGTTTCTTGAGTTGCCACACCGATGCTGGTCTTGGTCATGCCCAGTCCTCATAAGGACTCCATGTAGTCAAAGGCAGAGAATTCAAGTGCAGTCTCAGTATGTCCCCTTCCCACCCCCCCCCCCCCCCACCCCGGTAAGCCGCCCGTACTCCTCTACGTTTGCTTCTCGTTTTCATCACTATCATTGTTCTCACATTTTAACCTTGTTATTCTTCCCATCCCCTTTTTATACCTTAGTGTAGTTACCGGAGGGTCTTCTCCGTTATTTATATTATTATGTTTAGTGTATGTATTTGTTTGCTTATGAAGTCTATGAATGTATTTTTCGTAATTCTGTTCTGTAAAGCTGCATTACTTTGTGTTATTTTATATTGTTTACACAAACATATCTGAACGAAATAAACTTAGATCATAAAAATACAACTAAAAATGTAAACAATAATATTCGGTCTACTGCAGTCTTAAGTCGATCATGCTTTCGTTTCATTGCCTAGTCTCCTCGATAGATGAGCTGACAAAACACTTGAAATTTGGAGACCAATGCGTTAATGCGCGTAGCTCTGGGTTGCTGGCAGTCCGACACTGCAGCGATCACGACGCCTTCAAGGAGTGTCCGCTGGCCAAGCTGGACACGGACTTCCGAGCACCCAACAACAAAAGAAAATGCGCCAACTGCCTGGGCAAGCATGGAGTAAGATATTTGGCTGTCCGTACCTCAAAAGACACAGAGACGTCTTAAAGCTCGCCATTACCACAAAGATACCATATAAGGAAGCAATGCGGAGGTGCGAGACAGCCACGTGCTCTCGCAAGCTGAAAGAGCAGAGCTACAAAGCCAGATTGATGAGTTGAAAAACAAGTCAAGCTACTTCAAACACCGGCACCGACCAGCGACAACGAAAAGCTGCTCGCTGAAATAAAGGAGATCCTGCAAAACATCAAAAAAGAGGTGGAACATATGGCACAGACGACAAAGAAGAATGAAGAGATTCTACGAGACATCAAAGCGGAGAGAGAACTGCTAAAACGGGAGCTAACCCAAAACAAACCAGCTGAAGCCAAGGAAAAGATCACAGAAAAGCCGCAAGATGAAACCCAACAAAACACCGAGCCTGAACTGCAAGCAAAGGCCAGCAGCCCAACCACGACATCCAAGAAATCCAAGAGGAAACTGATATACCACAAGACCTCTGGAGAAATCAAAGGGGAGGAGAGTGACGGCGGCACAGAGTACCCACTTCCACTTACCCTGGAGGAGTACCTAGAATCGGCAAAAATGGAGGAACTCCGGATGGCAGAATACTATAGGAAAAAGGAACGCAAAAGACTCGAAATAGAAAACAGGCGCATGGGTTTCGAACGGGAGAGGGAAGAGCTATTGATTGCACAAACAAGAAAACGAAAACATCGAAAAGCTGCTACACAAAAAAAGGAGGCAATAAGACAACATAAAAAGTCCGTATAAGGACTGCAACCAGCCAAGCCAGACGAGCCAGGAGCCTTCACTAACAAAAGAAATCACCAGAGGAGACGGGAACAAAGGACAGCCGCCGACCAATCCCCCAGCTGACGTCACAGACACAAACGCTTACACAACCAGTCCGAGATAGGACTTACTCATAAGAGCGCACAAGACAAGAAACAGGGTAAAAATACCCACAAAAACCACGGATCTCAACAATAACCAAAGCTGAAGAGGCAGGTTTACCGAGACCGAATTTAGAATTTTTGTTTTGAAAATTGGAATTGGAATTGCTGGCAGTGACGCTTGATGAAGTTGACTGGACTGGATATCCATTAGATTGCAGAGTCTGGTTAAGAGTATCCAGTTATTCTTTTAGAGTATCGTCGGATTATGACATCTAAGAACGATAAGGTGTCACTATGTTCGTGGTCAATAGATAAATAAATGTTCTTGAGGGTTTTGTTCATGACTGAGTGGAACGAAAATAATATTAATAGTCTTTCTGGGTTGCATCGTCAGCAAGAAGAGACCGTAACAGTTGAAGTGCTATTCCTTAACATACGAAATTTCTGCAATGCTCACGATACCAGAAAGCCTGGCACGCCATGGCCCTGAATCGCAACAAGACAACGACTTCTATAAGCCGACCGCATACAGGAAATGCACCCCTAACTGTTTTGCCACACACTGTGCCAGACACTTGAGCTGCCCGTACCTCCAACAATGCAAAAACACTGAAAATTGCTATCTCAGAAAATCTACCATGCAAGGAGGCGGGACAGAGAAGCGAGATGACCCAAGTAATGTCAGCGCTGGGGGGGGGGGGGGGAGAATACGATATCATAGCTAGATAACACTGCTGAAGGAACAGATGAACAAGATCTAGCGGACTGATAAGGAAACTAACGAAGTCCAACAATCAGGCACCTGCACCAACAACGTACAGACCTAGAGCATACTATAGGAGATGGCAGAAAATAAATGTTAAAAAAAATATCGAGCCAGAACCGATGTATATTTCCCGTTTGCACAATAATATCGATATGTTTATGGAGACTTAGTTAGCATTGTGACTAGTCACACATGTTTTGTACTTCAACAACAACAACAACAACAACAAAACAACAACACACACTCACTCATACACACACAATGTGTTGTTCGCTGATAGAGCTATACATGTAACAATGTTTTATGTCCTTTGCAGGATGTGTTGCCAAAATTATGTTGTCACGATTTCTGTTGTTATCTTTTAATGTTCAATTGTTCCTTTGTTAAAAGAAAGAATGTCACAGCAATTGAAATCACACGATTTTGTGTTTGGGCAAATCTACATGAGCCTGGAAAACAAGGAAATGGCAATGTTGGTAAACTCTTGAGCCATTGAAATAGCATTGTAAGTCAATTCAGATATTAATCTCAAGTAATAGTAGACTGCCGGTCTCCGTGGCGAAGGCGTTGGAAACACAGCTGTGCGCGATTTGGCAGCAGACCGCGTTCCGCTGGGTTTTAACGAATTGGTATGGGAGCCGGTCGTTCAGAAAGCAATGGCAAACTGCTGAACGTAAACTTGCCAAGAGATCACAACAGCAGTAAAATGCTGGTGTTGACAGCGATGTTCTGTAAAGGATATGCAACTAACTATAAACTATATAGACAAAGGAAAGAAGTAGAACTGAGAGGACACGCTAACTGATAGCTTCTCAAAGTAGCGGTCGCAACCCTATTGTACTTCTTCTTCTTCTTCTGCGTTCATCCGGATTCTTTTTCCGGATGTGACTGCGTTGTGCCTGTTTACAGCAGAGATGCGTTCTTGCGCCGTTAGGCCGACACATCCGACTTCTGCGGGCATTTGTTGACCGGGTTAACCTTCCCGGGAACCATATTGTACTAAATGGAGTCGCGTAAAAATTATTGGCGGTTACAAACGCATTTGTTATCACAAAAAGCACACTTAGATATAATTAGTATATACAGTACTTACAGAAGAATGCCAGACATGTATGGTTAAATGACATAAATAACATCCAAAGGGAAGAGCATTATAGAAATGAATGCAAAGAGGCTACAAAAATAGTCAGACAGCAGAAGCGAGAATATATGAGTAATATAATCAAAGATATGGAAACTAATCACCAGAAAAATGAATCCAGAAAATTTTTTAAAGAAGTGAAGTCAATGAAACAAGGGCACCAACAAAACACATATGGTTTAAAAGACAAAAATGGGAATATGATAAATACCAATGAGGAAATGTGCAACACATGGAAAGAATATTTTATTGAATTACTAAATTGTGAAGCTCCAAGTAACATGTTCCCACAGGAAGAGGTTCTAACATGCGAACCACAAATTGAAGAACCTACATTTCAAGAAATCCTATATGTAATCAATCAATCAATCAATCATGTGCCATGCCGGAAAGCATGGGCGGTCATGATTCGCCATTTTACTCGATCACCAGATCGACTGCCTCTCTATAAATGCTGATATCCTGGTTATAGCCTGAAGTGGTTCTATACTTGTAGTTATTTTAAGCCGTGCTCCGCGGCGATGGCGTTGCGGACGAGATTCGTAATGCCGCTTACCCGCGTTCAAAACACAGCGTTGACTGATTTGGCAGCAGACCGTGTCTCGCTGGTTTTAACGTGTTGGTATGGGAGCCGGTCGTTCAGAAAGCAATGGCAAACTACTGAACGTAAAACTTGCCAAGACATCTTCTTCTTCTTCTTTCGTTCGCCTGAAATATGTTTATAACTGCAATGTTGTCTCTTGTATGAATCTAACAGTCTTTTTTAGTTCATTCAGCGGTCCATAGAGTTTATCTTCCACTGTTGTCTCTCTAGGCCAGAAGGTTCGCCTGGGTATGTTGTAGTTTGGGCAATCCTGGAGTATGTGCTCTGCTGTCTGCGACGCCAAACCACATGTGCACATGGCTGAGTCACCAATCTTGAATTTTGTATACATGTGGTTGCGTAATCTATTGTGTCCTGTTCTGAGGCGCAGAAGAATGACCTGTTCTGGTCTGTCCATAACGTGGTAGTCGTCTTGAGTAAGGTTTGGTGGCCTTCTGATTGATTTGATCATTCTTTTCTTTTGGTGGTATGTAATAGGCACATCAGGTTGTTCTTCTTTTGCTCCTTCCTTAGCCAATCGATCAGCTTTGTCGTTTCCGGGGACTCCACAGTGGGATGGTATCCACTGTATGGTGATCTTACGCTGACTGCTAAGTTCAGAAAGTAGTGTCCTCAGAACTGGCAATTTCCCAGACAGGAGCGCCTCTATTACGGATTTTGCATCTGTCAATATCACCGCAGGTTGTGTACCATAGCTGGTATTTTGTAATTTCTCTGTGGCTATCTTGATTGCCTCAATTTCAGCATCATAGTTATGGCAGTACTTTCCTGTTGGAATTCTGGCCGTGTCTCTAGTATTATTTGGGTATTCTATGTACACTCCCGCTCCTCCATTTCGAACAGCATTTTGTGCTGACCCATCTGTGTAGACTCGGATCCAGAGATCCTGTGGGTATTCGTCATCAAGGAAGCTGAGAGTGGCTGTTCTGCGCTGTACACTGTTCTGTTCTTCCTTGTCAAATATTCCTCTCACTTTTGACTGGATTTGTAGCGATATTCTATGTTCATCTTTCCACAGGGTTCGCTCTGGAATAGTTGTCAGGGGGATACCAACTGTGGGAAGATCGATGGTTTCTCTGCAGAGTTGTTTGGCCTGGTGGATGAAACTACTTCTTTTCAACCGCCCCATAGCTAAGTTTTCAAATCGGTTCTTCATAGGGTGGCCTGGCAAGCTGAGAAACTTTTCTGCTTGTATTAGTGTTTTTGTATCTCTGCGTTCTCTTAAAGCCTGTGTCCTCCCCATTTTCTCCATTGCTACTATAGGGGTTGATCTCATCCCTCCTGTGATGACTCTAAGAGCTTGATTTTGCACCCTGTCCAGCTCCTGCAATGTAGTTTTTGATGCTGAACACCACGCAGTTGACCCGTATTCCAAGTGTGGTCGTATGCTCTGTTGATAAACTTTGCTAAGTATTTTCCCACTGGCTCCCCACGTGGTTCCAGTTAGCTTTCTCAGGATGGCAATTTTCCTTCTGGCTTTTGCTACTGCTTTTTTGATCAAGACATCAACAACGGCTAGTAAAATGCTGATGTTGACTGCAACGTCCTGTAAAGGATATGCAACTTTTAAAAACAAAGTTATTTTAAATGTTTATATTCTAGTTGTAACTTGTAATGTGTCTATGCTATTTGTTACTTTAGATGTTTCTTTCCTTGTTAACGTTAAATGTTACTGACTTAGTTGTTGCTTTAAACGTTTCTACTCTAGTCGTTACATTTAATATTTCTACCAGTCTAGCTGACTGTAACGCCAACCCCTTCAATTATTAATAGTTATTAATCTTAAACCTTCTGGCCCAGAGTGTTATTATTGTAAAAATAACAACTGGTTGGGACACAATAATTTTCATTTTCGGAAATGCAGCTTGTGCTTGCCCTATTCTGCCTGTAATCTCTGTTGTGCACCTTCCGTCTGATGTTATAAATGCCCCTAGGTATTTAGAAGTATCCACTTGGTTAACAATGTTCCCTTCTATTTCCATTTCACATTTTAGTTTCACATATTTCTTTGATATCACCATTGTTACTGTTTTCTTGATATCCAATGAGAGTCCCTTCTTTGCACTCTCCGTTACTACAATGTCCAACAATTGCTGCAAACCTTTTGCATTATCCGCTACTAATACTGTGTCATCTGCATAGTGTATATTGTTTATATTATAACATCCGATTTGTATTCCCGGCTTCTCTTTGATCCCGGCATCGTTTTGATATCTCTCTCTCTCTCTCTCTCTCTCTCTCTCTCTCTCTCTCTCTCTCTCTCTCTCTCTCTCTCTCTCTCTCTCTCTCTCTCTCTCACATTGTTATTTCGCTTTAGAAGGAGAAGAGATCCGGTAACAAAACACATCCCTGTCCTACTCCTAGCTTTATGATTATATTCTTAGAATATCGTTGACCACCAAGAAGAAAAGGTGTTTATCACCTGCCAAGTAGCAGGACAGAGAATATAACGCAAAAGTAAATTCGCGACGAAATCGCGAAACCAATGTCTAGGAGTATCGAATGGGCTGACGTAGAACGGAGAACACGTCAGGAGAATTGTCAACAACAACAAAAATTCGGATCACAGAGGTCCACCAGAGAAGCAGCACGCTGAAGTTGTCTGGAACTTAGAAAGATATTTACTGGCAGGACAACCGTACTCATGGCCAACACATATTAGAAAGGAGAACCAGAATAGTATGGCATCTTACATGGCAAACGAAATGTCTTTGACAGATGCAGAATATTAGAATGAAACTTAGAATGTCACAGCAGAAGGACACTTTGGCAACCTTGCAAAGGACAGAAGGACTGCGATACAGACTTGATAGTTCTTAGTAGCTAGTCTGGTCAACAGTTGATGATTTATAATTAATGTTATTATGACCGTCCCGTCTGGAAATAACAGACACGGTCGAAACCAATTATGATTTCATGAATTTTCTTATTGATCATGCAGCACGAGAGTGTGGGCAAATAAACATGGCCTCATCAATTAGATTGCCGGCCTTCGAGTCCTTTCATTGATGTTCAGTTGATGCTTCGTTGACATTGCTGGATTGTTTCTGCAAACCCTGGACCTATTTTTTATTTGAGCTTATTCTGTTGAAGTTATGCAGGACACATCTCAGCATCACCTTATATGCTTATTGTCCAGGTGTCGCATGTTTATAGGTTCAATACAGCTTATATTTATGTAGCACTCGAACGCTCTTTGTCTCACTGCAATTAGCTGCTTTTTATTAGTGAGCGTATTTTCCATCTTGCAAAGGCAGTTAATAAATAAACACACTGAGTGACACTGTGTAT
Organism: Cepaea nemoralis; assembly: GCA_014155875.1. Taxonomy (NCBI): domain Eukaryota; kingdom Metazoa; phylum Mollusca; class Gastropoda; order Stylommatophora; family Helicidae; genus Cepaea; species Cepaea nemoralis. Next base: position 138,966 of record JACEFZ010005900.1, on the reverse strand, counting down.
TGTTTGCCTCTCATAGAAGCCAATAGAAGAAAGAAGTGGGGACCAGAGTAACGCACTAGACAACACAACAACAGAAAGCTATAGTTACCGAGCGGGAAGAGCGCCTACCTTTGCCATAGCGATACTTGAAGTACTATAATTCTAATTCTATCTACCTTGTTCTTTAAGCTTTGTCTGGGAGCGACACGTTCGAGGCCCCAGTATGCCCATAGCTTGTAATTGTTTATATTGTCTTGTGGATCCTCGATCTGAGCTTCTTTACTTTACATCTAATAAGGCGTGTCAATGCCGGTGAAGGTATTTCTTGTCTTAGTTTATCAGTAACCCGACACCCCACATTGTGCCAACGGTTTCGGGCGGAAGAGCGCAATTGGCAGGGTACAAGCCTTATCCTGGTGCGGAGAAATGCAACCTAAAGACAAAATGTCATGGCAGGGCAGACCAGGCCCTAAGCCTTGGTTGGCAGCTGGTCTAGGATCGAAGCTCCGACAGGCGGACAGTTAGATCAAGGCTTTGCTGATCCTACAGCTTCTGCAGCTTGTCTTGTTCCAGATGTATTGATGTATCTTTCCTCTGGAGTAAACTAGGCAGGCCGAGAGAGGGATCATGCTTCATGATCAATACACGGTCTCTATAATTTAGCCCAGGCTTTGTGCTATAGGGAGGTATAACTCCATCCCTTGTCTTAACCGGTCTCGGAATCAAAGCGAGAGGTAGCAGTTACGGGTTATAAGTCCTTGTAAATTGGCGTAGACATGGGGCACCACGGGTTGCCTCTGACGGTCGGAGACACCTACAGGTGTCACTGATTAGCTGCCGCCCGCCTCAAGCTGGGCAGCCACCGGCAAATTGGGTGCTGATCCGCCACAGCCTGCTTGCTTCAATGGGTGCTTGAGGCTAGGACAAAATCTGTAATCGCAGGCTGTAAAATCAATGCACCAGGTACAACTAAAAAGGAAAATAGAAATCTCAAGCTACGGCTTGCAACCTAGGATGTAAGAACCATGTGTCCAGGATTTTCCATTGACCTGACGAATATTGACCATGTGAGAAAACGGCTGTGATTGATGCCGAACGCAATCGTCTTAACATTGATATTGCTGGCCTGCAGGAGACTCGCCTCGCCGAGGAAGGGTCACACAGGGTAAACAAATAACCCTTATTTTAGGTAGAGGGCAGGCAGAAAAAAAGGCAACATGGAGCGGGCTTTGCAGTGAAGAATTCGCTACTTCGAATGATTGAAATTGCAGCTGGAGGTAATGAAAGACTATTATCCCTGCGCTTGGCAACCTCTTGTGGTTTTGCCACCATTATTACTGCATATGCACAGACACTCACTTCCTCAAATGATGTGAAGGATTTGTTCTTTGAGGAGTTAGACTCTGTGATCAAGGCAGTTCCAAAATCCGACTTCATTTATATGCTCGGTGTTTTCAATGCTCGTGTGGGCAAGGACTCGAGTTCATGGCCAGTGTGCCTTGGAAAATACAACATCGGTGGCATGAATGAAAATGGGCAAAGGCTGCTGGAGCATGGCATCAGAAATGACCTATGTATTAAAAACTTCTTTAAAAAAAAAAAAAAAAAAAAAGAGCTGCATAAGGTCACATGGAAACATCCAAGATCCGGCCATTGGCATCAGCTAGACTTCATCATCACACGGAGACAATATCTGAACAAAACATCATTAACTCGAAGTTACCACAGTGCTGACTATGATACGGATCATTCTTTGGTTGTTGCAAGGGTTAGATTGAGAAAGAGAATCTATACAGCTAAACACAAATCTAGCCACATGATTAATGTTATTAACACCCACGATTCTGATAAGTGCTTTGAGTTCCAACAGCAACTTGAAGACGCTTTCACTGATACATCAGAAAATTGAACAGCAAGTGAAAAGTGGGATAAACTTAAGGAAACTCTTTATAAAACAGGGGTAGGGATTACCGCACTGTGGATCATAAGAGGCAGGACTGGTTTGCAGCAAACAGCCAGATACTGCAGCCCTTGATTGATAAGAAGAAGATAGTTCTCTTAAGAAACAGGGAAAGAACAACGCTTAGCACACTCAGTGAGCCGAAGCAAGCTAGGAAGGGTGTGCAAAAGGTTGCCAGGCAGTGTACAAATGACTATTGGATCAAGTAATGTGAGTCTATTCAAAATGCAAGCGATAGGGGAAACATCAGAAGCATTATGAAGGGATAAAGAAGGCATGTCGTCCAATTATCAAAAGAAGTGCACCACTGAAAACCTTGACTGGAGAAATCATCATTGATAAGAAACAGCAGATGGATAGATGGGTAGAGCACTGTTTGAAGCTTTACTCTAGTGAGACCAAACTAGCGGATGATGCCCTCAACGCCACAGAGGCCCTGCCAACTCTTGACCACTTGGGCACACTTCCCACCATAACAGAAGGAATTCCAATAGAGGTTATCAGGAGTGGGCAAGACACACTCGCTCTACAGATCCACCAGCTAATAGAGCTATGCTGGCGAGAAGGACAAGTCCCACAGGATTTCAAAGATTCAAGTATCATAACACTGTACAAGAACAAGGGCGATCGGAGCGACTGCAACAACTATAGGGGTATCTCACTTCTGTGTATTGTTGGAAAAGTATTTGCCAGAATTGTTCTGCGCAGACTTCAAGTCCTAGGAGATCAAGTCTACCCCGAATCACAGTGTGGTTTTCGACAGAACCGGTCTACCAATGATGTGATATTCTCATTGCGACAAATGCAAGAAAAATGCCGTGAACAGAATCAACCGCTGTTTATTGCCTTCATCGACCTCACAAAGGCATTTGATTTGGTCAGTCGTGAGGGTCTGTTCAAGGCACTAAAGAAGATTGGCTGCCCACCAACTCTTCTGTCCATTGTGTAATCGTTCCACACAGGCATGAATGGTATAATCAAGTTTGATGGTGCAACTGCTGAAGAGTTTGAAATCAAGAGTGGAGTTAAGCAAGGTTGTGTACTAGCTCCCACCCTCTTTGGAACTATACTTTTCACTTCTACTGAAATATGCCTTTCATGATCAGGATGGTGGTACATCTGCTATCTGCATTCTCCAGTAATTGTTCTGAATTTGGTTTAACAATTAGCACCAAAAAAAAATAAAAGACACATATTATGTCACAAGGTGCACATGGGGTACGATCAATCTTTATTGACGACGCCGAACTAGAGATAGTAGACCATTTTACAATATCTAGGATCAGAGGTGAATAGCAAATTATCCCTAGATCAGGAAATCAACATCCGGATTGGTAAGGCAGCAACAACAATGAACGTGTTAGCAAAATGTCTGGGAGAACAGGAAGCTTACTGCCAAAACAAAAGTCCTTGTCTACCAAGCCTGTGTCCTTAGTACTCTTCTTTATGGCAGTGAAGCCTGGTCAACTTACTCACACCAAGAGAAACGTTTAAACAGCTTTCATATGCGGTGTCTTTGAAAAATACTTGATAGTAAGTGGCAAGACAAAATCACAAATACTGAAGTATTGGAAAGATCAGGCTGTGTGACGGTTTGTTCCATGCTCAGTCTTCGTAGACTTAGATGGATAGGACACGTTAGGACAGTGGTTCTCAACCTTTAATGGCCCGTGCCCCCTTCACCATATGTTCAGAACGTCATACCCCCCCCCCTTTGTATTTCCTACCTAAAAATTTGGCCCGTGACCCCCTTCACCATATTTTCAGAATGTCATTCACCCCCTTTTGTATTTCCTACCTAAATATCCCTCCTCCGCCCCTGCACCTACACAGTATACGTAATAATGGAAGCTAAATTTAATAGCACATACTAAAACAAGTCTAGACGTCTACATAAAACGTGTTTTGTGGGTCTACGTACTTTATAAAATGAATTTTACAAAGGTGAGACAGTACAGAACCGTAAAGTATGAAGGGAAAAACAATATCAAGTAATCGGTTCTTGTATTAAGACGATCTTGAAATAATCTTCATTCCCCCTGGACTCCCTGAAATTCCCCCCTGGGGAGGGGGGGGGGAATTCCCCACCGGTTGAGAACCATTGCGTTAGGAGGATGGATGGATGATATAGAATACCAAAGGACATCTTTTTTTGGTGAATTACAGATGGGTAAGAGATCTCAGCGTCGGCCTCTACTACGATACAAAGATGTGTGTAAGCGGGACATGATTGATACAGGCATTGATAATGCACAGTGGGAGCAAGTCGCCGCTGAACGTGTTGCATGGAGGGCAAATATCAGAAATGGAATAAAGATAAAGGAGAAAATTATTGCAGTCAGATAGGTCATACACTGACTGAGCGTATGAGGAGTAAGATGATACGTGATGACCATGTGTTCACATGCATCCACTGTGGACGAACATTCACAGGGTGAATTCGCCTTATCAGTCACGTTTGCTACCACCATGAGCTGTAGTAATGTAATTAAGCCTTTTTGAAGCACAATGTAACAAACTATCGTCTGTCAAGACGGACGGCAAGGTGCCAAGCCGAGTTCAGCAGTGTTTGTTTACAAACAAAGTTCGTTTCCTGTTGTACGCACAGAATGTAGGTCAGTCGCATGACCTGCAGGACCCGGCAGTCGGCAATAAATGATGGACATGTACTGTAGCAGTCCAAATTGTAACAGTTATGACATATCTGCACGAGCAACCAGTTCCAAATGTTAAACTGTGAAATAATGATATGAGATACATGTTACATGGGCTAGGTCTCAAGTCGAAGCAGGTTTCATAGTCATCCATATATTTCCTTGGCATCCATAATGCCTTGTATAATAGGTACGTAACTAAACTATCGTCTATCTTATCTTACTTCAAATCTAGCATTCATATATAGAGAATATTTTAAATGGGTTTTCTACTTATGAAATCATCACAGTTGGATACAGCTTGACAAGACGAATCCAACGGTATCTCAACAAAGAGTGTAGTTAATTCCAAGCGGAGTTATGAGGTTTTTTTGTGCGTGTACTGTGTGTCCTAATTTAAAACCAGGAATGGTGTCCTAAGACTCAGGAGATAGGGGAGATTTTAATACTTTTATCGCAGCTCATTAAATTGGAAGCTGAGAAATTCTGCCTTCTATTACTGTGGCTTGTTTAATTTTAAACAGGACAACATAGTACCCATATATCATTGCGTCCGGGGTGGCGAGGACCTAACTTGACGTATTATCTATTTTTCAATAGGATGTGCCGTGACCTAATTAACAATTAAAAATGGCCGCCAATTGTTTATTATTCATTAAAAGTCTGTCACATTGCTAACAAACCTGGTAAGATGTATATTTTATTGTGCGTTTTGGTAACAGGAAAGTAAAGGTCACATTCCTCTTTTGATAGAATGTTGAGAGGATCAACTTCATTGCACCAGGTTTTACCCCATATGGCTCAGTCTCTTTCCGCACGGCAGGCCTGCCGAAAGCATCGTACAAAGCATGAGAGTCTGAGTCTCTGACAAAAATGCACTCGACTTTTAAGACTTTTCGATAGGATGTGCTGTGACCTAATTAATAGTTAACAATAGCTGCCCATTTATATTAACTAAATGTCACGTGAAATGTTTGTCGTTAGTGAAAGAACAATTCAATGAAAATGTACTCATATTGTCTTAATGTACCAACTGCATTGCAACAGCTTTCTTTTGTTGATTAAATATCATGCATTAATGTAAGTAAAAAAGTTTGTAACTGCTGCATAAACTAAGCAGCAGTTAATTAATTATTAAAATGTTAAATAATAAAAAATAAAAATATTAAATAATTAAATACTCACTAAAATTGATTTGTACTTCTGCTCTATATTACACTGTTCTGTATCTAATAGTGAGCAATTAATAATTACATACTAACTTATTTAAAACATATAACTTATTTTACAGTACTGTATTTAAATTTAAATAATTATGTACAGCAGCCCTGCTTAGAAAAAAAATACGTACAGGTTTACAGACGGGTTTGAAAACTGGCTTTCAAAATTATTTTCAGTCATGCCAAATGCTGAAATATTATACAAGTACACAGCTACATTACTGCCACAAATGACACTTGTATTCTGTTTAATTTTAGTAGTTAAATTACCAGTTCTAATTATAAATAAATTCTAATTATAAATACATTATAAAATAAATACCATGGGAGTGATCACTTGCCATGCTCAGTCCTGATCTCTAAAGCCAGGAAAGTTAAGGCTGGGAGAGCGCGCAAGACATTCCGGTATGAGTGGACCGATAGCCTTCTTGGACGCCTCAGACAGCGGGCTTGCAACAGGAATGTTAAAACTCCTCTTTTGCATCCCCCATGGTGGACCCCAGAAGTAGACCAGGCTTGGAAAACAAAGAGAGCTGCAGTGAAGCAGCTAAGGAAAGTGCGACAGACACCCCGAAGCTCACGAGAGGAAGTGGACACCGCGGAAAATGTAAAGAAAGACAAGGTGGGGGTCTTTAAGCGCTGTGCTGCAGAGGCCAAAAACGCAAAATGGGAATGTTTCATGAAGGAGATTGGAGGTGATAAAACACTGCGAAAATTCTGGAAACTGCACAGACAAATACAAAGAAAAGATCGGCCTATGACAGTGGGAACAATTGATAGAGACGATGGTGTGCGCGTGACAACAGACAAAGAGAAAGGGGAGGCGTTTCTCCAGAGATTTTTAGAGCAGACCAATCATAATGATGCGGACACCAGAGATGCAGTTAGAGAGGAATTATCCGGCACCATCAAGAATACGCATTATGAAGACATCATATGGGTTGAAGATGTTAAAAATATTTTGAAAAAGGCAAACGACACGGCACCAGGGCCCGATGGGGTTAGGTATGGCCACATGAAGGCTTTGAGCGATGCAGACCTGAAGGAAATGACCGACTGCTTTAACCAGAGCATTAGGACAGCATCAGTACCGCAGGATTGGATGCACAGCTATCTCATCCCTCTCCCAAAACCATTCAAGGATCATTCAAAGCTTAGTGGCTTTAGGATCATCACCCTTCAAAATACATTTGGGAAGGTTCTAGAGAAGATAGTCAGCTGTCAAGCTGCAAGAGTTCTTGGAAAGGGGAAGCTTCTTCCAAGAGGCCTGGGGAGCTACAGGCCAGGAAAAGATACCTGGTCAAATGCAGCCACTTTTGCCTTTGATGTTTATGAGGGTTTCCAGAGTAGACAGGAAATGATGGCGGTAGCGCTTGATCTCAAGGATGCATACAATAGAGTTCGATATGATATTTTGATGACCGTACTGATGGAGAAGGGGGTCAATCCCTGGTTGGTGAACTGGATAGCAGCCGTCCTACATTCTCGCCGGGTTGCTCTCCGTCTGGGTGCATGGACCTCAGAGCCACATATTTTAACCCCGGGACTGCCACAGGATCAGCAATCTCACCGGTGCTCTTTAATGTGTATACGAGCAAGATTGCAAACCTAGAAGCACCAGGGGTTGGAAGGATACTAACATTTGCAGATGATATTCTTGCATATAGGCAGGGGAGAGATAGGGAGCAAACAGCCCAGGAGCTACAGGCAACAGTAGACAATGTGATTGACTGGTGCACTGAAATGAGTGCTGTCATCCACCCAGAAAAGGCAGCTGTTTTGTGGTGCTCTCTGGACAACAGAATTGTGAGAACTGATGTCCCAAGCCTCACGATAGATGGTAGAAGCGTCAACAGAGAGAACAAACTGAAGTATCTGGAAATCACATTTGACAGGAGCCTGTCCTTCAAGGACCATGTGGAGACGGTCGTGACAAGATCTCAAAAGGGACTCCATGCACTTAAAACTATGGCTGCAATGGACATAGAGCAGAGAATGCTTTTCACACTATACCAGCACTTGATCCTCTCAGTGATTTATTATGGACTAGGACTGCTCACTGACTCAAAGAGTCAGCTGGTGAAATTAGAGCGCATACAGAACGAAGAGATGCGAGTCATTCTGGGATGCACCAGAGACACCCCAGTTGTGTGTATGCGTTACATCCTTGGTTTGCCGTCTGTTGCAGGTAGGCTCAAGGTGATGCAGGCGAAGGCATACCTCAGAGTAGCTGCAGACGCAGATCACCCGTTGCATGAGGCGCTGGACGCCGTTAAGGGTCAGCGACTGATAAGAGGGAAATCATGGATGGCTCAGGCGGAGGATACGATCAGGCAGGTGTGCCCATTGGAGAACATTAGGAACGAACGAACGAACGAACAAACAAACAAACTTTATTTTCAAAGGGTTACGAATTGGGCACGCAGGCCCGTCTAACATTCTGCCCTTCTATCACTCTCTTTCATACATTATTTCATTCACACATCATTCAAGGCTAACAGAGAACAACAACAATATAAACGAATAGCATTATAAAGGCATGGGCAAAATGCGAACATCAAAACTACACGACACAGTAATATTAGATAATGGTCTGACACTTGTTGTTAGCCATGTGGAATATACTGGCCTACCAAAAGGGAACTGGCTGTTATACTAGGGTTTTGTTATTATTATTATTATCTCTATTATTAAGGGGGAAGGTAATCCATATTGAGATAGTGTTCGAATAATTTGCGATTATATGAAAAGGGATTGGTGATGTCTTTGATTTCTTGTGGAAGATTGTTCCACAGCTGAGCTGCAGAGTACGTTAAGCTTGTTTTGTATAAGTCAATCCTAGGCTTCGGAATGTGTAATATATTTAAACGTTTACTGTGTCTAGCATTATATTTAAACAATGGCCAAAGGTAATTTGGGGCATTCCGATGCAGGATTTTGTGAATTAGTTTAGCTTTATTGAAAAGCAGGCGTTTACGGAGTGGTAGTAACTGAGGAGAGAAGAAGAGTGGGTCAGAGTGTCAGCGGAGCAGTCAGACTTGTGCAGAATTATAATCACATTGAGCCGGGAGTGCAGAGAGTGGCCAGCAGGGGCCACGGAAGTGGAAATCCAGCAACTAATTCAGGATAATGCTCGCTCAGGTGATGTGATTATCTACACAGATGGGTCGGTGTTGAGAGGTAGGAGAAGTGCCTGGGGGTTCTTAGCAAAAGCCAATGGTCGACGTTTGGTGCAGGAGAGCCTGGCATATGATACCACAACATCTAGCTTAAGAATGGAGGTGGAGGCGGTCAGTGCAGCTTTCCGCTGGATGGAGAATATGATACACACACACATATCATGATTGTAACTGACTCAGAAAGCATGCTGAGTAGGGTGAAGACAGGCAAGCTTCGTGCAGAGTGGCTTGCTTCACTTCGGAAGTCACGGGTGACAAGCATCGTCTGGATCTTTTCTCCGGGGCATGCTGGTGTGCTGGGGAATGAACAGGCGGACAGATTGGCTGGCTCGGCAAAACTTGGTGGAGTATTGATGCATGACAAAGCAGATGTGGTTGCGACCTTGTGGGAGCATGTGTACACCTCGGAGGAGCAAATAGATCACCATGGTCTGGCAAGAATGCGACAGCGAGGGGTGACGAGGGGATCTGGCCGACGATCAACGCTCAGAGGAAAGGCAAGACGGACATATAATCAGATTGCTACTGGTACTATTAGTGTTGGAACTCTTCGCTGGCTGCTGAGGATGGGGACGGAGCGCTTATGGGAATGCCCCGAATGCTGTGATGTCAGTTCCTAAATCAATCAATCAATCATTATAAATAAATACAAGTCCGCTATAGTTTATTGTATGGGCGTCGTAATCTTGAATTTTGTGTTATGACGGCCATGTCACTAAATATTTTTTCCTGAACGCCAGCAAACACCAGCAATATTGAAACTCTTCACATTTATGTAAAATTTAATGGGGGATTCAAAAATGCAACAAAAAGTTAACGTTTCTTTAATATACAGGAGTTATAAGACAAAATAGCTTACTATTCATGAATAGACTCCAAGAAATTCAAGAGAAGACAGTTTCTCGGCCTCAAACTCTTGACGCTTAGCAGAAGGACCACTACTGCAAATATAAGAATAGTTTCCCCTTTTGTCGTACCACGCTGGTATCGAATAAATCAAATCTAATGAGACAAATAACTACCAGAAGTGAATCGTTGGTCGCAAAGAAAAGCGCAGGAAATCAAAATTGGGCACCCCCCCCCCCCCCCCCCCCCCCCCCAAGGGCACAAGGGCAAAGTTTGATAACTCTGACATTGCTACAAACACTTCACTTCCTAGTTAGCGAACATTATCAGTTTGTTTACAACATTTATATCATATATAGGCAATATTTAAAACAAAACCCCCCCCCCAAAAAAAAATGATGTTTACTTATGAAACCATCACCGTTGGATAAGACAAGATGACAAGATGAATCCAACGGTATCTCATTGAACAGTACGTCAATTCTAAGCGAGTTATTAATATTTTTGTGTCTGATCTATAACCAGGAAGTGCAAAGGAATCTAAGTAAAATGAGCACAGCTGATCATGGCCCAGTAAAAAGGGAGCTAAGAACATTACATTTTGCTTTCTATTACTGTGGCTTGTTTATTTAATTATACAAGTACTCAGATAAACTACTGCTGCAAATGAAACTTGTATTCTGTTTAATTTTAGTAGTTAAAATACCAGTTCTATTTATAAATAAATACAGGTCCGCTATAATATAGTACTATTGAATGCGCTCCGCCATTTAGAATTTTGTATTATGACTGCGATATTTCATTTTCATGGTTGTGTCAAACAGTTTTTCCTGAACGTGGTCGAAAGCGGGCATTGTTGAAACTCTTCAAATATATGTAAAATTGAACACAGAATTCAAAAATGCAACAAAAAGTCGAGGTTGGTTTAAAATGTAGGAGTTATAAGAAAAATTAGCTTACCCTTCATGAATAAACTTAAATAAATTCAAGAGAAGAAAATTCTAAGCGACAGTCACTTGTAGCCTAGCAGACAGACCACAGTAGCATTTATTAGATTGTTTCCCCCAATCTGTGACATGTGGTTTTCGAATACATCGAATCAAAAGCAGACATGGGTAAAATCCAGAAGTCACTTGATAGTCACTAAAAATTTCCGGGAAAACTCTTCCAACTTCCCACCTCCCCCTCCCTACACTCACAAAGGCTGGTAACTGACATTGCTAATATTTATTACCAATTAACTATTAAACTATTAGTATTATTATTTTAACCACACACTGAACTATTAAGTGAACACTTTGCTTGAAACTTACTTACTACTAACTACACATACTGGTCTATCTATAACTATCTCTCCCTCCAAATAATACAAACTGTAACAATACAGTGAATGATATAAATATTGATTACTATTAATAATATTAATTATTATTAGTTAGTAGTTAGTACGTAGTGTAGTAAGTAGTAGTATTAGTAGATATTTAACAGAGAGTAAAGAGTGAGGCAATGACTATATGTCTTATTCTTAATCATTGCCTGGTTAGTCTCTGTACTTCTATAGTATAGTAAGTATAGTATAGTATAGTATAGTATAGTATAGTATAGTATAGTATAGTATAGTATAGTATAGTACAGTACAGTACAAGAAGTCCCTGTTGAGCTTGACTCTAGTCCGACTTTGTGAAGACACATGAAGGGTGTAGCATAGGTGGGAGTGCAAGCGCAATTGAAATACCACTAATTTTATCGTTTCTTTACTTATTCAGTCAGTCGGTGGAGATTTGCCCGCAACAGACGAGCAATATCTCCGGGGGGCCTATTCTCGCTGGTCGCGAGATCTGCACAGTGGAAGGATGGGAGATTTTCTCGCAACAGACGAGCAATATCTCTGGCGATATCTCCGGCGGGCCTATTCCTGGTGGTCGTGGGATCCGCAAAAGTCAGGTGCGGAGTCTGACTTTAGTACATGCTTTACACAGGTCCGGACACTTGTGATTGACAAATGTACGGGTCCCATGGTCCAGGCGCGTACAAGGCCCGCACCTGTGGGACTTGGCTGAACGTCTCTAAGTCGGGTCCCTTGGGTTCCAGGGTCTGGCCACCACTCGTCACCTGCTCATGGAGGCGAGGTCTCGGAGGTTTGACCTGAGCCGCCAGCGTCTGCAGCCTACCTTGTGCCAGACGTATTGGTTACCCATTCCTCTGGAAAACACAAGGCAAGGCCGAGAGAGGGAACATGTCGTTTGGGCACCACATGTTTCTCTAAAGCTCTGCCCAGGCATTGTGATGGAATTTTTGCCACATTCCAACTCACATACTTAGGTCTGTCAAGACTGCAAGGTGCCACTCAGTACGCTATTTTGTTTGCCGCAGCGTAAATTCTGTCACTTGTGATTATGTCTTTGTAAAGCTGACTAAATTCCACTTTTCCGTTTTTGTTGATTTACTCATTGTGTACTATTTTGGATTATGTAATCTGTTCTCACTCGTCTGCACTGTATTACTCATTACTACCACCACCACTACTGCTGCTGCTGCTGCTACTACTACTACTGCTGCTACTACTACTACAACTACTACTACAACTACTGCTGCTGCTGCGAGACACTAAGACTGAAAGAGCTAAATGCACTTTTATTGTAATTTAAATAGGCGGAATGTGTCAAATTTGAATATTGTTTAATTGTAGTAAATTTATTAGACAAACTAACTTATTGTTACCATACTTGTGCAGAAATCTACAACACACAACTATGTGCCTAGTCTGTATAGGTATAGGGAACATATATTACAATGTATACAGTAATAGTGTATCACTACTAACTAATACAATATTGATTTTGGCCATGTAGTGAGTGATTTAGTGATTATATGCAGTACAGCTGTTGTACACTTGTTCACTAATATCTTAGGTGATCTTCTCTGCTAGTGCACCTGCCATGTGTTACTGACTTGGCATATGGTTGTTTAATAGAACATCGCAGATCTGAGGTGCTATAAAAACACCTGTTCTGTTATGTAGCTGTTGTTTCAGGTGAATATAGATCTAGACAGTAATTACTCACTGTCTAACCAGGAGAGCATCAGACCACCTTTCTTCCTTCAACAAGGGGGTTGTATTATTCTGAGAAGATGGGTTTAAATCTGGTTTACCTATGGCTTTCAATTTTTCAGTTGTCTAGTAAGTGGTCTGATATAATATTTTTGTTCTCCTTATCTTCTGTGAGAACAGATTGTGACCTATAAGTTATTCTCATGAATAATGTTAGTATAAGTAAGTAAAGTAAGTAAGTAAAGTAAGTAAAATAAATAAAATAAGTCATCATCATCATCATCATCATCATCATCTTCCACTTCTGCCGTCAAGCGTCATGGAGAGGAATAATTTGTGCTCCAGCGCCCAGTGGGCGGCACTGGATAGTGTCATTCCGTGTGGCCGTACAATGTCTCTGATGTCGTCAATCCATTTTCTACTTGGACGTGCTCTAGGTCTCGTCGCAGATGATCGTTGATGTAAGGCCAGTGATGGTAGTTGGTGGTGTTGCATCCTAATGACATGGCAAAACTATTTGGTCTTCTGTCATTCAATAAATGTGACACAAGGTGTTGATCCCACTGTTTGTCTTCTTCTTCTTCTTCATTCATCCGGAGTTTTTTTTCCGGACGTGATTGCGTTGTGCCTGTTTACAGCAGAGCTGCGTTCTTGCGCCGTTAGGCCGACACATCCGACTTCTGCGGGCATTTGTTGACCGGGTTAACCTTCCCAGCCACTGTTTGTCTGATAACAGCATTTCTTACTCAGTCTCGGATTGTTAAGATGGCAGCTCTCCTCAGGCATCTCACCTCGCATGTGTTGATTTTGCGAAAGTGTGATTTGGATAAAGTCCAAGTTTGAGATTGGTAGCATAGGGTTGGTGTGAATATGCTGTTTATTATCTGTCGTTTTGCGGACATGGGTATATTTGGATATTTCAGTAAGGGTGATAGTTATGTAAGTGCACTAGCTTTTTGACATCTGATTTTGATTTCTCTGTCCAATCTGCCATCTTCTGTGATCATACTTCCAAGATATTTGAATTCTTTAACTTGTTTCAGAGTTGTGCTATTTATCTGTATACTTAGTGGGCCCATCGATCTGCTAACTTGCATTACTTCGGTTTTGGCTGTGTTTATACTCATATTGTATCTGCTGCAGGTTGAACTCAGATTAGTATGATTTTGTAGTCTGCCCTCATTGCTGTAAAACAGGCACTGATCGCCTGCAAATAGAAGTTCATTTATTTCCTGTGGGTCAGTTGTTTATCTGGAGTAAAGATTTCTAAATTTTCTGAATCTGTTCTGTCAAGACTTGCTTCTCTGGATATTCTGTCCATGTAGATATTAAATAGCAAAGGAGAGAGAGCACACATCCCCGTCTCACTCCTGTATTGACTGTGAACATATCTGATATACCAGTGGTTCTCAACCGGTGGGGAATTCCCCCCCAGGGGGGAATTTCAGGGTTTCCAGGAGGGGAATGAAGACCATTTCAAGATCGTGTTAATACAAGAACCGATTACTTGACATAGTTTTTCCCTTCATACTTTACAGTTATGTATGTCTCGTCCCTCTAAAATTCATTTTATAAAGTAAGTAGACCCACAAATCATGTTTTATGTGGATGTCTAGACTTGTTTTAGTAGTATATACTATTACATTTGCCTTCCACTTTTACGTATACTGTGTAGGGGTGAGGGGATTTTTAGATAGGAAATATGAAAGGGGGGGGGGGGGGGGGAATGACGTTCTGAAAATACGGTGAAGGGGGGAACGGGCCAAATTTTTGATAGGAAGGGGGGGGAATGGCGTTCTGAAAATATGGTGAAGGGGGGAATGGGCCAATAAAGGTTGAGAACCACTGTGATATACCTTCTTGTGTTCTTACTGCACTTCTGCTGGAGTGATACATGGCTATGATGTTTTCTAGCAATTGCCCTTGTATCCCATAGTCTTCAAGGATGGTCCATAATTAATAAAATAAGTAAGTAAATAAGTAAGTAAAATAGGTAAGTAAAGTAAGTAAGTAAAGTAAGTAAGTAAAGTGAGCACGTAAAGTAAGTAAGTAAAATAAGTAAATAAGTAAAGTAAGTAAGTAAAGTAAGTAAGTAAAGTGAGCACGTAAAGTAAGTAAGTAAAATAAGTAAGTAAGTTAAAGTAAGTAATTTAAGTAAGTAAGTAAAGTAAGTAAGTAAAATAAGTAAGTAAGTAAAGTAAGTAATTTAAGTAAGTAAGTAAAATAAGTAAGTAAGTAAAATAAGTAAGTAAGTAAAATAAGTAAGTAAGTAAAATAAGTAAGTAAGTAAGTAAAGTAAGTAATTTAAGTAAGTAAGTAAGTAAAATAAGTAAGTAAGTAAGTAAAGTAAGTAAGTAAAATAAGTAAGTAAGTAAGTAAAGTAAGTAAATAAAATAAGTAAGTAAAATAAGTAAGTAAGTAAAGTAAGTAAGTAAGTAAAGTAAGTAATTTAAGTAAGTTAGTAAAATAAGTAAGTAAAGTAAGTAAAGTGAGCATGTAAAGTAAGTAAAGCATGTAAGTAAAGTAAGTAAGTAAATTTAAGTAAGTAAAACAAACAGTAAGTAAAGTAAATAAAGTCAGTAAGTAAAATGAGTACGTAAAGTAAGTAAGTACATAAAGTAAGTACAGTAAGTAAGTAAGTAAATTAAGTAAGCAAAGAACCCAATTACATGCCTTGAGGTGCGTTGGCATGTGGAGCTATCTCCCATATTTTATAGACCAATCGACAGTCAGTGCGTGATGCGGTCAGTATTACATTAGTTGACTTTACTTCCCATGACATTTCCTGGTACCTATTTGACCTGGGTCGACCTAGAAGCAAATGTAGCTTAGTATAACTAGACATATATACAGCCACATTTCAGAACAACCTTCTGTGGCCTGGGCAGGCAGTTGGAACTTAACTCTTTACCCGCCAAGAAGCTGTACACTAAAGTAATAGCTGGTTGGGTTTAGGAGAACTAAATTAAAGGACAGAAGGAGTCCTGGAAGGTATTAGTGACTGCCCAATGGAGGCAGTAAAGAAACAAAAAAATTAATCACAAATACGTTACTTTTATATGGGCCAAATATAAGCACCTTGTGAAAAAGAGATACATTGTCACTTTTCATTAATTTTCTTTGACTTAACATAGGAAGTATAGTCACATAGGGGACATTGAATAGTAAACATTAAGAATTGCTAATCATGCATACAACAAATAATTAAATAAGCAAAGCCAACTTCATAAAATATTACAAGAGAGAGAGGATTGGATATTTATGATTTCTAATTTCTGCTTCAGACCAGTTACCTAAAGATGAAGAAGGTTTTTTTGGCCACATATTTATTATAAGTCATAATAATGTCGTTATGTGCATATATTTAATTGAAATCAAGGATGACATTAAAGAATAATGCATGCGAAATTATCCATTAGTGCTCCTGTCACTTTTAATTAATTAAAATCAAAAGGAGAGTACTAAAATGTTATATCAAACAAGTTCTGCTGTATGGTAGGAATCTTGAAATGTAAATAAAGATATTAAGAACAATGTAAAGACAACCAATATGTTTTTTGAGACAAATTTTACAGATACTTAGTACCATCAGAATAACTAACAACAATTGCCTGAAGGAGACTAATTTTTAATTTTCTTTTTGTTCTTTTTTGTTTTCTCTTTTTTTTCCTTTCATTTCTTTTCCCCCTTTTTTTTTGCTCGCTCCCTTTGAACTCATTCGTAGTCCACACACAGTACTTCTAATAGTGTTGGACTGAATTTTGCATGTGGATTAGCTTTCCTACTATCAACAGTGTCCCTCGCCATCAGGTGAACCCACTCTGACTTCGGAGGTAAAGGAGGCTAATGGAAGCAGACCATTATAGGAAACTTTAAGAAAGAGACAAACAGTGTTGTTGGTCATATAATGAGAAGAGAGGCATTAAGAACATTATGATGGCTGGATAGATCAGTGGTAGCAGAGGCAGACCGAGAGAATTGAAACTGGGTAGTCTAAGATGGTGGAAGGAAGGAATATTATCAACAAAATAGGTCTGAATGGGTCAGAATGCGTGTTCTTAAACATGCGGTGTGCTGATGCCGAGGTAAGCGGTTCAACCCCTACATCGGACAGCTGGACTAAAATTTTGACCTGTCGTCCTTGACTTGGGGACATAAATTACATGTACCTCTGAAGTCGGAGTGGGTTCGCCTGATGGCGAGGGACACTGTTAATAGGGAAAGCTAATCCACATGCAAAATTCAGTCCATCACTACTATAAATAGTGTGTGCTTGAGTTCAAAGCGAGCAGCGCAAAAACAAACAGAAATCAACAAAATTGGCTCAAAACACTCAGGATGGAAACTTGTGGAGAGAATTGACTGCCAATACCACCTGGCAAGGCACATTATGATAATGATTAGTTGTTTGTAAGACACACACTAGAAAAGACTGCACAGTGCAGAAACAAAATTCCCATTACTAGCAGATGAGTTTCCCGATGATTTGTAATTGAGATTTGGCTTTTGTAGCCAAAGGGAATGGTTGGAAACCAGGTTTGCAGAATCACACTAATGTGCTTAGTTATACAATAGTTACTGGCCTTCGGTTTGATACTCTGATAATGATAGAAAAAAATGGTAAAATAACTAGTCATTTCACCTAATACAGTTACTATACAATGCATTATAGGTAATAAGCATTACACACACTATAGGTAGCATCTGCTGTGAAATTATCTTTAGGTGCTTCTAGGAAAATGACACTAAAAATGAACTGAACTAACGCTTTATATATTCTGGTCTATACCGACAACAGCATCGTGCAAGCAATGGCTGACTGGGACCAACTTCTTTGTCTACATCAGCCACTTTCTTTCAGCATGGGTAAATATTTAATACTTGTATTGTTCATTTGGACAATGTAGCATTATGTTGGACAATGTAGTATATATAAGTTTGGACAATATAGCATAAGTTGGACAATATAGCATAAGTTGGACAATGTAGTATATATAAGTTTGGACAATATAGCATAAGTTGGACAATATAGCATAAGTGGGACAATGTAGTATATATAAGTTGGACAATATAGCATAAGTTAGACAATATAGCATAAGTTGGACAATATAGCATAAGTTGGACAATGTAGTATATATAAGTTGGACAATATAGCATAAGTTGGACAATATAGCATAAGTTGGACAATGTAGTATATATAAGTTGGACAATATAGCATAAGTTAGACAATATAGCATAAGTTGGACAATATAGCATAAGTTGGACAATGTAGTATATATAAGTTGGACAATATAGCATAAGTTGGACAATATAGCATAAGTTGGACAATGTAGTATATATAAGTTGGACAATATAGCATAAGTTAGACAATATAGCATAAGTTGGACAATATAGCATAAGTTGGACAATGTAGTATATATAAGTTGGACAATATAGCATAAGTTAGACAATATAGCATAAGTTGGACAATATAGCATAAGTTGGACAATGTAGTATATATAAGTTGGACAATATAGCATAAGTTGGACAATATAGCATAAGTTGGACAATGTAGTATATATAAGTTGGACAATATAGCATAAGTTAGACAATATAGCATAAGTTGGACAATATAGCATAAGTTGGACAATATAGCATAAGTTGGACAGTGTAACATATTTTGGACAATGTAGTATAAGTTGGATAATGTAGCATAAGTTGGTCATTATAGCGTCAGTTGAAAAATGTAGCATCAGTTGAAAAATGTAGCATCAGTTGAAAAATGTAGCATCAGTTGAAAACTGTAGCATCAGTTGAAAACTGTAGCATCAGTTGAAAAATGTAGCATCAGTTGAAAAATGTAGCATCAGTTGAAAACTGTAGCATCAGTTGAAAAATGTAGCATCAGTTGGACAATATAGCATAAACTGGACAATGTAGCATAAGAAGTCCAAAAACAGTTCAAGAACTGACTGACAAAATAACAACACAAAGCCAACATCTTTCATATCTAAATATTTATATTAAGATGGCATTCTGTAGATGTTAGCCTATAATTTGTTTTGCAGCACAGAAGATTTAGAATATGAAATTAAACATTCTGCACAGACTAAATATGGTAGGAGACAGACGAGAACAGGAAGAAAGCTCTTCATACACATTATATAGAGCAGTTAGTTAAATGTTTGTCCTTTTCACGTTGTCACAGTCAGCCCCAGTATTTTTTGCATTTTGTGATTTTCTAGACAGTTTTACGTTCAGTAGTTTGCCATTGCTTTCTGAATGGCCAATGCTAATACCAATGTAAAATTAAGTGCAAAACGATCTCCTCCCAAATAACCTGAGACTGACTTCAAATTTGGTGTGTTGGGATTGTGAAACTGCATTCTCTACCCCAAAATGAGGCTGCAGGACTGACCATTCAACTTTTCATCTCATATTTGTGGGGATTGCTTGCTGGCCTGTTAGTCAAGTGTTTGAATCCCTATGGAAGTTGGGGTACTTTATTCACTGATGGGTACCAGGACATTTTATGGGAGTTAAAGGCAGCTGGCGTGATGTGGCTCCATCACCCATTGAGCTCTGGTTGATCTAAAAATATGGTCTTGCATCATATACGCATAACATCTCATGGCATGAAAAGGTGTCCTTTATTTTACTTTCTTAGAGTTTTGTGTAGATGCTGTGTTGGGTACAGAGCATTGTGTTAAGATGGAGACCATTCAGGCAGAATCCAAGTTATTGAGCAACACCACCTCAAGCCTTGATATCATTCTTTACAACTCTGGTGATCGAGTGAGATGGCAGAACATGACCGCCCACGCTTATTGGCATGGCACATGATGGATGGATGATTTTTTTTTTTTTTTTTTTTTTTTTTTTTTTCCCGCGTTTCCATCCTGTTTCAGGATATTGCGGTCAACACCAGCATCTTTCAGCTGTATGTTGATTCCTAGGCTAGATTACGCTCATCAGCACGCCACGACTTTCTGAGCGACCGGCTCCATACTCTCATAAGTCACTTTTGCAATTCGAACCACTGCTAATTCTCGTCGCGTCACGTGACGAGAGTATTCGGGGTTAGCGGAGAAAGCTGCTAACCCCTCGGCCATGGAGCCGGCTGGATGGATGGATGATATTAATAATAATTTATCAGACAAAGATGTTACTGCGGATAATTGTGAGAAGAGTAAGAAATATAATTAAACAAACTAGTGATGAACAATATGGATTTTTAGAGAGAAGGACACATGTAATGCCATACACATTATCAGGACATTAGAAAGTGAAAGACATAAAAAACAGATGCTTCATAGACTACAGAAAAGCATTTGACAGTGAAACTTGAGAAAATAATCAAACTGATAGAAGAATTAAACATTGATGGCAAAGATCTGCAAATAAAAACAACAAATGTTGGCAGCAAACAGCAGCCATAAGAATCAACAAATTTATAGGAACATAAAGAAGTGTGTCAGACAGGAATGTGTACTCTTCCCTGACTTGTTTTCATTGTTCAAGTGAACATATAATGTAATTTATAGACAATATGCCAGGGATTGCAATTGGTGGTCATCATATGAGGGGACTTTAAATGGAAACCTTAAATGTTTTTTTTTGTTGTGGTGAATATATTCTGAAAAAGTAAAGAACAAATGTATCAATTTTCGATATAGTCACCATTGCATTCAATGCACGTCCTCCAGCATCAATAAAATGCTTGGATTCCTGTAGAAAAAAATATCTCTTGGTTGCATGTATAACCACTCATACACCACCTGCTGTACCTCTTCACAGAAGTCACACCTTTTTGAAACTTCTTACTCCACTCATATACTTGCTGGACTGACAGGCATGTATCATCATACTAGACCTTCCTACTCCACTCATATACTTGCTGGACTGACAGGCATGTATCATCATACTGAACCTTCCTACTCTACTCATATACTTGCTGGACTGACAGGCATGTATCATCATACTGAACCTTCCTACTCTGCTCATATACATTGCTGGACTGACAGGCATGTATCATCATACTGAACCTCCCTACTCCACTCATATACTTGCTGGACTCACAGGCATGTATCAATCATACCAGACCTTCCTACTCTACTCATATACTTGCTGGACTGACAGGCATGTATCATCATACTGAACCTCCCTACTCCACTCATATACTTGCTGGACTGACAGGCATGTATCATCATACCAGACCTTCCTACTCTACTCATATACTTGCTGGACTGACAGGCATGTATCATCATACTGAACCTCCCTACTCCACTCATATACTTGCTGGACTGACAGGCATGTATCATCATACCAAGACCTTCCTACTCTACTCATATACTTGCTGGACTGACAGGCATGTATCATCATACTGAACCTCCCTACTCCACTCATATACTTGCTGGACTGACAGGCATGTATCATCATACCAGACCTTCCTACTCCCACTCATATACTTGCTGGACTGACAGGCATGTATCATCATACTGAACCTCCCTACTCCACTCATATACTTGTTGGACTGACAGGCATGTATCATCATACCAGACCTTCCTACTCCACTCATACACTTGCTGGACTGACAGGCATGTATCATCATACTGGACCTTCCTACTCTACTCATATACTTGCTGGACTGACAGGCATGTATCATCATACCAGACCTTCCTACTCCACTCATACACTGCTGACTGACAGGCATGTATCATCATACCAGACCTTCCTACTCCACTCATACTTGCTGAACTGACAGGCATGTATCATCATACAGACCTTCCTACTCCACCATATACTTGCTGGACTGACAGGCATGTATCATCATACTGACCTTCCTACTCCACTCTACACTGCTGGACTGACAGGCATGTATCATTATACCAGACCTTCCTACTCCACTCATACACTTGCTGGACTGACAGGCATGTATCATCATACTGGACCTTCCTACTCCACTCATACACTTGCTGGACTGACAGGCATGCATCATCATACCAGACCTTCCTACTCCACTCATATACTTGCTGGACTGACAGGCATGTATCATCATGCTGGACCTTCCTACTCTACTCATATACTTGCTGGACTGACAGGCATGTATCATCATACAGAACTTCCTACTCACTCATACACTTGCTGGACTGACAGGCATGTATCATCATACTGGACCTTCCTACTCTACTCATATACTTGCTGGACTGACAGGCATGTATCATCATACCAGACCTTCCTACTCCACTCATACACTTGCTGGACTGACAGGCATGTATCATCATACCAGACCTTCCTACTCCACTCATATACTTGCTGGACTGACAGGCATGTATCATCATACTGGACCTTCCTACTCTACTCATATACTTGCTGGACTGACAGGCATGTATCATCATACTGAAACTTCCTTACTCCACTCATATACTTGCTGGACTGACAGGCATGTATCATCATACTAGACCTTCCTACTCCACTCATATACTTGCTGGACTGACAGGCATGTATCATCATACCAGACCTTCCTACTCCACTCATATACTTGCTGGACTGACAGGCATGTATCATCATACCAGACCTTCCTACTCTACTCATATACTTGCTGGACTGACAGGCATGTATCACCATACTGAAACTTCTTACTCCACTCATATACTTGCTGGACTGACAGGCATGTATCATCATACTGAACCTCCTACTCTACTCATATACTTGCTGGACTGACAGGCATGTATCACCATACTGAACCTTCCTACTCCAGTCATATACTTGCTGGACGGACAGGCATGTATCACCATACTGAACCTTCCTACTCTACTCATATACTTGCTGGACTGACAGGCATGTATCTACCATACTGAAACTTCTTACTCCACTCATATACTTGCTGGACTGACAGGCATGTATCATCATACCAGACCTTCATTTGCCGATGAATTTCTTTAGGTTTCACCCCTTCACTCTTTGGTGCATGTCAAAAGTGGGGTGGCCCATATGACGTCCTTATGACGTCACCGTCTTCGTCTGCACCGTGCTTAACACTCTTGAGATCCTTAACAACAATATTGACAGGTTACAAGACAATGGCAGGTTACTGTAATTTCTATCACACTTTTAAGATTTTCATTTGAAGCCCCCTTGTACAAATAAATAACATTATGAGGTTGCTGTGGCTGAGAGGTTATGGTGTCTGTCTCAGGCTCAGAAGGTACACAGTTTCATCTCAGCAAAGAGCTAGTAATTTTTTCAAGAACTTTTGTACTTAATGACATCACATTTACATGTCTCCATGAATAGTTGGGTAATGAAATCAGATACCCAGCCTTCTTAGATAAGAGCAAACAATAGAAACGTTTGTTTTTGCTGGAAATCAAAAAGAGTAGGCTGTAAGGCCACTCCTAGGCCAATTTGTTAGGCAAAAATAACCTATCCATGGGTAGATAGAGCCCGTCACCTTGGATGGAATCTGTATAGAGGAAGCAAACCTTTTACAAATGCACGCTGAAGTCAGACACATTGACCTTGGAGGTGCATAACTAGAGATGATGCACTCACCTTGAAAGAGGACCGAGAAAGAAGTACATGTTATGCGGATCTTGGTAGCAATCTGTCAGATGGAACTACAGAAAATGCTATGGTGGCTATAGAAAATGAAAAAAATGGGCCTCAGCTTGAATAACAGGAAGACAGAAAGAAATGGATCATGCTTAAATGTACATCATCATCATCATGTTCCCTTCCAGCTGATGCAGATGTTCATACATCTCCAGAGATCTCAGTCCTTGGTGTTCTGGTGTTTTATTAATTATAATTCTTCTTAAATAACATAACAGGACAAGAAGGAAAAAACCCATGTAAAGAACATAATACCAGGGACGGTTAACCCGGTCAACAAACACCCACAGAAGTCGGATGTGTCGGCCTAACAGCGCAAGAATGCAGGTCTGCTGTAAACAGGTACAACACAATCACGTCCGAAAAAACTCCGGATGAACGCAGAAGAAGAAGTAGAAGAAGAAGAACAAGAACAAGAACAGAATAGGACAAGGAAAATCTTATTTAATAAAATGAAGAATATCTTGTGTATTAAATCCCTGTCATTGGAGGTTAGAAAAATAATTGTTGCATGTTACATAGAACCAGTTTTAACATATGGTCACGAATCCTGGACAATTAGAAAACAAGCCAAAAAATCTTTTAAGAGATCCGATTTTACAGAAGTATGCTGATCATTTCTTGGATGGTCAAAATGTGTAATCTAAAGATTTGAAAGAGATTAAGACACAAAGACAGTGTATCACAAACATCAGAAAGAAGCAGTCATCATTTTTGGACACATTATGAGAAGAGAAAAAGTGTAGCTTGTGACAACTAAAGAGACTGATGAAAAGAGAGATAGTGGAAGACAATGAGAGATGATTATTGACAGCTTTTATCAGGGCACAGGAAGGATTCAGCTCACATATTGATACATGCTGTTGGGTATAGCAAGATGTGGAAAAGCACAATTACTCATGTCATTGATAATGATGATGATGATTTTTATATATACAACTGCACACATAAAATATAAAAAATTCTTAGCAGAATCAAATATTTATTTAGTGTTTTTTTAATTTCAATATGTTACCAGGGAGACAGGATGTGGTCGTTTGGAGTTGGTCTATTTCTGATAAACATCAGCCCCGATTCTCTACTGCTGACTGCAGCTTATGGCTTGAGCATGGGTCTAAGTGTACTTCTGTTTGGTGCTTTAGTTGGGGACATTGTGGATGCTACCCTAGACTGAAAGGTTTGTTCTTCCCATACAGTATGCTTTATCTTGAAAATGCAGACAGACCAGTCAGGCCCTCCATATTGGGTTTGCTGTTTCATGTTTTAATAAATGTAATAGGTCTTATTTATCTGTTATATCATTTGTGGTATTATTTGTGTCCTTTTTCTGTGATTGTAAGTAAACAAAAATGGTCTTTCTTCAACACCCTATACATTCATTTCACGTGGCTTGGTGTGCCGATTCTTAAAAACATGTTCGTTTGATTAATTCAGCATAGAGTGTTTAAAAAAAATTACATTGACTTTTATGTAACACTAGCTGACCCGGCCCGGCTTCGCCCAGCCCCTGGCGGGGATCTATCTATCTATCTATCTATCTATCTATCTATCTATCTATCTATCTATCTATCTATCTGTCTGTCTGTCTGTCTGTCTGTCTGTCTGTCTGTCTGTCTGTCTGCCTGCCTGCCTGCCTGCCTGCCTGCCTGCCTGCCTGCCTGCCTGCCTGCCTGCCTGCCTGCCTGCCTGCCTGCCTGCCTGCCTGCCTGTCAGTCTGTCTGTCTGTCTGTCCATCTGTCTGTCTGCTTGTCTGTCTGTCTGTCTGTCTGTCTGACACGGCCCGGCTTCGCCCAGCGTCTGGTGGGGAGCAACTCGTTTAATTCATATAAGTAGTCATATAAGCTCCCGTTCCCGACTATCTGTCTGTCTATCTATCTGACCCGACGCGGCTTCGCCCAGCTCCTGGCGGGGAGCGTCTCATTAAATTCATATAACAAAAAAAAATTAACTTAAGAATGTCCTTCCACACACCATCCATTATTTTTAATGAAACTGTTTTTAATCACCTACATGATTGTAGATAACTTCTTTAAACATAAAAAGATGAGTTAGAAAATTTTAACTATTTAAATAGATGCATTATTTTTATGAAAACTTTGAAAATGCCTTAAAGATTATATCAATATTTATTATAACTCATATGCCTGTAAATAACTGTAGACAAAGAGATAATAAATCTTTGAAAACAATGCAACAATCTGTATATAAAATATATAGCAATGCTAATAAAAGTTATGCCCCTTGAAATAACTTTTCTTAAGTTAAGTCTCCTCGCTATATATATATATATATATATATATATATATATATATATATATGATAATGTAAATTTAAATATTAAATTTTAGTAAGTAAATAGCTGATTGTACACTAACAAACTGTCAAAGACTCAGTTATATAGGAGTGAAGACCACCCTGAAAGAGTGGTCTACCTCAAGTAGATTAGAGGTAACCCAGTGCCCCTACATGAGGGCAGGGTAGGTGATAGGAAGGGGAACTATTAAATAGTTCTCTCATGAGACACGGAGGTGTCAACCAGAGAGTAAGCACTCTGGTCACGGCATGATCACGCCTACGTGATAGACACGGAGAAGTGGAATGCCACTCAAGAGTAGACGGCTACTCTAAGCGTGCTGAATGATGCAGCACGCAAAAAGCCGAAGGGCGCACAAGGTCCTTCCGCGTGCTGTGTAGTCACGCGAGGAAAATAGTCAGACAGGGGACAGACTTCATAGTGAGCGCATCGCTTAGCGTCGATGCGTGTTTCTTTAGCCGAGTAGATAGAGTTAGCAGTAGGGTTAGGAAACGACTAGTGATAGACAATTCTGTGTATTCTTGTGTGATTTATTAGCGACCGTTTTGTGCATTGATGTAATGTAAAGAGCCAGTGGCAATAAAATGTGTAATCAATGCCTCTCGTACGACTGACAATCTTTTTGTGTGGTGCGAGAGAAGTTTATCCCGTAATGCCTGAAGCATCGCTTGATGACAGGCTAGGATAAAAGTGGTGTCAGAAGTGTAGCTTGGACAATTGTTCAAGCTAAAACACTCACCCACGGCTCTAAAATAGTATTACTGTCAGTTAATCACAGGGTTTAATTTATGTTAGTGAATAATGACGTGTGCAGACTAGAACAAGATTGCGAGCTGAGCTGTGCCCATCGTGACCAAGTGTTTATTTATGCTTATTGAAATGTTTTGTGACTTATGAACATGTTTTCTTCTGATTTGTAAGTATTATTATTATAGTTTTCTATCATTTATTTCTATAATTACTTATTTATTTATGAGTATTTGTCAAATATGATTCACGGCGGAGCGATACACGAAAAATGAGCCGACAACAATATCGATTTTTCCAATCTAAAAATAGCGCTGCGCCTGTGACGTATCGCGACTGACAAACAGCTGCCTTACGCCATTTGCAATCAGCGACAGATTGTTTACAAATCGCCAAGCGGCTGCTCGCCTGAATCTTTGGCTTATATCAAATATTATTGGTTTATATAAGTTATTTATTGAATATATTTATTTATTTAAACATTATTATTACCTTTATATTTATTTCAAAGCATTTATTTAATTATTTGTATACCTTTTCTATTTGTTACTGTCACGATGGCACTACTTTCGCTATGCAAATCAGACTCGGTCTGCACAACACTTCCATAGATTAAACTAAGATTAGTTAAGGAAGGCAAAAGACGTTAGAACGAAGACAGGACATTGACATTTATATTAATTATACCACATTGTGTTGTCCGGGGGCATGTGATTGTACAAAATTGTCTAAAGTCATATGTCGTTTACAAATGGTTAATTGTTGATGCTCTTGTAAACCAGGGAGAACAACAGCTGTTTAGAAGAATAACGCAAGGTGTATGTCGTAGTGCCAAACGATTGGACCTGAGGTGCCAAACGATTGTACCTGATTGATCTGGAATTGTTAAGATGAGTATACCCAAAGTATTTTGAATGCAATATGATTAATAATGCATCTCTTTTTCAGGGTGTGATCTATTAGTATATTTTTTTGTGATCCATTTTTCAAGGTGTAATCTAAGAGTATATTTTTTATACACAGGGATTAAAAACTTAACATATCTAATATAAATAAGTGAGTAAATATTTGAGTGCCTATCAACTCTAGCTAATTACCCAACAACATGTCAACTTTAGCTGATTTTATAGAAGCAGGCAAGGCATTAGGACACGCAGGAAAGGAATTAGAGCAATATGCTGATCAAAAATTTAAGGAAGCAAAAGACGCTGAGAGAGATGAACGTGCACGAGAAAGACAACATCAGAAGGAGATTGGAGAACAAGAAAGACAACATCAAAGAGATGGAAACTAGCTGAGATAACAAAACAAAACATTAGAACAGATAAGGAGATTAAGCAAAAACAGTTAGAACATGATAAGGAGATTAAGCAAAAACAATTAGAACAAGATAAGGAAATTAAACAAAAGAATTAGAATAAACAAAAGAATTAGAACTAAAGCAAAGAGAGATAGATGAAATGGCAAGAGTGAAAGAAAAACAAATACAGGTTGAATCAGAGACACAGTTAAAGATGAAAAGTATGGATGTAGATTCACACTTAGAGATCTCCGCTACAAAACTAAAGAGTCAGCAAGAAGAAAATAAATTTAATAAGTATAAAAATATTATTAAGCCATTCTGTAAAGAAGACTCCATATCAGCCTGGACAGAAAATGTCGAATATCAGCTGAAATACCACCAAGTACCAATCGATATGTGGGCTATGATTTACATGAAGAACCTTAGTGGGGAGCCCCTTAAAGTGATAGAATCAATACCAACTGATCTTAGATCTAACTATCAGTACATCCACTGATAGGATAATGCAACATTTCTTACTTGATGCCCCTGGGTATCAAGTACAAGTTTTCAAATTTAAAACCAAAACCAAGTGAGACTTTCATCGATTATGTCTCAAATGTCCAAAGCGTACTAAATAGATGGCTTAGTGCAGCGAACATAGGAAAGGATTTTGAAAAACTTAAAAATTTAATAGCCATGGATAAAGTCATATCCACAATACCATCTCCTTTCGCTAAATTCCTTCAGCAGTCAGACATCGAGACCATAGAACAATTTGAAAAGAAAGGCTCTGCATATTTTTCCTCAAATAGAGATATTTTTAAAACAGCAAATATCGACTCCGAAATAGTCTCTTTTGTTAAGGACCAACCTAAAAGCTATCGTAGCAATAAAAAACCATTTCAGAGAGTCGACAAGAAAGACCAAAAATTGCCCACATGTGTGTATTGCCAACTTTTTCATGATACTTACTCTATGTGTGATAAATCACCAAACTATCCAGACACATCTTGAGATGGTCATTAAGAAGCAACAAAACAAGAGAACTGCATACAGGCGTGCAGTCAAATGCTTCTTCTGTTCTAGCTACGGGCATTATTCAAATAAGTGCCTGGGCCGCCAACGAATGAAGGCCAACAATGCAAAGTTAATTGATACATCTTCTGATAGTGGTAGTGAGACTGAGTGTGAGGTCGAGAATGAATTACCTTTTAACTAATCTGAAGATGTTTGTTGTGTAAACGATATATTAAGCTTTGACAGTTGTGAACGATGTCACCAATTTCATGCAGACGGAAAATTAGAATGTGGGCATACAGTACCATTCTCCACTGAGAGTGTAAACGCAGCATTAGCCTCCAGAGGCAATTTGGTGTTCCACAATGCAATGGTCAACGAAATACCATGCCAATGTTTGCTGGACAGTGGGAGCACTCTTATAGGTCTTAGAAAGGAACTGGTGAATACAAATGATTATACAGGCGACTCAGTCAAATGCCGAACTTTTTCGGGTAATATTGAAATTTACCCTTTGGCAAGAGCCCGTATTAACACTCCTTTCCTTTCTGGTACCTTTACATGTGCGATTTTAGATAACCCTTGTACTGATTTAATTTTGGGATGCTTACCCCAATTGAAACATTGCACGAACGAAGAAATAGCTGCATGGGAAAAATTAAATGCAGCTAATGCAACAACCAGAGCAGATACTATTAAACACCAAGACACACTACAGGATGAAAGACTACTGTTGCTATTCACCAACTAGCACGGATGATACCACCAGACAAAAGTTCATAGACCAGCAAAAAGCTGATCCGAGTGTGTCTCCATATCTGAAATTGTTAAAAGAAAAAGCCAAAGTAACAAAGAACGCATCATGGTTCTTTAGACTTAATAATGGTATTCTTACTCGTTATTATACAACTGGTAACCATGAGATTCAGCAAACGGTGTTACCTGTACAACACCGCCAAACTGTGCTAAAGATTGCACACGAGTCACCGTTTGCTGGTCACCTTGCATACGACAAAACCAGGGCCAGAATTCAGGCTCATTTCTATTGGCCAGGTTTTTGTAATGACATAAAAGTATTTTGTCGTTCATGTAATGTCTGTCAACAACTAGTACGTAAGGGTAAACATCCTACAGCTGAAGTGCAACCTTCAACACTGGCCTCTAGGCCATTTGAGAGTGTGGCGGTAGATATTGTTGGACCCCTGAACCAGGTGTCCAGCAAAGGAAATCGCTTCATCTTAACGATGGTAGACCTATGTTCAAGGTGGGTTGAGGCAGTAGCTTTGAAATACATCACCTCCAAAGACGTTGCCAATGTATTTCTACACTTGTTCTCACGATTCGGATTCCCACGTACCATCTTATCCGACCGTGGAACCCAATTCACATCGGCTGCAACGCAAGCCCTTACGAAAATGTTAGGGATTAAACAGCATTTTACAACAGCTTATCATCCAGCCAGCAATGGAATAGTAGAGAAAATTAACGGAGACCTAAAGCATATGCTGGCTAAGGTGACAGCAGAAAACCCAGCTGATTGGGATATACTGTTACCAACAGTGCTGTTCGCCTATCGGGAGATTCCCCATTCAAGCACGGGGTTCTCACCGTTTGAATTAGTATACGGGGCTAACCCACGTGGACCCCTAACAATTTATCATCAGGTAGTAACTAATTCGATTGAAATTCCAACCCCTAAAACACCTTATGAAATGGTAACAGAAACACGAGATAAAATTATGAAATCGTGTATCATAGCTAAGGAGCTTTGGAGAGGAAGGGTCAAATCTACCGCCAATACGCAAATAAAGGTGCGAGAACTATTAATCTTGAACCAGATCAAGACATACTGCTTTTACTTCCAGACAAACGGAATTTATTATTGACCTCATGGCAAGGGCCATTCAAGGTGGTACGTAAAATTTCAGATGTCGACTATGAAATATCGATAAACGGACACTTAAAGATATTTCATATCAACATGTTGAAACCCTACTTTTCACGACAAGAGACAGAATTAGAGACAGACGAACACAATGCACCCACACCTATTGATCAGACGACAGACATACACAACGCAACTACACTAGTTAGCGAGACTGGCAAAGCCGACGATATGCATACACCTAGTGAGCATACAGAAAACGCACTTAGCACCACCACCGTACTGAATCAGGTAGACGACGACGGGATGGAACTACCTGTTCCAATTGTAGACAAGACTGCTACATTAGAGTGCATACGGTTAGAAACAGGACTAACAGACGAGCAACGACGACAGACAATAGAATTAGTGACGGAATATAAGGACATATTTTCCGACATTCCAGGTAGGACGGACAGGATCGAGCACTCCATCCTTCTTTCGGACTCTAAGCCTATCAAATGCAGGCCGTACTCTATCCCACTTAGCTATAGAGAAAGTCTAAATAAGGAAATTCTTAATTTAGAAGCTAGTGGGATCATCCAGAAATCTACATCTGAGTACTCCTTTCCAATCGTCCTAGTCAAGAAAAAAGACTCCACAATTCGTCTTTGTGTGGACTATAGGAAACTCAACAATGTCACTAAGATCGACGCAGAACCAATTCCTTCCTGCGAAGATCTTATTCTTGATATGTCCACCTCCAAAATCTTCTCTAAATTAGACCTTACTAAGGGATATTGGCAGGTCCCTATGCAGACTCAATCTATCCATCTTACTGCATTTTCAACACCTTAGGTCTTTACGAGTGGCGGTTTCTTCCTTTCGGACTTCGTAACGCTCCTGCCACTTTCGTACGCTTAACTAGAGATTTACTACATGGAGTGACGAATACAGTGACATATATAGATGATATTTGTGTCCATACAGATGACTGGACAACACACTTACTGAAACTCAGACATGTCTTCGATAGGTTGCGACTCTTCGGTCTCACTGTCAAACCGAGCAAAGTTGAATTGGGCCTACAAGAAATTGATTTTTTGGGTCATGTCATTTCACAAGGACAACTAAAAACTGACAATAGAATTATTACTAAAATTATGAACCTGACCATGCCTACAACAAAGAAGCAGGTCAGGAGCCTTTTGGGTTTAGTAAATTATTATAGTAAGTTCATACCGAACTTAGCTGAAATTACAAGTGTATTTTCAAATGTTTTAAAAGCATCAGTAAAATTAGATGTCAAAGATGCATTATTAATTTCTGCATTGTCAAAATTGAAAACTCCTATTTAGTAATGTACCAATCCTCCGTTTGCCTAATCCTAGGCTCGTTTATTATCTTAGGACAGATGCCAGCAGGATTTCCATCGCTGCAGTACTAGGCCAGTTTTATGATGGCATCTTCCATCCAATTTGCTACGTGAGCCGCAAGATCACACCTGCTGAGTCCAGATATTCCATATCAGAGTTGGAAGCCCTAAGCGTCATCTATTCGGTGAGGAAGTTGCATCGATTTCTAGCGGGTGTTCACTTCGTAGTCCAGACCGACAACTCCCCAATCACGGTCATACAAAGTGGGGTGCATCGTAACGACCGCATCTACAGGTGGTCATTAATATTACAGAATTATACTTTTAGTATAGAGCATATTAAGGGTAGGGACAACATTCTTGCTGATACCCTTAGTCGACCATCTGAGGTAGAAATACCTGATATTCCACATGAATAGGTAGTGTAAGGAATGGTTATTTAGTACACTTAGAATATCCTGTGTAAAATATCCTATGTAATACATAGACATCATGTTCAGGACTGTGTGCTAAGAACAGTGAACCACCATGTGTCCGTAGACAGCAGAATAAGAACTGTGCTCCAAGAACAAGTGAATCACCGTGTGTACATAGACAGCTCGTTACTTACTATGCTCCATTTGTGTTCCGGTGAATCACCTGTGTTAATCATGGAAGAACAGTGTCAGAACAATGCATAAATAACAGACACGAATATACTTGTCTACGACACCAGCGGACTCTACGAGTGGAAGAATACCCATAAGACACAAGTATGACTGTGTAGTGTATTTAATATACCCAGGATAATTGTGTATATATAAACTATGCCAACGAAAGCAATTTCTAAACGTGATGGCAACCACTAACCTGGGGTAAATAAATACCATGTGTATATATATACTTAATGTGATATGTATTATAACGTTTTTAATATAGTCATAAATTATAGTTAGATTAGTTACTTTAATATAGAGTTAGATTAGATTTAGGGAATATAATAGATTTTTTTTTTGTAGTTTAGATAAATCATTGGGTTGCCCACTTACTTAGCATAAAAGTAAGATTAGAATAGTACTTACACTTAATAACAGCTAAATTAAAAACTAGGATAAAAAGTTTAGATAGGAATAGTACCATTTAGTTCATTTCATTTCACTTTATGTCATTCCATCTTCATGAACACTTTAACATCCTCATCATTTAGGATTAAAATTAGTTATACCTTATAGGATAAAAGGATTATACAGATAAACATACATCATTTACACCATTTAGAGTAAAGATATCAATCATATATTTTTTCATCTAAACATTAAAACATTATTCAGAAATTTGAGCATTTCACATCACCCATTTCAGAAAGGTACATAACTCATCTCACATCATTTTCATTTTTTAGATAGTTAGATTACTTCCCTTAAATTAGATTAAAGTGGTGTAACAATATTAAATACATATTTATAGAAGTAGTATTAGTATTTCAGTAGAATATACC
Organism: Cepaea nemoralis; assembly: GCA_014155875.1. Lineage (NCBI taxonomy): Eukaryota > Metazoa > Mollusca > Gastropoda > Stylommatophora > Helicidae > Cepaea > Cepaea nemoralis. The sequence continues at coordinate 105,404 of JACEFZ010005900.1, read as the reverse complement.
GTTTAATAATATCAGGGTACAAACCATCAACCCTTTTTCATACATGTAAATATTTTGTAAATACATGACTCGTGCAGCAAGTTACGCACAGTCATTAAGCTCAACTTTTTCAAACTGAGCCAAACTTGTACAGTGTCACTTCAAGGTTTTTAAATAATTGTGAGGATAAAAGATGTGTGAGAGAAGTGTGAAAGTGAGAGAATATGGAAAATGTACAGGGGAGAGTGGGGACAGCCAGCGGATATTTTCTGCCGCTCAACGCGACTTTTTTATTATTTGTCTGCGTCAAGCGTTTGCTTTCGAGTGTTGAAATGTGCTGTCTCGAATAGGGTGTGTGTAGTTTAGTGTAGATCTTAGATAAAGTATTTTAAGTATCATAAGACGGAAACGTAGTCACGAATTAGTGTTATACACTTGTTTGTGGCCACATTTAACCGAATTATGGCACTTGAAAACTAACTTACATACATATTATAGACAGACACACATGTTAGAAGGTAAGTTATATTATTAGTTAGATCCAAACACGCAAACAACCAGGAAAACAAACATGTAAAGTACATACATTTTTTTAGAACAAAGGGAGATAACTCCGGGTCAGGGGACACAATAGACAACGAAACACTAACTTAACAGTGAAAGATAACTTTACACGCGGAAGCGAGATAGGTAAAGCCTGTCGCACACAGCTTGTGTAAGGGTTGTTTAATATTATATGGGGGACATGAAGCAATTCATGTGTTGACCCTAAGAAAGTCAACTTTGTATGGGTAGTGAGTTAATTTGCTATTTGAGGGCAGGTCTTATAAGACAATGGTCCGGTTCAGACAAACCTCTAATTAATATAATATTGCGATTGAGAAGAGGGCTCACGCCAACCAGACAAGTTTGTGGCGATTACCAGTAGCCAAGTAAAGTGATACTACATTGTGACAATAGTCAGTAGAGGTCTATTGAGTTACCCAGAACCAAGTTATCAATAGTCTTTGACAAAAATTAGATACACTAATTTTTAGAAACCTCTTGCGTCACAACCATGAGTCAAAGTTTGTAACGCAACACAGGAGGGGAGGGTGTGTGTCAAAGACTCAGTTATATAGGAGTGAAGACCACCCTGAATGAGTGGTCTACCTCAAGTAGATTAGAGGTAACTCAGTGCCCCTACATGAGGGCAGGGTAGGTGATAGGAAGGGGAACTATTAAATAGTTCTCTCATGAGACACGGAGGTGTCAACCAGAGAGTAAGCACTCTGGTCACGGCATGAATCACGCCTACGTGATAGACACGGAGAAGTGGAATGCCACTCAAGAGTAGACGGCTACTCTAAGCGTGCTGAATGATGCAGCACGCAAAAGCCGAAGGGCGCACAAGGTCCTTCCGCGTGCTGTGTAGTCACGCGAGGAAAATAGTCAGACAGGGGACAGACTTCATAGTGAGCGCATCGCTTAGCGTCGATGCGTGTTTCTTTAGCCGAGTAGATAGAGTTAGCAGTAGGGTTAGGAAACGACTAGTGATAGACAATTCTGTGTATTCTTGTGTGATTTATTAGCGACCGTTTTGTGCATTGATGTAGTGTAAAGAGCCAGTGGCAATAAAATGTGTAATCAATGCCTCTCGTACGACTTACAATCTTTTTGTGTGGTGCGGGAGAAGTTTATCCCGTAATGCCTGAAGCATCGCTTGATGACAGATGGATAATGTGTGTAGGGATGTATTTGATGCGTTCGATAAGGGTCCATCCGATTGAGATGAAATTTTCTACATGTAGAAATTTCATCTCAATCGGATGGACCCGTTATCGAACGCATCAAATACATCCCTACACACATACATACATCGTCTTTTATATATATAGATTTTCCACTATAAAGAGTGTCAAGTTTCAGCATATCCAATTTTAAGTTTAAAGTTTAAAAAAACATAAGTATTTCTTGTACTAAAACAAATGAAAGGTAGTTCTATGCAATGACAGATACTGCCTTTGTTGTATTAAATGTAGGCCTTCACATATTCTAGGCCGTGGCATAATGAGATAAGGTGGTCTGTTCTCTACTTCACCATCTTGCCATCTCAGAAAATTGCCAGTGTAGGAAAACAGAATCCTGCCTCCAGGAGCGGACAAGGAATGGACATTGTGAACACCATCAGCAAGGCAGGATGTGTAAATGACTCAAGGTGACTCAAGGGATGGATTTGATTCTATAATTTTGAAAAGACTGTAAGAAAGTTACGACAAATAGAGTGAAGCTAGGCAAGAGCGTCATGCTGGAACCAAAGAAGAATAGTGAACCAACACAGAACTGAGGGAGATACTGAGGAGGGGATCTGAGCACTTTTGTAGTAATAGTTCGATGTGCAGTGAGGCTGATCTCTTGATTAACTAACTAACATTGTATTTTGGCAGTTTTCTGCTATTCTAATGTGAAATACAGTTTTTACACTGATTCTGTTTGTCATATTTAAATACAATAAAAGTAACATAAGTTTATATTTCTGATCATGTCATAAATAAATGACTTCATTTTTTTTCCTGACAGCTGCCCAGACTGCCCTTGTTCTGCAGAATGCATTTGTGGTGCTCTGTACTGTAGTGGTATACTTGTTTCTGGTTTTCCGGACAGAAATTCTGTCCTTTGGCAATTGGACAACTTATGTCACGTATGCTGTTATCATCATTCTGTCAGTGTTGTCACAGTTGACTAGCATGGCTCGCAAGATTGCTGTGGAAAAAGACTGGATTGTTCAGATGTGTGGAAAAGATTATGATAAGCTGGCTAGTAAGTCTTATGCAATAACTTTAGTTGATTGTTAACAGTACCTTTCAGCAAGGTTAGGTGATTATTCCTTCATATCTTGGTTACTATAACTCATTATGCTTCAGGAAGTTGTCCTAACTTGTTCTATCCTCAGCAATTGTTACTTAAAGTATATATAAAAGGTAAATACAAAACTTGGAATGGCAATATTTTTAAAAATTCCACAGTCATTAAAAATACACTTTTTATATTATTTATTTGTGTTTTTTGTATCTTCATGCATTTTTCTTTTTTCATAAAGGATAAACTATAAAAATATAGTAGTCAGATTGCATTGCAAATAAATTATTTTGTTAAAGGCTTTGGGTAGGCAGGATATTTTTTTCCTGATTTCCATTTTGTTTAAAAAGCATGTGCTTATTTCATAAGCATATTGTTATAAAGTTACACTTGACTTATCCTTAGGTGTAATTATTATAACTACAAAACGTTTAGGATGTTAGGGTTGACAATGGCATGAGTTGGGTGACAAAGAAGGGTTTAATGCCTACTTTGTTATTCGCTACAGAAGGAAATCTAACCACCTACTCCAACATACAGTCATCATCATCAAGTGCCATGCCAACTGGCGTAGGCGTTCATGACTCTCCACAGATCTCTGTCCTTGGTTTTCTGGATCAACTCTGTCGTTGATATTCCTCAATGCTACCGTCGCAATCCATCCAGCATAATTTCTCATGGTCTGCCTCTGCCCCTCGATCTTTCCAGTTGTCACGATGTTCTCCAGCGCCTCTCTTCTCATCAATCAATCAATCATGTGCCATGCCGGAAAGCGTGGGCGGTCATGACTCGCCATTTCCTCGATCACCAGTGTCGTGGATCAGCTCTAGTGTTCCTGTCTTGTCCATGCCATGTGGCCAAGCCATGCAGGTATTTTCCTTTCAGTCTTCCTCTTGGTCTGTTCCCTTCGATCTTGCCAGTTATCACTAAGTTCTCCAATCCATTTCTTCTCATAACATGTCCAAAAAATTTTGACTGTCCACGTCTAATTTCTCTAATAAATTTACGATTTTCATTTGTCACATGACCAAAAAAGCTGTTTGTCTCTTTCTTATTGTTGTGTACAATGTTCTAGTTTCGCCAGCCTCTTTAAGGCATTTGTCGTTAGTTACATACAGTCAAGCTTACAAAAATGTGGTCCTAACAGGTTTCAGCTATGGGTCTGTTTTTTTTCTCTCCAAATATGCTGAAGCTCAGCGATTAGATGTTTAAAATGCCTGTTATGCAGACAGAAAGACTTTATAGTGGGGGTTAACAGATATCCACATTCAGACAGTATCAGAGACTATGTGTGTTATGTATTTCAGCCAAACTATGATTCATCTGTTCGCTGCCAATGATATTTAACTCTGCATTATCCATCTATCATGTGCCATGCCGGGTTCCAACTGTTGCTGTATGTAGCCGAGGCGCGGTGTTGGGGTGAGCGCCCAACATTGCTCAAATACCTCAATGGCTCGTGAATACATAACCTATGCAGCAAAAGTCCAACTCCTGGCCTCCACGTGGCGGGCCCGTTTAAACTAACAGGAATAGGGGCGACGGCGAGTCTCTGGCGCCGGAAAATAACCAGTATGCTCTAGATGTGTATGCACGTACATGCATGCGCAGACAGGCGTGTGCGCGTGTACACATCTACACTCGAGTGAGACCACAGTCTGCTCTAGCAAAGAAAGGTGCTGAAGACGGAGGCAACCAGCCAAGAGGCGCACCACAGAAATCAGGATGCCACGCAATCATGCAAAATGGAATATGTCGACTACTGCTAATCGTTATGGTGCTTGCCCTGCTTTGGACCCCCAGGCAGGTGCAGTGCCGGGCCCTATGTCTCGAAAGGGTCCAACCCCAACTACTGGAGGTCCTTCTCAGATGTCCTGTGGAGCCAGGGGACATGAAAATAGGACAACTGGCCATACTAAACGAAGACTTAAAATAATGCACTGGAATGCGGAGGGAGTCAGCAACAAAAAAATAGAATTAGAAAACATCTTGGAGCAAGAAAAAGTAAGCATATGTTGCTTGCAAGAAACTCACCTCAATGAAAATATAGCCTTCAAAATCAGAGGCTACCAGTGTTACCGATGTGACCGAAAGGACAGGCGAAAAGGTGGGATACTGACCCTTGTAAGAAATACATCATGGCTTCCCAAATCAAAGTCTACATGGAAGGGGCTGAGTATCAGACACTTAAACTTAAGACAGGTAATACAGATCTACATCTGATCAATTACTACTGTCCAAGTGACCGCCCACAGGCACTGGACACTCTACCACTAAAAGAAAAAATGATTGTGTGTGGCGATTTCAACAGCCACTCGCAGAGCTGGGGCTATGATCACATGGACCAGAGAGGAGAGAGACTGGAAGACTGGCAGGATGAGAATAGATTCATGTTGATTAACAAGCCGTCCGACCCACATACTTTCTACTCGAGATCATGGCACTCTACAACTACACCTGACCTGGCTTTTCATTCACCAGACCTGGAGTGGAACATTACACGAATTGTTGGGAAACAACTTGGTGGCAGTGACCATCGGCCAGTCTTTCTAACCGTAGAAAATGAGCTTGTAAGTGAAAGCAGCACCCTCTCGAGGTGGAACTACAAGAAAGCAGACTGGGCAATGTACAAGCATCGCACCAGCATACTGGTTAGAAACCTGAACACTGAGAAAGACATAAATAAAGCAGTTGAAGAGTTTGGGAAATGCATACTACAGGCAGCGCGAGAAACAGTACCAAGAGGAGCCCGTAAACAATATAAACCCTACTGGTGTAGTGAACTGGAACAGTTGCATAATGATGTTGAAGTGTGTAGAAAGCAAGCAGAGGCCACACCCAGCCAAGAGCACCACAATAAATTCCAGCATGCAAAAGCCAAATTTCAAAGGGCCAAGCTGCAGGCTAGACGGAAAAGCTGGCAGGAGAAAACGGAGTCTCTGAACTTTGAAAGAGACACAAGGAAATTGTGGAAGCTAATAAAACAGCTTAATGACGAGGGCACAGGGAGAAACTCAAAAATTGCACTACATAAAGATGGAAAAATCTTAACAAGAAAGCAAGCAGCTGACCATTTTGCGGACTCGTTCGCACAAGATAGCAATATCAAAATTAGTCCAGAGAAACAACAAGAGATTCGAGAGACGACAACAGCTGTACAGAAGGCAAAACACTGGAGGCATTCTTCAAATCACAGACCTGGTGGTAGCCATATGAAAGTAAAAAAACAAAATAAACCCCAGTGTGACACCTTGGCAAGGCTGCCTGTTGAAGATTTCATAACACAACCTACAGTCTCTCAAAAACTTGAGGCATCATGAATCCAAGCAGGAAGAAAGGAGAAAAGATGGTTGCTTGCGGCGCATGGGATAGATCAGACAAGAAACCCTTGAACAAGGTGCTTAGGAAGAAGAAGGTCTGATGAAGATAGAAATGAAGAAACTTGCCAAAAGTCTGAATGGAAGACAGTGACAAACTGGGGTGGTTGAAAAAAAATGAAAGCATACTTGCACAACAGAAGAGCCCGAGTACAGATAGACGGACTCAAGAGCAAGAAAGTACTACTGCGTCACGGTGTCCCCCAGGGCGGAGTCTTGTCCCCCACACTTTTTCTAATCTTCATCAATGATCTTGTTGCTCACCTACCGCATGGAATTAAAGCGGCAATGTACGCCGATGACCTGGTTCTATGGAGCACAAATGAATATGCATCAGTGGCCACCAGATTGCTACAAAGAGCTGTAGATACATTTGCTGCATGGGCAAATAGATGGTGTGTCAGCATAAACACTGACAAGTGCAGCACCACCCTATTTACCCTCTCTCCAAAACAAAAGGCAGGGATCATCCAGATAAATGGAACACCCCTAAGAGAAGAAGAACCAACATACCTTGGAGTAACATTTGATGGCAAGCTGACATGAAGAAAGCACATCAACAAAGCAGTAGCAAAAGCCAGAAGGAAAATAGCCATCCTGAGAAAGCTAAGTGGAACCACATGGGGAGCCAGTACGAAAATACTTAGCAAAGTTTACCAACAGAGCATACGACCACACCTGGAATATGGGTCAACTGCGTGGTGTTCAGCATCAAAAACCACACTACAAGAGCTGGACAAGGTGCAAAATCAAGCACTTAGAGTCACCACAGGAGGGATGAGATCAACCCCTATAGTGGAAATGGAGAAGATGGGGAGGACACAGGCACTGAGTGAGCGCAGAGATATGAAAACGCTAATACAAGCAGAAAAGTTCCTCAGCTTGCCAGGCCACCCTATGAAGAACAGATTTGAAAACCTAGCTATGGGGCGGTTGAAAAGAAGTAGTTTTATCCACCAGGCCAAACGACTCTGCAGAGAAACCACTGATCTGCCCACAGTTGGTATCCCCCTAACAACTATTCCAGAGCGAACTCCATGGAAAGATGAGCATAGACTATCGTTACAAATCCAGACAAAAGTGAGAGGAATATTTGACAAGGAAGAACAGAACAGTGTGCAGCGCAGAACAGCCACTCTCAGCTTCCTTGATGAAGAATACCCACAGGACCTCTGGATCCGAGTCTACACAGATGGGTCAGCACAAAATGCTGTTCGAAATGGAGGAGCGGGAGTGTACATAGAATACCCAAATAATACTAGGGACACAGCCAGAGTACCGACAGGAAAGTACTGCCATAACTATGATGCCGAAATTGAGGCAATCAAGATAGCAACAGAGAAATTACTAAATAACAGCAATGGTACACAACCTGTGGTGCTACTAACAGATGCAAAATCAGTACTCGAGGCGCTCCTCTCTGGGAAATTGCCAGTACTAAGGACACTACTTTCTGAACTTAGCAGTCAGCATAAAGTCACCATACAGTGGATACCATCCCACTGTGGAGTACCCGGAAACGACAGAGCTATCAATTGGCTAAGGAAGGAGCCAAAGAGGAACAGCCTGATGTGCCCGTTACATACCACCAAAAGAAAAGAATGATCAAATCAGTCAGAAAGCCACCAAAACCTGCTCAAGATGACTACCACATTATGGACAGACCAGAACAAGTCATTATTCTGCGCCTCAGAACAGGACACAATAGATTACGCAACCACATGTATACAAAATTCAAGATTGGTGAAACAGCCATGTGCACATGTGGATTGGCGTCGCAGACAGCAGAGCACATACTCCAAGACTGCCCAAAATATAACATATCTAGGCAAACCTTCTGGCCTAGAGAGACGACAGTGGAAGATAAACTCTATGGACCACTGTGTGAACTGAAAAAAACAGTTCAATTCATGCAAGAGACGACATTGCAGATATAGACATATTTCAAGCGAACGAAAGAAGAAAAAAAAATGTGCCATGCCGGTAAGCGTGGGCGGTCATGTCTTGCCATCTCACTTGATCACCAGAGTCAGTGGATCAGCTCTGTGTTTCTGTCTCGACTATGCCACGTGGCCAAGCCATCCAGGTATTTACTTCTCGGTCTTCCCCTTGGTCTATTCCCTTCAATCTTGCCAGTTGTCACCAAGTTCTCCAATTCATTTCTTGTAACATGTCCAAAAAATGTTGATTTCTTCTTCTAATGTCTCTAACAAATTTATGACCTTCATTTGTTTCTTGAAGGACTTATTCATTGGTTTTTCTGTCTGTCCACAGTATTCTTTGCATTTTCCTCAGAAACCACATTTCCACAGCCATCAGATGTTTTTCAGCTTGTCTGCTCATTGTCAATGCTTCACACCCATACACATCTGCATTATGCACCTGAGGATATGCGGCAAATTATGCCAGGCTACAAATTGTGCAGTATATTGTTTATGGCTTTTGTGTTTAAACTAATGAAGGTTATACATTGTTTTGTACATATACTTTATGTATGCTTTGCACATGGCTCGAGACACAGACATTCACTACAGGCATGTTTCCTTAGTGACTCAATGAGCATGCTCAAGAAGATAGAGATGAGGTGGATCCGAAGAGAGTGGTTGCTGTCTCTGGAGCGGTCTCGACTGGCAAAGATTATTTTAATTTTCATGCCAGGGCATGTGGGTGTATGAGGAAATGAGCAGGCAGACAAGCTTGCAAGTAAGGCTACTGTGGAAGGCAGATGAGCCATGGACCAGGCTGACATTCTGAACGCTCTACGAGAAGTAAGTCAGTTCACGAGAACCTAAGTGATGACTGTGAATCTACAACCATGGTCAGGCTGTGAGAACAGCACATTAAAAGAGGGGTGGCAAAACAAGAACACTATGCAGGAAGCCAAAGAAGATTAATAAACCAACACAGAACTGGTGTCGTCAATCGCTACACACTGTGGGATTTACAGGGATCTGAGCACTTATGGATGAATGTTTCAATGTGCAATGAGGATGATCTGTCGACTAACTAACTAACTAACTATGCTTTGTACACACAAGAGGTTTCAATTGTCACCATTCTTTGTTTTTAAACATCTAATTTTAACAATATAGTCTTTTGTGACAAAATGATTGCAGTAGGGTACATGTTTCAGTAAGTGAACATAGACAGTGGTTTGCATCCTGTCAGTTTTCACGGCAGGCTGTAACCTAATAATTTATACTATTATATGTTGCCTGCATTTGCAATTTTTAAAATTACTGTTTGAAAAAACTGCACTAGCAAACACAATACACTTAAATTGTATTACTATCCGTTTGAAAATTGTGTAATACACAACAATGTATTCCTTCAGTGAACTTAAAAATAGACGCCATAAACAATATGTGCACGATTTATGGCCTGGCATGTTTTGTTTCATCTTGTCAGGTGCATACTGCGAGTGTTATATATTATATGAAGTGAATAAATGAATACTAATTTATCTGAAACACTTAAAAAGCTCCACAATTGAACAATACCTGTGACTATGTGTTTTAATTGTTATTTATTCAGTTCATATAATATATAACTTTGCAGTATGCACCTGGCGAAATCAGCGAAATATGCCAGGCAATAAATCCTGCAACATATTTGTGTGACTTCTGTGTTTAACATTGCTGTAATCATTTATAGTTGTGTATCTTTGACTAGATTGGAAGTGACTTTCCTGTTATTAATTTCCTCCCTAGCTATGACTGCAACACTTACGACGTATTGACCTTGCCACACAGATCTTGGCCCCAATAGCCACAGGTCTGATCATGTCCTTTGCTGGGGTACACTTTGGGGCACTGTTTATTGGTGGCTGGAATCTTGGTTCTGTAATGATAGAGTATTACTTCCTTTGGAAGGTATATAATACTGTTCCAGCATTGAAGAAAAAGAAGGACCTCAAGAAATCTCAGGGTCAGTGTCCTGAGTTTGTTTTTAATCCTACTTTCATCATATTTACTTGCTGATGTAATACACAAATTATGTGTGTAGATTATGTTTTTGTTTATTGTTTTGAAATGTTTATTCTTTACAGTATAAGGTATAATTTTCTGTTCAGTATTAGTATAATTCATTTTATTGATGTGGTTTGTTTTTTCAGTTGTGAATAAGACTGGTGGAGCGGCTGGCCGAGTGGCTAGAATGTCGGGCTCTCATTTGGGAGACCCAGGTTCGAATCCTCGGTGAGGTGTTGAGTTTTTTCTGTTCGGGGCAAAAAGAAAACTCTAGCCTGCACAGTTCATGGTGACTGCACTAGCCATGCGGCCTTAATTCCTCAGGTTCAAGACCCCCCTATCCTACACCGCAGGGTGCTGTAGGCAGTAAATGACAGTCAATAAGACTGATAAATGGAAAAATGAAAAGGTTGATAAACTGACCAAACAAGGTACTAAAGAACTTCAAACAAACTGTGACATGAATTATGAAGGATTTAAAAAAAAAATAAACAATTCTACAAAGAACACTTTAAAATTAGTTTCGAACAACATATGAAATAGTTGAAAAGAAGCCAACAAGTAATCACAGTTTGGATGAAGACAAGTCACATCAAAATTAAAGGCCAGCTATATTGCAAATTAAACATGAAAACCATTCTAACCAAGACCTAACAAGAGACTCATTCTCAGTGATATGAATCCTGACCAAGAAATGTGTAGTGGCTGAGATAAATTAAGTTAATTAGAGGTGATTCAAAACAAAACGAGAGGTGGTGAACAGGTAAACTTAACTTTTGGATTGTTAGAAACATTGCATTGGTCGACCTGATTCCAGATGTACTTAGAAATGCAAAATAAATATACCTTTGCTGATTGGTGTTTGGTTTAGATTTTAAGGGTCACTTTGATTGCACAAGATAAATCCATAAGTGCTGCAGTCTCCTCCATAGATCACACAAAGTTTAAAAATGGTTGTTTTTTTTTTTCCTCGCTCGCTCGCTTTGAACTCAAGCGAACTCCATACACACTACTTTTAGTAGTGCTGGACTGAATTTTGTGTGTGGATTAGCTTTCCCTATTAAGTGTTCCTCGCTATCGGGCGAACCCATTACGACTTCAGAGGTACTTTTAATTTATGTCTCCAAGTTAGGGACGATAGTCGACAATTTAGTTCAACTGTCAGGTGTAGGGGTTAAACCCATTAAGGGTTTAAAAGGCAAAGGTTTAAAAGGACTTAATTGCACCAGGTTGCCCCCCATATGGCTCAGTCTCTTTCTGCAGAGCGGCCTGCCACAAGCGCGGCACAAAGAAAATACTCCACAGCTCCAGTAACGACCCCTATTAGTCTGAAAAAAACTGCACTTGTGAATCAAATGATGTAGCCCAGAATCGAACCCACAACATTTGGAGCATAAGGCAGGTGGCTAACCACTTCACCACGGAGACTCCCATAGATCACACTAGGAGATCCCAGCTCAGTGCACAGACTCTGTAGCACCAGCAGTGATCCAGCTATGTGTATACCGGGTCCACGTTTGCTGTAAATATTCTTCTGTGGATTCTTTCTTCTTCTTCTTCTTCGGGTGCCTACTCTGGAGCAGACATTGGATATCATGACTCTCTATATGCTGCTTATATTATTTTTAGTCGTCCAGCTGTTAATGCTTTTCATACATATCTTTATTTATCTTCCTCTGCTCATCTTGCAAGTATTTTCCCACATACTGCTTTTTCCTTTATTCCAGCTCTTCTGTTTGTAAGCCCCATAAATTTCACACGGTGGATGATGTGGTCATTATTATTACAACTACAATTACTTCTCAGAATATTTTCTGTTACCCATTTTGGGCTGTGTCGGCCTGAGAGCCCAGGTTAATTTTTTTTAAAACCTGCCTCAATGGGGATTATTCAAACAGTGACCACTGGGCCCAGGGTGGGTTTTGTAATTTTTAAATTTAGCCAAAGCAGCAAGGCATATAACTCTGCTAAAGGAAATTAACTCCTTTTAGAATAAATATAGCAATGAAGCAGATATAGTACTAATGAAGAACCATTCAACTACAGTCTGATTAAATAATTTTTGTTTCTATTTTAGCTGTAGCACAGGATAAAGATAACGAAGAAGAACCACCACTAGTTGCTGAAGAAAATGCAGAAGGTCAGATTTATGTTTTTTGATTGTTTTTAACTATAAAGTGCATGCAGGTAAATACTAATGTGTTTATCTTAATGTTATGATTTTTATTGTGGGTTCCAAGAGGGTGTCTCGTTATATTGTGCTAAGGTTTCCTCAGTGTATGTCCTATCCAGCACCTTTTCCTCACCTCTTGATTCACTGGAATTTGTTAAGTTCTCTCCATGAGTTCTACATTGGTGATTCTGTCATACGATTTTATTCCCACTATTCTGCACAGGCACCAGTTAGTGAATGTTTGTAGTGTACATAAGTAATTCTTGTAGTCGTCCTCCATGTTTCTGACCCATAAAGTGGTACAGGTTTAACATTGGAGTTAAACATTCTAAGTTTGGTGCTAAGTTTAACTTCCTTTGACTTCCACAAAGTTCCTAGTGCTATAAAAGCTCCTCTTACGTTATTTTTAAAAATTTTAGTATCTCTATCTGTTCCCCCAGTTTTTGTCTACAATCCTTCCTGAATAGGTGTATGATTTGGTCTCTTGAAGTAAGGTTTCACCAAGGAGATCAAGTTGCTGTTTGTTTGTTTAAATGTCATTAACTTTTTCTTTCCCCTATGAATTATTAAACCTAATTATTTCACCTCTTATCAGGTGTGATTAGTTTATCTTGCATCTGATTACATGCTAGTGACAGGAATACAATGTTGCTGGTGAAGTATGAAAGTTGCATTGGTAGAGTTATTTGAATTCCATTTCTTTCAGTAGTCATTGTTGTCTTCATAGCCCAGTCTATAGCCAGTAAGAACAATAATTTGGTTTCCTTAGAGAATGTTTAAATTTATATATGCTGATGTCTCCCTTTGATGTATTTATGCTACAATCTCCCTTAATAAATGGCAAAGTGCATACATGTTAAAGTCTTCCTTAGAGGATGTTGAAGTATGTACAGTTTAAGTTCTCCATTAGAGAATGTGGAAAAACAGATACATCATCATAGCCTTGAGAGAATGAGGCAGCAGGAAGTAATCAGAAGATATAGCTGTCACTCAGTACTTCGAGTAAAGGCCAGATGGACACATAATCAGAATGCAACTGGTATCATTAGTATTGGGATTCTTCACTGGCTCTTGAAAATGAGGACAGAACACATATAGAAATGTCCTGAATGGTATGATGTCAGTTCTTGACTTAACTCTTAGAAAATGTCAGTGTTTTTAAGTTAAAGTCTTGCTTAGAGTATGTTGAAGTGTATGTATTTTAGAGAATGTCAAAGTGTATGGTAAGTAATTTCTCCCTTAGTGAATGTTAACATGTTAAAATCCTAACCATGCAGCACATATAAAATAATAACATCCAGTTGTGGGAATGGAGATTTAGGCTGTCATTGCGACACTAAAATGGCTCTCCAATACTTCACTTATGAAAATTATTGTAGTCTTTTATTTTCAGTCCATGCTTCAAAAGTTCTTAATTAATGGATGTAAGTAGTTGTCAGTTGTGTAGAATTCAATCTTTGAGATCTTTGATGAATCTGTTGTCCATGTCATGCATTGATGTAGGAAAATGAGAGAGCTGCTATGCTGACCTGTCATTTGTCACTAAAGATGGATAGAGGTGATATACTTCAGGCAGTAAATGACAGCTTGGTGCATAGAGATGCATCTTCTGATGAATCTTCTTGATTACAGCTGTTGGAATAGGGAATGGAATATGCGGCTGGTTGCAAAGAATGCAGGTGAAGATGGTTGTGGCATGTAGCTAACCAACTCACAACAGGGAAAATCAGCAACTACACTCATTGACTTCTGCTAGGAGAGACAGGCCACTTCTGGACTTATCTCAAAACACTTTCATGTGTAATACACTTTCTTCATCATAATCATAATCCCCCTGATCCTTTCTTGGTGATGAAACTTGAAGTGTTGTTGATATCAGCGTATTCTCTCTCAGATACTTGAACTATACTATAAAGTATCCCAAAAGTAAGTAAGAGAAGGAAGGACCCTTGTATGCCATAAGGTGTATTGGGTATATGGTGCTAGACCCACATTACTATAGACCAATCAACATTCAGGAGTGGCATGGTCAACATCCTTCACTTCCCAAAACATTTCCTGATACAATTTTAGGCAGTAGCTGAGGGCCCAGCTCAGTTTTAAAAATCATGCTTGATGTGAGTTTGAACCCATGACCACCAAACCGGCAAGCAAGCATTTAGCCACTATGCTACTGAGGCTCTCATCCACCTCAGTGCCGCAGTGATATCCTTCATCATCAGTTGAAGAGATTTCCCCAGTAACAAAAGAACTTGATATTCTAGATAAATGTATGGTTGAAGAGTTCCTCTAAAAAGCTTTATTTCATGAAAGATATTGATTTAATGTTATGTTGTTTTTGCATGTTTAAAGTTTTAGATGCTGGTGGGGACATTCAAGGTTCAAGTAGAGAAGCCAATTCAGCCACAACAGATGAAACCAAAAGCAAGCTAAAATCTTCCACTCTTGACATTATGGAACACATATCTGTAAGATTCTTTAACTATTATGTGCTTCAGTATGATAAAAATGTTGATTTTCGCATTCACAATTTACTTTATTCATTTTTAAGATTATGTGGTGCATTGTGCACAGTATTACTGTTTGTCAGGTCTTAGTCACTATAAGTGAGTGGTACACACCAAACCCGACAGCCATATTGTGCCAATGGCCACGGGTGGAGAGTACAAGCCTTATCCTGGTGCAAGAAAATGCAACCTAAAGGCTAAATGTCATGGAAGGACAGACCAGCTAAGCCTTGGTCAGCAGCTGGTCTAGTATCGAAGCTCCAACAGGTGAACAGTTAGAGCATTGCTTTGTCTATCCAGTAGCTTGTCTTGTTCCAGACGTATTGGTGTTACCTTTCCTCTGGAGTAAACTAGGCAGGCTGAGAGAGGGATTATACTGCATGGGAAATATATGGTCTCTACAGTTCGACCCAGGCTTTTAGCTATTGAGAGGTGTAATGCCTTTTTTGAAGCACAGTATAACAAACTGTTGTCTGTCAAGATGGTAAGGTGCTAGTCACTTTTTAAAAAATGATTTATGACAATTTGCATAACAGCAAGTACATGGAATCACACATCCATAACAAACATGGGTTTAGCAACTTATGTCCAGTGCACCTAAGGCATGTAAAACAGGGTCCTGTACGTATTTTACTGACTACCACATCCATGGGGGTTAGGCGTGTGGTGCATTTTCTGTTATCTACATTGATGTGTGGCTCTGTGGCGAAAGGATTATGGACGCAATTCTCCGCATACCACATTTGAAACAGCTGTGGGTTATTTTTAAGCAGACCCCCTTGTGTTGGTTTCCATACAAAAGTATGAGTGCTGGTTGTTCAGAAAGCAATGGCAAACTACTGAGCATAAACTTGCCCAGAAATCACAGACGGCTGAAAAATGTTGGAGTTGACTGCTACGTGCTGTTAAGGATATGCAACTAACTTTAACATTGATGTAACAGCACTTGGGGCGTGCCAGTATATTCTCCATCTCCCTTAGAAGGTGTCAAAACTCATGGATACTTATACTTTCAGTGGCCACTTGGTTACACATGCATTTACTCAATAATAACACAAGACTCAAGGCAGTAAAACCTGAAAACCCAACATAGTAGAACATTGATGAGAGAAAATATCAGTAACACACAGCATCAGCTGGTTATCAGCCTAAAGACCAATATTGTTGAAGATGTGGTAGCGTTGTGGCTAGATGCCCGCCTGCCATCTCCAGTGGTCATGAGTTCGATCTACATTGGGGCAGATTCAAATTTTTTAAATTTACTTGGGCTCCCAGATTGACACATCCTTAAATGGTTACCAGGAAGTGTATTAGGAAGTAAAGGCAGCTGGCGTGGTGCTGATCACACACATCACCCACTAAGTGCTGATTGATCTATTAAAATATAGGTCAAGCACCATATGCTCAACACACCAGAAGGCGTGAAAAAGGTCCTTAACTTACAGCGGATCATGCCACTCCATTGTCCTGTGCTCCCAGGCATTCTCTTCAGCTCTGGATACATCGCCACCCCAATCCCCATGTTTGTTTTCCCCTGGATGTCTAACAAAACTGCTATATCACAAAGCTACTAGGTCAACTAAGAGTTCTCATAATATATGTGTTGTCATATACTGACTTCGACCAAATTGATACTTGCTGTCATGATTTCATATTTCATATTGTGCCCTAGCCGAGACAGCCTGCTGTTTTGAATATTTTTCAGTCGTTGGCTATGTTCCCCAGTGTCTTTATGACTTTATGTATTTGATATCTGTTGTAACAACTCATCTGCCAAGACAGTCTTCCTGGTTCAGTCCAGCAGAGAAAGGATTATGTTGTTCCACCAGTACAGCTCTGGGGTTCAGCCCCATATAAACAGGTACCAGCCAATTTTCAGAATTTTCTGGGAATTGTCTGGGAAGCAGTGGTGATGAGGAAGGAAACTGGTCATCCTACCTCATATAACATGGCCTAGAATATATATATCTTGGATAAAGAAAAGAACAAATGCATCCATACTTCAAGAGTTGAATATTGAAGAAGGTTGGCTATTAAAGACGATAAAACAAAGAAAATTGAAATATTTTGGTCACTTGAAATGTCACAAAAGTTTGGAGAGAACAATAATGGAGGGGTATATGCCTGTTAAGAGAGGAAGAGGAAAGTCAAAGAGAAGATGGGTGCAGGATGTGGCGGATGATCTCCAGATGGGTGTATCAGATGCGGGGCATCTTGCTTGTGACCAAGAAGTTTTCCGGAAGGTTGTTATGGAAGCGAGGTTCTGCAAAGGACATGCTACTGAATGAATGAATGAATGACAATTCACACTGAAATGGCAGTATTTGCTTCACTTTTTCATTCTAATTTTTAGTCTGTATTGAAAAGTATGCTCCCCCGATGGTGTTTCCACCTTGTCGTGGTGGGGGAGCTTGAGTTTCTCAATGACCCTGAGAGCTATGCCGGCGGTAGCGTAGCTACCAGCAGGGCCTCCCAAGCCGGACAGGTCAAAGGGTAGAGAACAGACAAAGAGAAACACCCTGGTCCTCCAGGTTGGGGGTTGAAGCGTGGGGTTAACATCCCCACCTTTGTAAAAACCTTTCTTTGTTACGAAACAAATACATGAGCCTCGATATCGGACTGAACATCCAAGCTGCTTGGTTATGCAGATGATATAGATATTATAGGGCAAAGTGAACAAAAGACATTAGAAATATTGACTCACTTAAAGGAAAAAGCCCAACAGATGGGGCTGGTTATCAACCAAGATAAGACAGAATATATGGTAATTTCAAGAGACGGAATGGCTAAAAACTCTGGCCACATACAAATAGATAATATGACCATTAAAAGAACGGAAACATACAAATACCTGGGTACAATCTTCAACTGCTCCAACATCATAAGGGAAGAAATACAAACTAGAATCAACTCTGGAAATAAGATATACTATGCACTACAACATCTACTTAAAATCAAAGGCGCTATCTCGTAACACCAAAATCACAATATACAAAACACTGATCAGACCAGTTGTGCTGTATGGCTCTGAAACCTGGAGTACAACGAAAGGAGACGAAGCCTTGTTACAAACCTTTGAGAACAAAATTTTAAGACGCATCTTTGGACCCATTAGGGATACACAAAGTGGAGAGTGGAAAAGAAGAAGTAACAAAGACATTTATGATTTGTTTAAGTCCCCGCTAATCACTGGTATCATGAAGGCTAATAGACTACAATGGCTGGGGCATATAGAAAGAATGGAAGATAATAGGGAAACAAAACTCGCTTACACTCAGGAAATAAATGTCCGTAGACCCCGAGGTAGACCAAGAAGGCGGTGGAGAGATAATATACATACAGACCTACAAGCACTTGGAATCAACGACTGGCAAGAGAAGGTCCACCAGAGAGACGAATGGAGACAGATTGTATTTGCAGCAAAGAACCTCAATGGCTCGGAATGCTGAAGAAGAAGAAGAATTGAAAAGTATGGCAGCCATCACAGCACAGTGACTAGTAGCTTGCCTGCCAGCCTGGTGGTCATCTCACATCTAGGTGGATTTTAAAAATTGACCTGGGATCCCAGGTTGACCCAACCTAAAATAGATACCCAGAAATTTTTTAGAAAGTCAAGGTGGCTGACTTTATATTGACCACATATCCCCCTTCCCCTCCAAGTGCCAGTTCGTCTATAGGTCTAGCACCATATGTCCAATACAGCTTAAGGAATTTAAAAGAGTCCTTTACTTGATCATTTTTAAAAGTGGTATCATTAAAAATAAGTAATGATTGTTTTCGGTGATGGGCATTTAGTAGAGACAAAGTGTGTAATGATGGGGAGGGGTGCAGAAGGAAAATTTAGACACCAAAGTTTTAACATTTAAAACTTGTTACCTGTTTTTATGAAAACGTAATTGAAGTATTGACTTCTTATCTATTTAAGAACATTAATGATAAGCCTGAAGAGCTGAAACAAGTTCAGAGTGGAGATGAAGAGGCAATAAAGAGGCAGGAATGCAGATGTCCAAGAATGTTCCACAGCCTTGAAAGACTTTATCGCGGCTGGCCAGTGTATGCAAGCTATAATGTTCTACATGCCGGCATTGCTTTGGCCTGTTTGTACATGACTGTGCTTGGCTTTGACAGTGTTACAATCGGTAATAACTTTGATCATCATCATCATCATCATCATCATCATCATCATCATCATCATCATCATCATCATCATCATCATCATCATCATCATCATCATGTGCCATACCAGTTGGCAAAGGTGATCATATTCCTTTAACACCATCTGTTTTCTGTGTTCTTGGTAAGCGCACCCATTGATTGTCCTCCATGCCACTCTGCTAATCCATCAGGCATTTCTCCCTCTTTCAATCTTGATCTTGCCAAATGGATAAGAGCGCTCGTTCTTAAACATCCAGTGTGCTGATGCCGAGGTATTGGGTTCAACCCCTACACCGGTCAGATGGACTAACATATTGACTTCTCAACCTTGACTTTGGGACGTACATTACAAGTACCTCTGAAGTAAGAGTGAGTTTGCCTGATGGTGAGGGACACTTGTTATAGGGAAAGCTAATCCACACACAAAGATCAGCCCAGTACACTAGAAGTAGTTACACATGTATGGATTACGCTTGAGTTCAAAGCGAGCGAGAGCACCAAAAAAAAACACCTCAATCTTTAGTGTATTCTGTTTTCTGGGTTGTCACCAGGTTCTCCAGGTCCTATCTTCTTATAAAGTGGAACAGAAATGTAATACTGTCCTATCCTGATCAAGTAATGTTGTGTCTGTTAAGTTTGTCTCTTGTATAGTTACATTCTTAGTGTTCCTGGTTTCCCAGTGTCACATAGCTGTCATTTGGTTCATAGTTCAGACTTGCTTAAAGATCTGTAATCACAACAGTGATTTCAGAAGATTATCACATTAATCATGAGTATTTGCAGAACTGTGGTGCAGTCTAGAACAACCTCAGAGTCGTGATGGTGTAGTGGCTGGTGGTCATGGGTTTGAATCTACATCAAGGCAGATTATTAAAATTAACTTGGGCTTACAGGTTGGTCCAGCCCTAAATGGGTGCCAGGGATTCCTTGGGACGTAAAGGCAGCTGACGTGATACAACATCACCCAGGGAGTATTCATTGTTCTATACACATATGGGCCAAGCAACATATGTCTAATGCACCCTAAGGTTTGTAAAGGGTCCTGTATTTGACCTTTTATTTAGGAGAAACACCCAAAGCAGTATTGTAGTTTTAGTGTTAGTGTACACATAAGTTGAATTTCCATAGCTGTGTTTGTGACTTTTCCCCTCATCCTCAAATGATTATGGTTGTGTTGTGACTGTTTATGGCAAAAGTGCCATTTTTGTAGCTTTCAACTGCTTGACCACTTCAGCAAACCATGAGATCTGGTTTGCTTCTCTTGTTCAGTCCCTACTCTCTCAGTCATAAACCACAGTCACGTTTGCTTCTCTTGTTCAGTCCCTACTCTCTCGGCCTTAAACCAGATGGTGATGTTTGCTAATCTTGTTCAGTCCCTACTCTCTCGGCCTTAAACCAGATGGTGATGTTTGCTTCTCTTGTTCAGTCCCTACTCTCTCAGCCTTAAACCACAGTGATGTTTGCTTCTCTTGTTCAGTCCCTACTCTCTCGGCCTTAAACCAGATGGTGATGTTTGCTAATCTTGTACAATCCCTACTCTCTCAGCCTTAAACCACAGAGATGTTTGCTTCTCTTGTTCAGTCCCTACTCTCTCGGCCTTAAACCAGATGGTGATGTTTGCTAATCTTGTTCAGTCCCTACTCTCTCAGCCTTAAACCACAGTGATGTTTGCTTCTCTTGTTCAGTCCCTACTCTCTCGGCCTTAAACCAGATGGTGACGTTTGCTAATCTTGTACAATCCCTACTCTCTCAGCCTTAAACCACAGTGATGTTTGCTTCTCTTGTTCAGTCCCTACTCTCTTGGCCTTAAACCAGATGGTGATGTTTGCTAATCTTGTACAATCCCTACTCTCTCAGCCAGACCACAGTGATGTTTGCTAATCTTGTACAACCTCTACTCTCTCAGCCAGACCACAGTGATGTTTGCTAATCTTGTACAATCCCTACCCTCTCAGCCAGACCACAGTGATGTTTGCTAATCTTGTACAATCCCTACTCTCTCAGCCAGACCACAGTGATGTTTGCTAATCTTGTACAATCCCTACTCTCTCAGCCAGACCACAGTGATGTTTGCTAATCTTGTACAATCCCTACCCTCTCAGCCAGACCACAGTGATGTTTGCTAATCTTGTACAATCCCTACTCTCTCAGCCAGACCACAGTGATGTTTGCTAATCGTGTACAATCCCTACTCTCTCAGCCAGACCACAGTGATGTTTGCTAATCTTGTACAATCCCTACTCTCTCTGCCAGACCACAGTGATGTTTGCTAATCCTGTACAACCCCTACTCTCTCAGCCAGACCACAGTGATGTTTGCTAATCTTGTACAATCCCTACTCTCTCAGCCAGACTACAGTGATGTTTGCTAATCTTGTACAATCCCTACTCTCTCAGCCAGACCACAGTGATGTTTGCTAATCTTGTACAACCCCTACTCTCTCTGCCAGACCACAGTGATGTTTGCTAATCTTGTACAACCTCTACTCTCTCAGCCAGACCACAGTGATGTTTGCTAATCTTGTACAATCCCTACTCTCTCAGCCAGACCACAGTGATGTTTGCTAATCTTGTACAATCCCTACTCTCTCAGCCAGACCACAGTGATACAGCTGGTGTGCAGGACTGCCACTGACAGGTGGAGTAGGGTTGTATCTGGTCTGGTGTATTGACTCTGATGGAAGTGGTCTAGCTATGAGTCATTGACTCAATTAGCTTTTGCTGTGTCTTTGGTGTCTGTGAAAATGTCTGTAGCTGTTAGTTAGTTAGTTAGTCGACAGATCATCATCATTGCACATCGAACCATTCAGTCCATAAGTGCAAATCCCACAGCGTGTAGTGGCTCACGACACCAGTTCTGTGTTGGTTAATCAATTTTCTTTGGCTTCCTGCATAATGTTCTTGTTTGGCAACACCTCTTTTAATTTACAGTTCTCGCAGTCTGACCATGGTTGTAGATTCACAGTCATCGCTTGGTTCTCGCAACAGTCTTACTTCTCGTAGAGCATTCAGAATGTCAGCCTGGTCCATAGCGCGTCCGCTCTTCACAGTAGCCTTACCTGCGAGCTCATCAGCCCGCTCATTTTCTTGTACTCCCGCATGCCCTGGCACGAAGATGAAACTAATCTTTGCCAGCCGAGACCGCTCCAGAGACAGCAACCACTCTCTTCGGATCCACCCCATCTCTATCCTCTTGAGCATACTCATTGAGTCGCTAAGGAAACATGCCCTAGTGAATGTCTGTGTCTCGAGCCATGTTATTGCTTTACTTACTGCCATGACTTCCATAATCTGGCTACTTGTGGTCTCAGCACAAGCACCAGAGTCCTCCTTCACAATTCTCCCTCCGGCCTGCGCCGTAAAAGCCCATCCCATGAGCTTCTCACATGTCGGACGACCGACCCATCTGTGTAGATGACAGCATCACCGTCTAAGCGAATTCTCGAAAATCAAAGCTTGTACTTCCGCCTCCACAGCAGCCGGATTTTCTTGTCTGCATTTTCTGTCTAGTTGGATGCAGACTGAAAGAGACGTACAGAAATCTGTTGGCACTTGTACCCACTCCTCGCCAGGTTCTAAGTCCTCAAGTGAACATACCTGTTGAAGAATGTCCTCGGCTTGACCCATCCATCGACCTTCCTCTTTTTAACCTACTGCCCTTCACCTTCCTAATTTCACTATGCAGAGGATGTTGTGTGTTTGCGTTAACTCTGAGGTAGGCACGTGCTCTGCAAATTTGTATTCTGTCTTCAATGGTTGGAAAATCAAGAAGGTAGCGCATCGCCCTGCATGCTGTATCTCTTGTACATCCAAGAATAATGCGCATAGGCTTCGTTCTGTATCCTTTCCATCCTTTCTATCTGCTTACGGCTGAGAGTCAGGATAGCCATCGCATACTCAAAAACAGACATGACCAGCCCTTCGTACAGAAGACATAGATGGCGCTGCTCACAGTTTGCTGCCGCCATCACCCGCATCGCAGCCAAACCCCGCTTGGCCTTTGTTATCACCTGGTCTATGTGCTCGATATAAGCAAGGCTTCGATCAAAACGTATCCCCAGGTAGTTCATTGCCTGCGTTCTTTCCACAGTCTCTGAACACAGCTTTACAGTTGGTGTTGGAGTGTTGACAATATGATTATTCAAAGAGAACCATGTCACTGTTGCCTTTGTTGGGTTGACCATTGCCCCAGCTTCAACACACCAAGTACTTATGCGATTGAGTTCGGTTTGTAGTTCCGCAGCAGCCTGATCTCTATCCTTACCCTGACGATACACTAAAACATCATCGGCATATGACAATGTCCTCCCTGGTCCAGTGATCTGCTCGCTGGTGATTCTCACAGTGTAGGCGTTGAACAGCACCGGAGATAATGGTGATCCCTGTGGTAGGCCAGGATATATTGTTGTTGGTTCTGAAGTCCAACTGCCACATCTAAAAACTACTTTCCGTTGGAAGAGGGCTGCAGCGATCCAACTCAGGAGGAAAGGACTTATCTTGAGTTCAAGAAGCTGAAGCATTAAAAAATCCAATGGTACTCTGTTGTACGCGTCCTCAAGATCAATCGCTGCAGCAAAGGTTTCAATGCCTGAGTGGAAACCTTCATAGACATCATGGGCAAAAACTGCTGCATTGGTCCAGGTTTCTCTTTTTGGACGGTACCCTCCAGGGTAGGTGGGAAAACACCTTGCCTCTCTAGCTGGCTTGATATTTTTCTGGCAGTTAACTTCTCCAGCAGCTTGCCTATTGTATTCTGCATGGTTATTACTCGATATCCCTGAATTTTTGTGTGGTCTTTGCCAGGCTTTGGCAAGGGAATCAGATAGCTGTGTAACCACTCCTCCTTGATGCTAGCACTCTCTATACTGTTGTTGTACATGTCTGCTAGTTTCTCTTGCTCGTTTTCAGTATACCTATTGATGTCGTCGTATCTTATGCCATCTGGCCCTGGAGAGCTGTTTTTTTATCGTTCGAAGCACAGCCTTGATTTCTTTCACTGTCACTGTGTCTTCATCTGAAATGTTCTGGGCCTTGCACCTGTCTGAAGTGACCTCCTTGGCAAGATTTCGGCCTCTCATGTCTGTCTGGTTGCTCTGCTCTAGATATCGTTCGAATAGGGCTTTGCCTTTGTTCTCATCAGTCCTCTGCCAGATGAGGTCAGCACCTTGGAAGTCAGAAATTCTCTTATTATTGACTACCCCGCTCATGCTTTTATGTAGTCGCCAGAACAATTTCAGTGACTTGTCTGTGCTTACTCTTTGACACATCTCTGCAACCATTTTTTTTTTAAAAAGCTTACTTTTGCGCGCATCTCTCTTTCTAAGTGCATGCAGAGACTGGGCTGGGCAACTCTGTTCTTCTTGGTGTTTTGCCATTTCCTTACAGCACTACGCTTATCCATCCAGGCCTTCTCCACCTCACAATTCCACCACGGTTGCTGCTCCCAGCTTTTTTTCCTGCCCTGAAGCTTTCTGCGCTTCTCGCGCCTTATTACACTCACCACATCTTGCCCTGTACTTGTGTAGCTTGTCTGTAGCTGTCACTGCATTAACATTTCTATATCATTGGTGCTTGTGAATATGTCAGGTCTTAGTCAGATATGACTGAGCTACCGTATGACAGTAGACGGTACTACCTGCTTTCTGTCAGCGCCGAATGTTGGGCAGCGCTTACCAAACCCGACACCCCACATTGTGCCAACGGCTTCGGGCGGAAGAGCGCAATTGGGAGGGTACTAGCCTTATCCTGGTGCGAGGAAATGCAACCCAAAGACAAAATAAGTCATGGCAGGGCAGACCAGGCCCTAAGCCTTGGTTGGCAGCTGGTCTAGGATCGAAGCTCCGACAGGCGGACAGTTAGAGCATTGCTTTGCTGATCCGGCAGCTTCTGCAGCTTGTCTTGTTCCAGATTATAGGTGTCAACTTTCCTCTGGAGTGAACTAGGCAGGCTGAGAGAGGGATCATGCTGCATGGGCAACACATGGTTTCTTTATTTTAGCCCAGGCTTTGTGCTATGGAGAGGCAATAACTCCATCCCTGGTCTTAACTGGCCTCGGAATCAAAGCGAGAGGCAACTGTTACGGGTTATAAGTCCTTGTCAGTTGGCGTAGACATGGGGCGCCACGCGTTGCCTCTGATGGTGGGAGACACCTACAGGTGTCACTGATCAGCTACCGCCCGCCTCAAGCTGGGCAGCCCCCAGCCAATTGGGTGCTGAGCCGCCACAGCCTGCCTGCTTCAATGGGTGCTTGGGGCTAGGACAAAATCTGAATCGCAGGCTGTAAAACCAATGCACCAGGTACTAATAAAAAGAATAGAAACCTCAAGCTACGGCTTGCAACCTGGAACGTGAGAACCATGTGTCCAGGATTTTCCACTGACTTGACAAATATTGATGATGTGAGAAAAACGGCTGTGATTGATGCTGAACTCGATCGTCTTAACATTGATATTGCTGGCCTGCAGGAGACTCGCCTCGCTGAGGAAGGGTCACTCAGGGAAAACAATTACACCTTTTTTTGGAAGGGAAGAGGGCAGGCAGAAAAAAGGCAACATGGTGTGGGCTTTGCAGTGAAGAATTCGCTACTGGGAATGATTCAACCTCCTGTGGATTTGCCACCATTCTCACTGCATATGCACCGACACTCGCTTCCTCTGATGATGTGAAGGATATGTTCTATGAGCAGCTAGACTCTGCGATCAAGGCAGTTCCAAAATCCGACTACATTTATATGCTCGGTGATTTCAATGCTTGTGTGGGCAAGGACTCGAGTTCATGGCCAGTGTGCCTTGGAAAATACAACATCGGTCGCATGAATGATAATGGGCAAAGGCTGCTGGAGCATTGCACTAGAAATGACCTATGTATTACAAACTCCTTTTTTAAAACAAAAGAGATGCATAAGGTCACATGGAAACATCCAAGATCCGGCCATTGGCATCAGCTGGACTTCATTATCACACGGAGACAACATCTGAACCATACATCATTAACTCGAAGTTACCACAGTGCTGACTGTGATACAGATCATTCTTTGGTTGTTGCAAGGGTTAGACTGAGACCAAAGAGAATCTACACAGCTAAACACAAGTCTAGCCCCAGGATTAATATTACAAACACTCATGATCCTGGAAAGTGCTTTGAATTTCAACAGCAACTTGAAGACGCTTTCAATGATACATCAGAAAATTGTATAGTAAATGATAAATAGAGTAAACTTAAGGAAACTATTTATAAAACAGCGGTAGGGGTTTACGGCACTGTGGATCATAAGAGGCAGGACTGGTTTGCGGCAAACAGCCAGATACTGCAGCCCTTGGTTGATAAAAAGAAGATAGCTCTCTTAAGAAACAAGGAAAGACCAAGGCATAACACTCTGAGTGAGCTGAAGCAAGCAAGGAAGGATGTACAAAAGGCTGCCAGGCAGTGTGCGAATGACTACTGGATCAAGTTATGTGAGTCCATTCAAATCGCAAGTGATAAGGGAAACATCAGAAGCATGTATGAAGGGATAAAGAAAGCCTGTGGTCCAATGATCAAAAGAAGTGCACCGCTGAAAACCTTGACTGGAGAAATCATCACTGATAAGAAACAGCAGATGGATAGATGGGTCGAGCACTATTTAGAGCTTTACTCAAGTGAGACCAAGCTAGTGGATGATGCCCTCAACGCCATAGAGGCCCTGCCAACTCTTGACCACCTGGACACACTTCCCACTATAACAGAAGTTAAGTGTGCTATAAATGAGCTTGTATCTGGCAAGGCTCCAGGTAAGGATGGGATTCCAATAGAGGTGATCAGGAGTGGGCAAGACACACTCGCTCTACAGATCCACCAGCTAATAGAGCTATGCTGGCGAGAAGGACAAGTCCCACAGGATTTCAAAGCCCATGTTAAACATTGCCTCAGAGACTTGTTTGTTATTTATTATTTTTCATGCATTTTAATTCTTATTGTTCTTTTGTTGTCAAAAATGTGCTTCATACGTAATATTTTATGAAAGAATGTATAAGAGGAAATAGAGAAGAAGGACAGAATGTCAGACGAACCTGCGTGCAAAATTCTTAACCCCTTGAAAATAAAGATTTTCGTTCGTTCGTTCGTCCTGAGCGCAGTGACATAGATTCTTCCTCATGAATTATAATTCATTAATATACTTTATGTGTTAGAATAGTACATTAATCCTTAATCCAGCTCACAAGGTTACTGAATGTTATTCAGGAAGTGTGAAATAAAATACATTATATTACTAGATCAAGGTTTATTGTAATTACATGTAATTCTGGCTACAACATCAAGAGACCAACATTGTAAACAATTGAATAATTTTGTCTCAGTAATTTGTAATATATTATTATGTTTTGAAAAGACTGTCATTTGTATAATTACTTGTGTTATAGGATACGCAAAGATGCAGGGTGTTACCGAAGGCATGGTGGGACTTACAATGGGCATTGCAGCTTCATTCGGGATCTTTGGAACTTTCATGTACCCTGTCATGAGACGTCGACTTGGTTTGACTCGAACTGGGATATTTGGCATCTCTTTAGAAATCATTTGCCTCATCTTTTGTGTGGTTTCTATCTGGATGCCTGGAAGTCGATTCAGTTTCTCTCATGTTTTTAGTCATGACTCAGGCCAGTTAGCACATTCTAACTGTACACAAGGTAAAATTGTGCTTTATAACCATTTATATTTTTCTAATTTCTTGAATTCCACCAAAGTCTAGGTATATGCTTGCTGCTTGCTTGTGTTCGTTGGCTTGAGCTCCAACGCGAAGTCCTGTATGTCGGATGAAGACATCCTGTTGTCCAACATCACTGTGATGTCGTACAGGACCTGAGGTTTGCGTGAGTATCCGTTGTCCCATGTCTGGCTGGTGGTTCCTCGCCGTACAGGCAGACACTCTCCGACTTCGGAGGAATCGGCGATCCTACTGACTTTAGCCAGGATCCCGAAGGGACCTGTTGCCCAGGACGCTCGACAAGGACGCGTCAGTAGGTCTTGGCCAGTATATAACCCGGCCCTGGTGCCTTGGAAACACCTGTGTCCCGTCTAGGTATATAAGCCATATGTCTCACATCAGATACTTACAATGTGGGACTTACAATGGGCATTGCAGCTTCATTCGGGATCTTTGGAACTTTCATGTACCCTGTCATGAGACGTCGACTTGGTTTGACTCGAACTGGGATATTTGGCATCTCTTTAGAAATCATTTGCCTCATCTTTTGTGTGGTTTCTATCTGGATGCCTGGAAGTCGATTCAGTTTCTCTCATGTTTTTAGTCATGACTCAGGCCAGTTAGCACATTCTAACTGTACACAAGGTAAAATTGTGCTTTATAACCATTTATATTTTTCTAATTTCTTGAATTCCACCAAAGTCTAGGTATATGCTTGCTGCTTGCTTGTGTTCGTTGGCTTGAGCTCCAACGCGAAGTCCTGTATGTCGGATGAAGACATCCTGTTGTCCAACATCACTGTGATGTCGTACAGGACCTGAGGTTTGCGTGAGTATCCGTTGTCCCATGTCTGGCTTATTGGTGTGCAGACTGGTGGTTCCTCGCCGTACAGGCAGACACTCTCCGACTTCGGAGGAATCGGCGATCCTACTGACTTTAGCCAGGATCCCGAAGGGACCTGTTGCCCAGGACGCTCGACAAGGACGCGTCAGTAGGTCTTGGCCAGTATATAACCCGGCCCTGGTGCCTTGGAAACACCTGTGTCCCGTCTAGGTATATAAGCCATATGTCTCACATCAGATATTGTGAATAAATTATGAGCACTAAATATTAAACCTTACATGGTATTTTAAGATCATTTGGGGGACGCAGAGGTGTTTCCAGAGCACCAGGGCCGGGATCTATACTGGCCAAAACTTGCTGACACGTCCACGCCATGCGTCCTGGGCAACAGGTCCCTTCGGGGACCTGGCTAACATCAGTAGGATAAATGATTCTTCCGAAGCCAGAGAGTATCTGCCTGCATGGCGAGGAGCCACCAGTCTGCACACCAATAAGCCAGACATGGGACAACGGATACTCACTCAAACCTCAGGTCCGGTATGACATCACATTGATGTTGGACAACAGGATGTATTCATCCGACATACAGGACTTCATGCTGGAGTTCACAGCCAGCAAACACAAGCAAGCAAGCAAGATCATTAGGTTTTAAGTTGTAAGAACTGGCCAAGAATCACCTTTCTTTATGCAAATATAGAATGTGTAAAAGTTTAACATTTTATAACCCAGTGTATGTTTCTGCCATGGGACAATCTGTTGTAAATATGTCAGCAGTGTGGCATTGCTGCCAGGTGTCATATATGAGTTGATCTTGTACCTCTGCAGAAACTTAAAATACTCTTTTTTTTTTTGGGTCTCATTCTTCAGTTAATGTTAGTATTCATCATTATCCAATGGCTTCTTTTTGGTGGAACTTAACTCCCATTACAGGCTTTTTAAATTTATCTTTATCACAAGCCAGATGTCAAACTTCTGTTGCTGTTAAGAGTAAATTACCTGTCACAGTCTACGTTGTGGTCATCCACTTCTCCGTCTCCCCAGAACATTTCTATCTATAATTTTCTTTTCTAGGCTTTCCTGTCTTTTCACATGTTCAAAAAATTTATTTTCCTCAATTTTGTTTGCCTTAATAACTTTTTCAAATTTCAGTTCTTCGTGGAAAGGACCTGTTTGTTCTCCTTTCCATTAAGTGAATGTTTAATACTCTTCTGTGTGTTCAATATGTCACAAGGTGTGAAAGAGGGTCCTTTACTACTTTTATTCACAGTTTGACATTGTTGATGTGTATTTAGTTTCTGTAGTTGTAGTCTTATATATGTTGCTAGATTTTATTTTTACATGGATGTGTAAGAAAGTTGAAAAAGGCAATATCAATTTAGTTAATAAATAATAGAAGGGAGATATCACGATAAGACAGTGACTATGGTCATCGACCAGTATGGTCATTGACAAGAAGAAATGTATTGGCAGTACCTTCATCCTTCATTACACATTACATGTCATTGTCATCTACTGCCTATAGTACCTTGTGGTGTAGGACAGGGAAGGGGGGGGGGGGGGGGGGGGGGGTTCTTGAGTCTGAGGAATTAAGGCCGCCTGGCTAGTGCAGTTGTCGCGAACTATGCAGGTTAGGATTTTCTTTTTGTCCCCGACAGAAAAAAATCCACATCTTACCCAGGATTTGAACCCAGGTCTCTCAAAGGAGAACCCAGCATTCTTAGCCACTCGGCCAGTCGCTCCCCACTACATTTTGAATAAGAACACAAAATATGACTATGAAGCTCAAAACAATGGACAAACACACAGTGCTAGGTAAATAATTCATTTGTCAATTCAGCCATGTTTCTTACAATGTAGTATTAACTGATCACAACAGCTTTTCTTAATAACAATTCTACCTACAAAGTTTTCTGATCGTGTAACCATAGCGATATAACTGATGATGGTATGATACAGATACTTCTTGTTCAAGGGAGGTGGTGAGAGGTATATCTCAGACTCAATTCATGATTTCACTTGATGAACAGATCTAATTAACACTTTACACAATTGGTGTTTACAATATCCTTCACATTCTCAAGTTCAACTAGTGTTCGTTTCCTGTACCAACAGCTGACAACCCAGTGGTCTTGACTTCAGTCAAATTTGGACTTATAGCTTCCCACTTTTCAGTTTTTACGTGAGAAACTTGTTGTCCAAGCTTACTCGCTCTCGAGCTGTCTTTCCACATGGGCCCATTCTTATTTGTTTCGCTATAAACAGTTACCTTGTTTATATTATGCCCTTAATTTTATTTATACTTATTGGTCATTCGGGACATTCCCATAAGCGCTCCGTCTCCATCCTCAGCAGCCAGCGAAGAGTTCCAACACTAATAGTTCCAGTAGCAATCTGATTATATGTCCGTCTCGCCTTTCCTCCGAGCGCCGAGCGTCGGCCAGAACCCCTCGTCACACCTCGTTGTCTCATTCTTACCAGACCATGGTGCTCCATCTGCTCCTCCGAGGTGTACACGTGCTCCCACAAGGCCGCAACCACGTCTGCCTTGTGATGTCGGTTCCTAGATCAATCAATCAATACTTATTGGTCATCCTCTTCTCCCATAAACAACTCATGAAAGGTGGATCCAGCCCTGAAAAAATTAGTACAGGATAATTTTCAGAATTTCTTAGGAAGGAAAGGTGCTGTGGAAGGGAACTGCCCACCCGCTCCCATGCCATGCCTTAGAATATATTAATGCCTAATACTTCACATGGCAGTGGCAATTACTACCATGGGACAACCCTTCTGTTTTTTATTACAAGAAAACAGTCACGTAACCTGCAATACCAGATGTCTTGTTAGAGAAAACGCATTCCTCAATTATTCACAAGAATTGAAGTATTTCTATAAAAGATAATGCAGCATCCTCTGTAATGTGTTAATGTCATGTGTACAACTAGGAATACAGGTTTAACAGTAGTTTTCACAAACAACTCAGACCTCCACTGTGTAAGCTTGGCATGATGATA
Source organism: Cepaea nemoralis (assembly GCA_014155875.1). Lineage (NCBI taxonomy): Eukaryota > Metazoa > Mollusca > Gastropoda > Stylommatophora > Helicidae > Cepaea > Cepaea nemoralis. Next base: position 73,871 of record JACEFZ010005900.1, on the reverse strand, counting down.
TGACATACCCATCTTCTGTTCTCTTAACTGTCATTTTACTAATTTAGTGACACCACTGGGATATCAGGAAACATTGCTATTGTTCCATTGATGTAATACACGTATTCCTTTCTAGTGAAGTGCCTTGTGTATTTTTGTTTGGTTAGATTTTAGGTATATTCTCTCTAGTAGCGTAAGGTCTGTTGCTAGAAAATGCAGTCTTGACATTGACCTCTTGACCTTAGTTACAGTGGATTGTTTTTTACAAATGGCTCAAGAATTCCGAACTAGCCTTTTAGTTTATTTCCTGGCTAATTCTTTTACTGGTGTTCCAAGATAAATAGTTTTAATTGATTCACTGCCAAACAAAAAGTGGGTTTGGACCAAACAAAAATTGATGGCAGAAAATGGGAAGTAGGTGTGTGTCACAGTAATGATGTAAAACTGGTTAAAATAGTAGCAGATATATTGTATTATATATCAAATTAAAGGAGATTGCACAAGGAACGCTTCTGTATTGATACTTTTGGAAGAGGTTAAAAGTATAATAATAATAATGTTAGATTTCATAAAATATATTTAGAAGACAGTTATTACAAATGTTCACTTACCAAGGCACTATATTTTCCTATTTGATGATAATCCAATTTAATTTACTGAGTAATAATAAACACACTACTTTTCTTCACCAATAACATCACTACTGCTCCTTAACATCATCAAAACACAATTATAACATTATATTTTGAAGCACATCATTTTCACACAAAATTGAAAAAGTCAGGAAAACACGAGATATATTTGTACTCATTAGAATGAGAACCAGTATATACATTATTTTCTATTTTTTAAAAATCTTTTACATACTGCTCAGCTTATTTGTGATAGGCAAAGCAAACTTAGGGTGGCCCATTAGAGCAAGTATAATTTGACATTTGTCATCATATGATGACAAACTTTCACTGCTAGTTTTGTTTTCCATATGAGCACATGCTAAATAATTTAACTGAATAACCACATTACTGCACATGCTATCAGTTTCAGAATCATTCACAAAGTCCTTTAAATCAGAATAACTATCATCTAAAATTGTTTAAAAAGATGTAAATCAACAAGGTCGAGAACTAGTGGGCGTTGCTATTTATAAAATCAGAGAATTAACCACAATTTAACAAAGAATTCTTTTCAGTTTTGAGAGACTTCACCCTTCGTTTCCGATATTTTGGAAAGAAAGATCTTCTTTCAGTGTAAATTTTCATTCACCGGGCACAACAATTTCGGAAGATTTGGGAAATGAAACAAATAACGCACTGTCAACATTCAGATGTACCACGGCAGTTTCAGGTTGTTCACTTCAGATAATAGATAATCCCATGACAGTGAATCAGTTAAATAATTACTATATCTAATTAAAACGTATGTAGAAGCTGATGAAATCCAGTTGGATGTCTTTGATAAGGTGCATGAAATATAATTGTATCATAATGTATGTTTAAAATGTGAACAATATTTAAAGTGCCTAACTTGGGCAGATGATTCTGTAGAAGCAGAATGAGAGAATCGTGTTGCTAAATGAAGACTCTAATAATATTTGGTCAACATAGATAGTTTTTTAGTGAGACTACCAACATAACTTATAACTAAAAATGTGGCCAAAGTAACTTGCCATTTCATGCCAGACATGAATAACAAAGGTGTTAAGTAAACCACCCTAGATCATGATCATCTATTAATTTGTTAACAGTAATTTGTTTGTACCTATCCTTGTTGTTAAATAGACCCTGCTGAATTGAAGAGCTACAATCAATCCTACAATGCTACATCAGATATCAATGGGACTCATGCTTGTTATGAAGCTGCTGGTCAGCCAGAATCATATCTTTCAATAGCACTGCTGCTGACGGGCATTGCAATGGCTCGATTTGGTGAGATTATACATTTGGATATATTTTTTGGTAGTTACTACTAATTTGAATTCTAGTAAATCTGCAGCATTCAAAGTTAATATGTACCATTCAGTTTATTTCAGAGCTGGATAATAAATAATAACAAAATGTTAACAAAATCAGATGAAATTATCAGATGACAGAGAGAAGTGGAGATTCATGATCATCAATGCCTGCTCTAGACCAGGCACCAGAGGAAGGACAATTATTATTATTATTATAATTATTATTATTATTATTATTATTATTATTATTATTATTATTATTATTATTATTATTACTTCATGAGAAAGTGAGAACATGTAAAAATAATTGACACAGGTCTACACCAAGGAAAAGGAGAATACAGTTGACTTGTATAAAACACATAAGAAGTGCTCATACAGGGAGGCAGAGGAAACTGACAAGGGCTTAGAGACAGATATTATTTAGTGCTGCATAGAAAAAAAAGTCCTTTCTATGGTTAACTGTGGACTAGGTAGTCTTACTCTGTAAGTTACACAAGGGAGGTGAGGTTTGTTGCAGTAATGCTGTGAGAATGAATGTGTAACAGAAAAAAAACCGAATTAAACAATGTAGACGTACATGAGCACAATTTTAAAACAGAAGTCATCTTCAGCAAATAAAAACGATGCCAGTCACAGACAGAGATGACACTAACACAGGTTGCATGTCGTTTATAGAAGCCCTGATTGATTTTCTATGTAATTGTGCATTCAGTAGTTTGCCATTGCTTTCTGAACAAGAAGTCATTGTTTAAGTCCAACTAAATCTTGTCGTTGGGGTTTAACCACCTACCTCGCCATCAGACTGTCAGAAGTTTAAGAACGGATGCTTTATCCTTTTGACCATGGCAACATCTGAAATAAAAATCCTAAATTCGATATAATTCAGAGATGGCATTAAAATAACTATATTAAGATACAATATTATATGTACAGGTACAATACAAATGGCATAAATGAAGTGAGGTAAAGCTTAAGATATCCAGTTGATCCGGAGAAAGAAACATTATTTTTGTCTGTCAGTATGTTATTGTCTGTTATTGTAGAAGCTTAGTGTAAAGTGAAGGGCAGATACTACTACAGAGTTGACTAGTTTTAGGCCTTCACATATTATAGATCATGGCAATATTGCAATCATTCTGGATATTTTGTTTGACCTAAATTATATTGAACGCCAGACATTTTGTTTCTGTAATTGCTGAAGTAGCCAATCATTGAGCAGTTTATATTACAATATCTTGATTACCACTAACTAATATTATTTTCGAATTACATTGGCACCTTTCCATCTTGACAGACGATAGTTTGGTACATTGTGCTTCAAAAAGGCTTAATTACTACGACCCATGGCGGTGACGAGTGTGGCTGGTAAGGCCAATTCTTGCTGAAAATGTTTGCCCACAGTAGATGCATGTGAAAGCATGGTCATTTCCACCATTGTGCACCATCTTACGTCTCTCACGCTGTGTGTGTGCTTTATCTGCAATCATTTTCTCTTTTGTCTTTATTCCATTTCTGATGTTTGCCCTCCATGCAACACGTTCAGCAGCGACTTGCTCCCAATGTGCATTATCTATGCCTGTATCAATCATGTCCCGCTTACACACATCTTTGTATCGTAGTAGAGGCCGACCCTGAGATCTCTTACCCATCTGTAATTCACCAAAAAAGATGTCCTTTGGTATTCTACATCATCCATCCTCCTAACATGTCCTATCCATCTAGGTCTCATTATTTTCTAATAACATCAATATTAAGAGCCTATGGCACACCAGCAAACAAAATGTTAAAAAAGTAATTCATATTCTCCTTCCGTACACCAGCAAACATGTAAAAGAAATCATATGGGTGCTCTTACAAGGGGACAAATTATTCATCGCCATCTCATCCCTTGACCCTTGACATTGGCTGTAGGATTGTCATGATGGAAGCATTGGTAATCAGAATCCTCCAATGCTGACCGTCCTCAGCAATGTGCACAAGTGTGAAAATACTGCACCTTTTTCATTCTTTATTGTTTTAAATTCGGAATTGTCTCTTCCTTCTTTTTCTCCATTTGGGATCATCTGCTCCCTGGAGGATTACTGATGAAACTGTCATGACATGTGGCATGCCAAACCAGGCAAGCTTTTGATGTTTCACCACTGACAAAAAGGTTCTTGATGGCCTGCATATGTACATGGACATGTTACATGACTTTAACACTGGGCAGTAACTTTTGTAATCCTCACACCATATGTGTGAAGGCCAGCATGGTTGAATGGATAAGAACACTTGATTGTAAACATCCAGTGTGCTGATGTCAAGATAGCGGGTTCAGCCCCAAAACCGGTCAGTTGGCCTAAAATGTTGATTTCTTGACCTTGACTTCAGGACATACAAGTACCTCAGAAGTTCAAGTGGATGCACCTGATGTTGAGGGGCACTAGTAATAGGGAAAGCTAATCCACATGCAAAAATCAGTCTGAACACTAGAAGCAGTAGCGCGTGTTTGGACTATGCTTGAGTTCAAAGCAAGCAGCAACAAAAATACCATATCTGCAGACTCTCCGAAAGCATTTGTATGAAAACACCAGGATCCTCTGTTCTGTTTCTGCAGCGAGAGTCCAACTGTCACACCCATATAAGAGAATGGCTAACACAAGTGACTTGGATAGTTTGATCTGGACATAAAGGCTGATGTCACTTCTCCATATAGGATTCAGTGTGCAGATGTGTATATTCTGTTTGGAGTCATGTTATAGTGCAGAAGAACAGATAGATCATCACGGTCTGGAGAGAGTGGTGCTGCAGGGAGTTATCAGAGCATCTGGCAGACACTCAGGACTCTGAGGAAAGGCCAGATAGACACATAATCAGACTGCTACTGGTACCATTAGTATTGGGATTCTTTACTGGCTGTTGAAGATAAGGACGGAGCAGGTTTGGGAATGTCCCGAGTGCTGTGATGTTGGTTCTTGATTCAACTCAACTCAGCTCATGTGTATGTTAAAGAAGCTGCGCAGTGGTAGAAATATACATCTCTTGGATGCAATTTTTGTGAAACTCAATAATAATAGACTGCATCATTTAGTCTTAGTCAGATATGAATGAGCTAACATATGACAGTTGACATTACTACCTGCTATCTGTCAGCACCGAATGTTTGGTAGCGCACCAAACCCGGCACCCCACAATTTGCCAACAGCTTCATGTGGAGGAGCACAATTGGGAGGGTACAAACCTTATCCTGGTGTGAGGAAATGCAATCTAAAAACTTAATGTCATGGCAGGGTAGACCAGGCCCTAAACCTTGATCAGAAACTGGTCTAGCATGGAAGCTCCAATAGGCAGTTGGTTAGATCATTGCTTTTCTGATCTGGCAGTTTCTGCAGCTTATCTTGTTCCAGATGTATTCATGTTACTTTTCTCTGGAGTAAACTAGGCAGGCCAAGAGAGGGATCGTGCTGCATGGGCAACATATGGTCTCTACAATTCAGCACATGCTTTGTGCTTTGGAGGGAGAGGTTATTATGCATATTTTTAAAGCACAATAATTATTGTCTGTCAAGATGGCAAGGTGACAGTCAGTAGTGTATCATTGAAAACAATCATAACTGGATGTTGCAGACCTTGTGTGTGACATTAGATGTAAATATTCTTCTTTTACAGGACTGTGGATAGCAGACCTGTCCATCACTCAACTCTTCATGGAAAGGGTAGTGGAAAGTGAACGGGGCAAAGTGAATGGAGTTCAGAGTTCACTGAATCAACTGATGGATATGTGCAAGTTTTTAATGGTTGTACTTGCTCCATATGAGCATCAGTTTGGCTTGTTAGTTCTCATATCTTTTAGCTTCATCTGCATTGGATGGCTGTTTTATGCGTTCTTTCTACATAAAGACAGGGGCCATTTTTTCCATTTTGAGAAGTGCCTTATAGGCTGTGGTAAAGTTCAAAGCTAATTTAGTTGTGGTACATAAAAGTTTGTGATCAGAATAATTTATTGTCTTAAGTATAATGCTTCAGTCATTGTGTTATAAAAGAATGATAACAATGATGTTTTGTTCATGTTTTAGAGATTTTGTGGCATGGTTTGAAATTAATCAGAAATAAAAAAGATGCAATATGTAGAAATGAACAATCAAAGCTTTCCATCTTGTTCAACCTGCTTCTTTAGCCTTGATTATAATTAAGGTGGTTCATATTGCAATTCTTGGTTCTTTTCCCCGGGAAGGTTAACCCAGTCAACAAATGCATGAAGAAGTCGGATGTGTTGACCCAAAAGGCGCAAAAATTGCAGCTCTGCTGTAAACAGGCACAACAGTATTACATCCAAAACAAACATTCTTGACAAACGAAGAAGAAGAGGTTCTTTCTGTAAATAAGAAAACTATTGTTACCTCTATTATGTTTGGTATAAACATTTGCAATAGTTATTCTACAGAATCATAGGGCATTAATAAGGAATATGAGGAACAAGCCAAAATGGAGCTTTGATACATTTATAACAGTTGAATATTTGTGTTAATAAAACTTTTCTATATTGTTCGTATTTTCTTGTGATTATTAAAAACTTGAAAGCACAATACATACACATTTCTAATGTATGCATCTTAATTGAGTAATTGCTCCCTGTTAAATAGTTGAATCTCAGGAATTCAGACAAACGTATACCTTTTTTACAAGTATTCTGTTAGGTTAAATTGATCTCGTCATTAAGTTTCCTCCTTTTGGCAATGATTACAAAAACTATATACATTTAATCCCTGTGGTTTTATAGACCAATTGATGCTTGATGAATCATATCATGCTGCCCACCTTTACTGTCTAGGACACTTCCTGATAGCCATTTTCTACTTCCACTTCTGCCCTTTATCTGCCATGGGGCATTGGCCTTCAACCAAACCACAGCCAGTATTTCTATCTCCTGCAGCTCTCTCCATGTCCCCCCAATATTATTAATTTCTGTCTGTAATTCTCTTCTCTATGTGTTTTTAGGCCTCCCGTATTTCATTTCCCTTGTGGGTCCTATACATGAGTGTGTTAATTTTATTGTCATCAGGTTTTCTCAGTGTGTGTCCTTTCCAGAGCCAGCGTCTTTTCTTAACTTCTTGGTTCTCTAGAATTTGTTAAGTTCTCTCCGTGAGTTCTACATTGGTGATTCTGTCATACCATTTTATTCCCACCATTCTGCGCAGGCACCAATTAGTGAATGTTTGTAGTTTATTAGTAATTCTTTTAGTTGTTCTCCATGTTTCTGACCCAAAAAGTGGTACATGTTTAACATTGGAGTTAAACATTGTACGTTTATAGCAAAGTTCAACTTTCTTTGACTTCCACACATTTCCTAGTGCTATGAAAGCTCTCTTGCCTTTTGTTTCTTATTTTAGTATCTCTATCTATTCCCCCAATTTTGTCCACATTGCTTCCCACATAAGTGTATGATTCCACCTCTTGAAGTGAGGTTTCACCAAATGAAATTGTGTTGTTATTTGCTTTTAAAAGTTTCATTATATTTGTTTTACCTGTATGAATTTTTAGACCTAATTGTTGTAACATCTCTTCAAGTGTTATTAGTTTATCCTGCATTTGATTGCATGTATATGACATTAGTGGAATGTCGTTAGAGAAGTCCAGATCATCAAGTTGCTTTGTTAGAGTCCATTTTCATTTCTCGCGGTTGTCATTGTTACCTTCATAACTCACTCTATAGTCAGTAAAAATAAAAAGGGTGACATACTCCTGGTTTTATTTCAAATGTGCCTGTCAGTATTCGCTCATGAAGAACACTGCATTTCATATCTTCGTATCTTGTGTTGATCAAGTTAATGATTTTCTGTGGGATCCTATAGTGCCGTATCAGCCTCCAAAGGGATTCCCTGTCAATGCTGTCAAAGGCCTTTTCATAATCTACAAATCCAGTATAAAGTAGCAAATGCAGTTTAACACTTTGCTCTATTATTATATGTGATGTGGCTATCTAGTCCATGCAGGATCTGTTTAATTGGAAACCTGCCTGTTCATACCTTAGCTGTTTGTAAATGGCATGTCTTAATCTGTCCAGAATGAGCCCGCTTAATATTTCCCCAGGCTCCAAAAATAGCATTATTCTTCTATCATTTTCACACTTCTGCAGGTCCTTTTCTTAGGCAACATCACCAGACATCCTTCTCTCCATTCTGCTGGCATTTCTTCAGTCTCTCAGATTCTACCAAATAATTTGCACAGCAATTCAGTTGAAGTGTTGGATTTAATAGCTTCTGCTGGTACCATCTGGCCGGCAGCTTTCCCATCTTTTAAATGGTTTTTCCACAGTTGATATCCAGTTCTACTTCTCTGGATATCAGGAGGGTCATTTGGAAATGGTCTATTCAGAAGATCCTTAAAGTGTTCAACCCATCTGTTGATTTGATCTTTAATGTTGGGAGAACTTTCCCTTTATTATTTTTGATAAGTTCACTTGGTTGATAATATTTTCCTACCAATTTATTTGTGCTGCCGTAAAGGTCTGAAAGATTTCCCTTCCTCAGCCTATCTTGCTAGTACATCTAAATATTGTCTTTTATCTACTCTTATGAGCTTCCTAACTTCTTTATTAGCTTGTGTACATTTTGGGGATGGGTTGTCACCCGATCCTTCCACCATTTTCTCTATTTATATCAAGAATTATAGCATATATATACATTTGCACACATACAAATAATAAGGATCTCTTTACTTGGTGCATATTGTCAAATAGGAAGAAATCAAATATAATTTATATTTTTGAATAATATTTACCTCGTATTCACATTTATATGGAGTAATTTTGACTTATTTATATTGTATATGAATATTGTACAACAAGAGGGTGTTCTGTTGTAATTTGTATATTTTAATTTAATAGTACATTCAGAGAATTAAAATAATCATTGCAAAACTGTTTTTATCGTGCATAAAGACATAATGTCATTTTAGCTTTGTAGTGCCAGTAATTATTTTTGTGTCAGCTGTTTCAATGCTGGCTGCATATTTTGTGGATGATATGCTGTAACAAAATGTCGTGAAGCAGGCACCTGGTCTGTGATTTGATAGGGCATCACATTTTGTAGGCCTGATTGCATGGAGGAATAGATGGCTAGTTTTTTCCTCTATTAGGCAATGATGAATACCGCTGTCGAACCCTCATCTGACTGCTATCACAGCATTATTAGCATAGCTCCCTATCAACTACACTAATGTGCCTGCCGATATTCTGTAATACCGGACCATCTGTTTTTGTACATTACTGATAATTATAATGTTGTGTACTGTTTATATAAAATGGAGGCTTGTAAATTTAAATGTTACAGAAATCCAGGAAGGTTAACCCGGTCAAAAAATGCCAGAAGAAATTAGACGTGTCAGCCTAAAGGCGCAAGTATTGCAGTTCTGCAGTGAACAGGCACAACACATTTACATCTAAAACAAACATTTTGGACGGACAAAGAAAAAGAAGCAAATGTTACAGAAAAATTCTTAGAATACTGTTGATAAAAAAGAAGAAAATGCTGATATTGTACCTGATGAGAACATAAAAGGAATTGTCTCATAAATAGCATCAAGTCTCAGAAACTGAATGACTTGTGTCATATGAAACATCACAGTGGTCTAGACAGAACACAATGGAGAGCATAGCTCTTGACAGAATAGAGGGGTTGACCAACAGGAAGCTGGACACAGGATACTTAGACAGCCTGGACATGAAACAGTGAAGCTGGACACAGGACATTTAGACAGCCTGGGTTTGAAACAATGAAGCTGGACACAGGACATTTAGACAGCCTGGACTTGAAACAATGAAGCTGGACACAGGACATTTAGACAGACTGGGCTTGAAACAATGAAACTGGACACAGGACATTTAGACAGCCTGGACTTGAAACAATGAAACTGGACACAGGACATTTAGACAGCCTGGGTTTTGCCATGGAATTGAAGGTGTTCGCGCAACTGCTGAGAATGTTGTGAAGTGCTGCTGTTTGTCATGTTGATGACTGAAGGACACACACGAACTTTGTAAAGTAATGACAGGACGCTGGCTGTTTCAGGAAAATGACGTTTCTCTTCTAACAATTCATATTGCTTCACATGGTCACACAAACATACTGTCACTATACTAATTCACATTAATACTACAACTATCACAACTAACATCTCGGTGGCAATATATAGTTTGCCATAGCCGAACTCATACTTTGGAGCCATGCGTCTGGTACCATGATCTCCGCTCGAGTGACATCATTTGTAACCGTTCTTTTATTCTCTGTTCATTTAAAGTGTGCACTTCTTTGTGTCAATTCATTATTCATTATTCCCGGTGACAATTATTCAGTATGTTTTGTCTGAACTCGTATGTTTCTCTTATCACCATCGTCTCCCTTCAATAGATCTTTTCATAGCTCTTTTCGTGACATGGCAGGTTTGAAACAATGAAGCTGGACACAGGACATTTAGACAGTCTTTTAGACAGTCTGGGCATGAAACAATGAAGCTGGACACAGGACATTTAGACAGCCTGGTCTTGAAACAATGAAGCTGGACATAATATCACAAGTCTATTTGATGGGCTGTAATGAAAGCGATGTTCTGCAAAGGACCTGCACATTATGATGATGATAATTGTTTATATGTTATTACTTAATATGTGTTGTTTGGTTTTTATATTTATCATTGGTATTCATGTAGATGTATTGTTTTTATGTTCACAGTTAATAATAAAAGTGCCTTTGATTGAGTATGGCATGAAGATTTAATGGAAACAATGAGGACAGCAATAGTAATGCTGTTATTGAAGAAGCATACAAAGGCACAAACAGTGCAGCTCTTTAACACTACCAGACCTGAGGTCCTGAACCTAACTGTCCCTATTACCTGGGCTCCTGAGCATTAAAGAGGGAAAAAACCAACCTGATATAGAAAAATTTTAGTTAATGCAAACAAGTGGTTAGAATAATTTGTAAGTCTACCTTTCATCTAGCGCCAATATTCCACCTTTGTGTGCCAATCCAGTCTGAATAAACCAAAGTATCGATCACCTGTTGGACTGTGAAAATCCTAGACCTACTTCGCTTTCTTGTTGAAGTGCTTGGTTCATCAGCCTACGTTTCATTGGGAATTTACAGAAGTTTTTCACGTTAAACCACACAAAGTCAATTCAAACCTATGGGGGAAGACATTTGCAATAGCTAACCATGAGGTTTGACCACGACTGGTTGGTTATTTTTAGTTTGTGACGCTTTTTTTTTCATGTACTAGGCAAAATACCGAAAATTGGGTACAGCCGTATAGCGGCAGATTAGGAAATTACCGAAAAATCGGTTCAGCGGTCTGGTAGGGTTAATAAAGTCTTTGGAAACTTTGAGTAGTGAGATCAGATACCATATCTCTTCTCAGATGAGGGCTTAAAATGATGTTGCATGTACAAGATACACATTAAAAATCTCACAGTATTTTGAAACTGCAAAGAGTTGTTGCTGTGGCAGACTTATTATAAAGAGAAAAAGTCTACCCATAGGTGGATAGTGTCCATTACCGTGGATTGAATCTCTCTAGATAAGGTAAATCATAAAGATACATGTCAAGGTTGGACACATTTACCTGTGAGTTGCAAGACTAGGTGTGGCACATTTCCCTTGAAAGAGGAAATAGCAAAGAACAAGAAGAGGAAGAAAAAGAAAGAAGTTGACGAAGAAGATATTCAACAGATGTTCAACAAGGATAATCTTGTTTCCCATGCTGTTCAACAGATTTATAAAACACATTCAGAAGACTCTGCAGATATATAAAAACTATTGACTGAACGTTGACCTCTACTCAAACTAAGATTTGTGGATGATATTAATCTTTCTGTGGCATGCATTTAGAATACACAGGATTAGAAACATTAGCAATATCTTATCAGATTGAGATTATTGAAGAAAAAAGGAGCAAGTTATAAGTAATCTTTACACACAACAAGACACAGACAACATCATGCTGAACTATCAAACAAGTCAAGAAGTAAACTTCCTCTGGGCAATAAGCTAGAGCTTGTTGACAATGAAACATCTCAAACCTGTGGAGGAAACATGACCAAACATGGCCTGATCCACAGCTCATAGTGTCGCTCCACCCATTTAACTCAGTAGCTGGGCCACAGAACCATGTCTGCCAGTAAAATATGAGGAAAATGCTTAACCAAACCGTAGCCAGAAGCAAACACACTCAGGAGGCCTTACAGCCAATATGCCATGTTGGACCAGATGTTTATTATTGAGCAATGGTACCCACAGGATGTGTATCAGTGGACCTACAAGATGATGTGTATTAGTGGACCCTCAGGATGATGTGTATCAGTGGACCTACAAGATAATGTGTAACAGTGGACCTACAAGATGATGTGTAACAGTGGACTGAAAGGATGATGTGTAACAGTGGACTGAAAGGATGATGTGTAACAGTGGACTGAAAGGATGATGTACATCAGAAATGTGTAAGTTTGGGACATGTTGAGCTATAATGTTATTTATAATTATGCGATGCCTATATGTCAACATTGTTGACTATTTTTGTACAGAATGAACATCTACACCTTCGCTCTACCAACTGAGCTATAGCGGGTCACTTGGGAGTCTCTGTGGCGAAGTGGTCAAGCCGTTTGACTTGGGCTCCGAAGGTTGTGGGTTCGATTCCAGGCCGCCTCCTTTGGTTCACGAGTTAAATTTTTCGGAGATTCCTGTGGGTCGTCGCTAGAGCTACGGAGTTCGTGCTTTGTGCAACGCTTTTCGCCCTGCGGAAAGAGACTGAGCCATATGGGATAAAACTCGGTGCAATGAAGTTGACCCTGTAAGCGACTTTTTTTTTTTTTTTACAGAATATAGCTTCTTGGTAAATGAATTATGTTAATATGGAAGAGATCTGTACATGCACAAAACTTTCTTAAAAATCAGATTGGCTGTGTACCCTTTTTTGAATTATAATTCTCAAGACACACACTTTCTTCCTATCATGCTCAATTGACATGTTCCCTTTTTGATGCAACAGATAGATTACATAAGGTGGCACAATGTTAACATATGAGTTTGAATCAAGGCAAATACTTACAAAATGAATATCTACCTAATTATGTTAACGATTAATACATATTTATTTATAGTACTTGCTTTAGTTGGAATGCAGAAATATTAAATCACCTTGTACTTTGTTTATGGTGATAAATTGTATTTCATCTACACCTGCCATCTTAAAATAGAGAAAGAGCCAGTTGAATGATGGGATATGTTTCATCACATGCCAGTGCCATATCATACATATCTCGTTATTGGAATGTAAAATTGTGTATAGATTTCTAAATTGTTCATCCACATATCTTTTGTATTGTAGTAAAATAAATCTTGTACCAAGAAAAAGGATTATATGTTCATATGTGTCTACATTAATAAAAATCAAGGATAAATACATTATGCATTATTTTCAAACTGTTTCTGTTAATATTTCTTGTCCTTACAGATACACTGACATCGATGTAATTTTTGTACCAGTACATGTGGGTATAAGAGTAAACTAGCGAGCATATTGGCTTGCAGGACTGGTTTCTGGGGGGGAGGGAACAAGCAATGGATCAGGCTTACATTTTAAATGCCCGCAAGGAGACAGAATGAATAAACAACTCAAGGGATGGATGCGACTCTGTAACTTTGAACAGACTGCAAAATATCAAGTCAAATGGGGTGAAGCCAGATAATAGCACCATGTGGAGAGCCAAAATATCAAGTCAAATGGGGTGAAGCCAGATAATAGCACCATGTGGAGAGCCAAAACATCAAGTCAAATGGGGTGAAGCCAGATAATAGCATCATGTGGAGAGCCAAAATATCAAGTCAAATGGGGTGAAGCCAGATAATAGCATCATGTGGAGAGCCAAAATATCAAGTCAAATGGGGTGAAGCCAGACAAGAGCACCATGTGGAGAGCCAAAACATCAAGTCAAATGGGGTGAAGCCAGATAATAGCATCATGTGGAGAGCCAAAATATCAAGTCAAATGGGGTGAAGCCAGACAAGAGCACCATGTGGAGAGCCAAAACATCAAGTCAAATGGGGTGAAGCCAGATAATAGCATCATGTGGAGAGCCAAAATATCAAGTCAAATGGGGTGAAGCCAGACAAGAGCACCATGTGGGGAGCCAAAATATCAAGTCAAATGGGGTGAAGCCAGACAAGAGCACCATGTGGGGAGCCAAAATATCAAGTCAAATGGTGTGAAGCCAGATAATAGCATCATGTGGAGAGCCAAAACATCAAGTCAAATGGTGTGAAGCCAGACAAGAGCACCATGTGGGGAGCCAAAATATCAAGTCAAATGGTGTGAAGCCAGATAATAGCATCATGTGGAGAGCCAAAATATCAAGTCAAATGGGGTGAAGCCAGATAATAGCATCATGTGGAGAGCCAAAATATCAAGTCAAATGGGGTGAAGCCAGATAATAGCATCATGTGGAGAGCCAAAATATCAAGTCAAATGGGGTGAAGCCAGACAAGAGCACCATGTGGGGAGCCAAAATATCAAGTCAAATGGTGTGAAGCCAGATAATAGCATCATGTGGAGAGCCAAAATATCAAGTCAAATGGGGTGAAGCCAGACAAGAGCACCATGTGGAGAGCCAAAACATCAAGTCAAATGGGGTGAAGCCAGATAATAGCATCATGTGGAGAGCCAAAATATCAAGTCAAATGGGGTGAAGCCAGACAAGAGCACCATGTGGGGAGCCAAAATATCAAGTCAAATGGGGTGAAGCCAGACAAGAGCACCATGTGGGGAGCCAAAATATCAAGTCAAATGGTGTGAAGCCAGATAATAGCATCATGTGGAGAGCCAAAACATCAAGTCAAATGGTGTGAAGCCAGACAAGAGCACCATGTGGGGAGCCAAAATATCAAGTCAAATGGTGTGAAGCCAGATAATAGCATCATGTGGAGAGCCAAAATATCAAGTCAAATGGGGTGAAGCCAGATAATAGCATCATGTGGAGAGCCAAAATATCAAGTCAAATGGGGTGAAGCCAGATAATAGCATCATGTGGAGAGCCAAAATATCAAGTCAAATGGGGTGAAGCCAGACAAGAGCACCATGTGGGGAGCCAAAATATCAAGTCAAATGGTGTGAAGCCAGATAATAGCATCATGTGGAGAGCCAAAACATCAAGTCAAATGGTGTGAAGCCAGACAAGAGCACCATGTGGGGAGCCAAAATATCAAGTCAAATGGTGTGAAGCCAGATAATAGCATCATGTGGAGAGCCAAAATATCAAGTCAAATGGGGTGAAGCCAGATAATAGCATCATGTGGAGAGCCAAAATATCAAGTCAAATGGGGTGAAGCCAGATAATAGCATCATGTGGAGAGCCAAAATATCAAGTCAAATGGGGTGAAGCCAGACAAGAGCACCATGTGGGAGCCAAAATATCAAGTCAAATAGTGTGAAGCCAGATAATAGCATCATGTGGAGAGCCAAAACATCAAGTCAATGGTGTGAAGCCAGACAAGAGCACCATGTGGGGAGCCAAAATATCAAGTCAAATGGTGTGAAGCCAGATAATAGCATCATGTGGAGAGCCAAAATATCAAGTCAAATGGGGTGAAGCCAGATAATAGCATCATGTGGAGAGCCAAAATATCAAGTCAAATGGGGTGAAGCCAGACAAGAGCACCATGTGGGGAGCCAAAATATCAAGTCAAATGGTGTGAAGCCAGATAATAGCATCATGTGGAGAGCCAAAATATCAAGTCAAATGGTGTGAGCCAGATAATAGCATCATGTGGAGAGCCAAAATATCAAGTCAAATGGTGTGAAAGCCAGATATAGCTCATGTGGAGAGCCAAAACATCAAGTCAAATGGTGTGAAGCCAGACAAGAGCACCATGTGGGGAGCCAAAAATATCAAGTCAAATGGTGTGAATCCAGATAATAGCACCATGTGGGGAGCCAAAATATCAAGTCAAATGGGGTGAAGCCAGATATAGCATCATGTGGAGAGCCAAAATATCAGTCAAATGGGGTGAAGCCAGACAAGAGCACCATGTGGGGAGCCAAAATATCAGTCAAATGGTGTGAAGCAGATAATAGCATCATGTGAGAGCCAAAACATCAAGTCAAATGGTGTGAAGCCAGACAAGAGCACCATGTGGGGAGCCAAAATATCAAGTCAAATGGTGTTGAGCCAGATAATAGCATCATGTGGCGAGCCAAAATATCAAGTCAAATGGTGTGAAGCCAGATAATAGCATCATGTGGAGAGCCAAAATATCAAGTCAAATGGTGTGAAGCCAGATAATAGCATCATGTGGAGAGCCAAAACATCAAGTCAATGGTGTGAAGCCAGACAAGAGCACCATGTGGGGAGCCAAAATATCAAGTCAAATGGTGTGAAGCCAGATAATAGCATCATGTGGAGAGCCAAAATATCACAGTCAATGGTGTGAAGCCAGATAATAGCATCATGTGGAGAGCCAAAATATCAAGTCAAATGGTGTGAAGCCAGACAAGAGCATCATGTGGAGAGCCAAAATATCAA
The DNA here is from genome assembly GCA_014155875.1 of Cepaea nemoralis. NCBI lineage: Eukaryota > Metazoa > Mollusca > Gastropoda > Stylommatophora > Helicidae > Cepaea > Cepaea nemoralis. The sequence goes on along the minus strand of JACEFZ010005900.1, from coordinate 57,387 downwards.
GTCAAATGGGGTGAAGCCAGATAATAGCATCATGTGGAGAGCCAAAATATCAAGTCAAATGGGGTGAAAGGCCAGATATAGCATCATGTGGAGAGCCAAAATATCAAGTCAAATGGTGTGAAGCCAGACAAGAGCACCATGTGGAGAGCCAAAATATCAAGTCAAATGGGGTGAAGCCAGATAATAGCATCATGTGGAGAGCCAAAATATCAAGTCAAATGGTGTGAAGCCAGACAAGAGCATCATGTGGAGAGCCAAAATATCAAGTCAAATGGGGTGAAGCCAGATAATAGCATCATGTGGAGAGCCAAAATATCAAGTCAAATGGGGTGAAGCCAGATAATAGCATCATGTGGAGAGCCAAAATATCAAGTCAAATGGGGTGAAGCCAGATAATAGCACCATGTGGGGAGCCAAAGCAGACTAGTCAGCCAACACAGAACTTGTGTCATCAGTCGCTGCACACTGGGGGAAATACTGAAGAGGTGATATGAACACTTATGGACTGATAGTTCAGTGTGCAGTGAGGATGATCTGTTGACTAACACAATGATTGTGACAGAGAAAAGTATCACAGCTTCAAGCAGTGGCGGACTGATTCTCAAAATATTGGTTGCCAGGAGACAAAGCTACTAAAAGTTCATATTGTCACAGGGCCCACTTGCCATCAATCAAACTGACTGGTCAGTTTTCCACTGGCTGCAAGTCATGTTGTTTGTCCATCAAGAATGATGATGACCATTCATTTCATCCAGTGGGGTTGAACGTATGCAGCTGTGAGTTCTAAGATGGCTGATAAGGCCTATTTTAGCTCGATGCTTGACGTTCTAGGAGGAGGATCTCCTGCAGTGGTTTTTCTGTCCAGCCTTTTTATTTCACAGCTCTTGCAGTCCTGTTTGCTTCACAAGTGACTTCACCCTTGCGTAATGATGTCCGCCACGAATTTTGGTCTTTGACAGCAGTCTCCCAAGTATCGTGATGAATTCCAAAAGCTTTTAGTGAGATCTTCAGAGTGTCTTTAAAGCATTTAATCTGAGCACCTGGGGAATGTTTACCACAAAGCAGCTCGCCAGAAAAATTTCGTTTAGGGAGCCTGGTATCTGACATGCGAGTCAAGTGACCAGCCCAGCGAATCTGATTTTTCATTGGAATAGTGTGGAAACTGGGCATGGACGCTCTTTCTAGGACTTCAGTGTCTGGGATCTTGTCTTGCAAGTAACATCAGGGAAAAAGCAGTACTCAGTTGCAGTAATACAACAGAAGCAATGCATGAATGAGCTAATTACATATATTAATAATTTGCTGACAAAAACGGTATGCAAATGGGAAGCACACAGTGGTAATATAAGTGTGAGCAGCAGCAATAATATGTTAATATGTTTTGCATATCATTTACAGGACATCGCTGTCAACATCAGCTCTTTCAGCTGATTGTTGATTTCTTGGCAAGATTACGCTCAGTAGTTTGCCATTGCTTTCTGAACGACCGGCTCCATACTCTCATAACCACTCTCATAATCACTGCGTCTCTCCGCTGGATGGAGAATACGACACACACACACACACACACACACGCACACACACACATCGTGATTGTAACTGACACAGAAAGCATGCTCACGAGGGTGAGGACGGGCAGGCTTCGTGCGGAGTGGCTTGCTTCGCTTCGGAGGTCACGGGTGACAAGCATCGCCTGGATCTTTTCTCCTGGACATGCCGGTGTGCTGGGAAATGAACAGGCGGACAGATTGGCTGGCTCTGCAGAACTTGGTGGAGTATTGATACATGACAAGGCAGACGTGGTTGCGGCCTTGTGGGAGCACGTGCACACCTCGGAGGAGCAAATGGATTACCATGGTCTGGCAAGAATGAGACAGCGAGGAGTGACGAGGGGATCTGGCCGACGCTCAACGCTCAGAGGAAAGGCGAGGCGGACATATAATCAGATTGCTACTGGTACTATTAGTGTTGGAACTCTTCGCTGGCTGCTGAGGATGGGGACTGAGCGCTTATGGGAATGCCCCGAATGCTGTGATGTCGATTCCTAGATCAATCAATCAATCAATCAATCATAACCACGAGAGTATTCGGGATTACGGAGAAAGCTGCTAACTCCTCGACCAGGGAGACCTGACCTGCAGCAGCAATAATAACAAAACAAAATATAACTGCCCAGATAAGTTCCAGCGCTAGTTGTCAATGACTGCCAGCTGAGCTAAATCTTGTGCCACTTTCTCATTAAGCTTATTTTCATTCTGCATGAGTTACCTTAGACTCTTTGCAAGCATTCAGACACCAGGCTGAAGATATATAATTCTTTGTGCCCCGTGCAGTTGTTACATGCCCAAGCTGTCTTGCCCAAGCTGTTGTTGCGTCACAGTGATACATCGTTGGGTGTGAAGACAAAACACGTCCCCTAGCAGGAACCTACTGTGGGAGTGTGAAGTGTAGGGACCATCACATTTTCCAGACCTGAGTGCACGGGGGAAGAGGTGCAGTCTTTCCCTCACATAGCCAATGTCGAGAGCTGGCACTGAACCCTTATCTAATTACACTAAAGCCACTGTTAACGTAACATCCAAAAGACCACACCACGTTAAATTAATAATTACGACAGAAGAGGTTAAAGCAACAATTTGATGAATGTACGAACTGACTGGGACAGCGTGAGTCATTGACAGGAGCAACCAGTAAACCTTAATGTGAGTTGCATGGTGCAGAAAGCATTAAAGAAAGCCGATGTCAACTTAAGGTTGTTATCACATTTATGGCATTTGTCTGAAATAGTAGAAAACATGTTCTCTGTTCTGCATACGTTAGACACTTGCTACAGATATTTTGCTGTCGTTGTATCAAGTGGTTATATTTGTGAGCCGTGGTAGCGAAGTGGCCAGCTCACTTGCTTGTCGGTTCAGTAGTCACGTGTTCAAATCCCCATTGGGCTCCCAGACTGACCCAGTTTAAAATGGCTACCAGGAAGTGTCCTGGGAAGCAAACGCGACTGCACCGCCCAGTGAATGCTGATTGGTCTATAGAAATATGAGGCTAACATAAAAGGGTCCTTTACTTTCTTGTTAGTTATATTCAATTGTACCCTAAACGTTTAACTTTGTAAAGAAGTGGTATCTCGGTCTGTTATGTCCTGTGTGAGCCCCGAAGACGGCCATGTGTTTGCTGAATAGGGCAGATAGTTTCCCATCGTCTTTTACCAAGTTGTCAGATTCTCTATTGCCAGGTTTGTTACAATAAGATGTGATTCATTGTGTCTCAACCCTTTCGGATTTGTGATATAGTTCACGAAGTACTGTCCTGGATGTGATAGCTCTTCACTGGTTGGTCTTCAGTATTTAGACTACTGACATCACTTCTGTGAAGTGATCAGCGAATCTCGTTATTATTTTCTGACAACAGTATTTCTGCTGCCCCTTTCAGGGCACCGTAACCTGCCTTAAAGTTATTTGAAAATTATACACGCGTGTATGTAACCTATAAGTGCTCCGTTCAACTCCTAACTCAAACCTGAGTCCGGATAATCTCAGCTTAGTGCAAGAACTCCGTAGCAACGGCGAGGATCCTGAAATACTTTGGGTAGATTTTTTAACTCGAAATTTTGCAGCGCCGTTAGGCTACTCTTTTTCGATTTCCAACTGCTAAGAGATTTTTACGTGCGCAATAATACACACGGGCGTCCGATCTCACTACCCAGAGACCAGAGGAAATTTTGTTACTAGAAGTCCACGTGAAAAAATCCCAGGGCTTGAACCCGGGACATCCAGCATTCGAGGCGGACACCATACCTCGAGACCACTCAGCACCCCTGGCTGTTTTATCTTGGCTTAATTGTTTTTGACCCAACAGCCTCCGTATGTTCCTAGGCCTCTGCAGCCCAGTTTACAACAACCCGACAGATTCACACTCTTTTCTTCTCTACACCATTTCTCATCTTTCCCTCTGCAGTATTCTATGCCGTTCTCTCAACTGCAACTTATCTGACGATTCTGTTAGAGACAAAGGCGTCATCCGTGATAAAGCCCGCGAAATGAATTTCTACAGACGTCGTGTCTATCCTAAACACATTTTCTGAACAGCCCTTTCGCCGCTCCCAGTCTATACGTCATGCCCAGGCCCTCTCATCCTAGCAGAAACGGCAGAACAACAGACCTGTCCGTTCTCTTACTTATCACCCCACTACTTTATTGTTAAAAATATCCTCTTTGGGCACCTTTCCATCTTCTCCAGATCCCAGCACTCGCGCGATTTTTCCATAGCGGCCATTGCGGTCCCCTTCCTCCGCCGCGATTATAATCTCAAGAGCGTACAAACCAAGATCAGATTACGTCACACTTCCGAGTCTCATTCAGACACCGTGGCTTGCCTTGGGCCTCGGTGTAAGACCAGTCCACAGGGACAATCAGATTTCCGAGGGTGGCATTGCCCAACGCCACTTTATACGTCTCTTAGAAGTTCTCTTGCACGAGCCGCAATGATACATCTGTGAAATACACTTACGTTGGCCGCAAGAATTAGACAACATCTTGGACGTTAACTTGGACGTTCACGCCAAGAGAGTCGGCGTCTACACATTTCAGATCACGATAGCGGGTCTGGTATTCAGGCCACAGCTATTAAATCTGGCATATCTCATGAAAGAGACCCCCAAGACTGGGAAAGCCTTAATATTCAATAGGGCCTTCTTCAATGTCCGGCCTTAATATCTAACACAATTAATGTTTTACATCTCATCCAATCATCGTTCACTCGTCTGCCATTTCGATTTGATTCGATTTCACCATTACCCCTACCCCGTTCAACTTCACTTCCAACTTCTTTGTTTATGTACCGTCCCCTTTCTTTGCTCTGATCTATGGCGATTTTTCCCCCTCCCCCCTCCTCATACTTACTTTGCATTCGCTGACTTTCCTCACTGTCAGCTGATCCTTAGAGTCTGTAGCATCACCATCATGTGCCATGCCGATAAACGTGGGCGGTCATGTTTCGCCATCTCACACGATCACCAGTCGTGGATCAGCACCGTGTACCATGACACGTGACCAAGCCATCAAGATATTTACTTCTCTGCCTTCCCCTTGTTCTCTTACTCTCAATCTTGCCAGTTGTTACAAAATTCTCCAATTTATTTCTTCTAATGACGTGTCCAAAAATGTTCAATGTCTACATCTAATTTCTATTATTACTTTACGATTTCCATTTGTTTCTTGTATGACTTCTTGGTTGTTCTGACTGTCCATAACATTCTTTGCATTTTTCTCAAAAATTATAATATTATATTTCCACGGCCGTTGGATATTTTTCAGCTTGTCTGCTCATTGTCCAGGCTTCACATCCATACATAACACTTCAACAATCTTTTTCTCGTTGCATTTAACATTGCCATTCATGTTCTAATATCTTCAAGGCACCTCAAATCAGATAATTTGACTGTTCCGAGATAATTGTACCGATTCACTTGTTTACGAATATCCCGATTTGCATGTATATTACATTGTGGTATTTCTTTCTTCCAAGTGACGACCATAATCTGTGTCTTCTTACAGTTTTATTCTAATCCTAGTTGTTCACAGTGTGCAACAATCGCATCTACTATATGTTGCAGATCCTGTTCATTGTCTGCAATTATACTGTTTCATCTGAATATCTAATATTATGGTGATTCTTCTCATATCTTCTAAATTTTAATTTAAAAAAAAAAAATGTTCACCGTATAGGGGAAAATGATCTGGAGACATCACACATCCCTGCCGCACACCTCTCTTAGTGCGATGTTCGTCCATCATGAATGACGTTGACCATTCATTGACGATGACCATTCATTACACAACATCTTTGATTTGATGAGGAACGAATGACTTGCGCTTTGGTTTTGTATAGCGAGGAGGTGGTCGCGCAACGCCCTCGTCCCCGCTCCCTCGTCTGTGTCCGTCTGGCTCCAGTGGCGAGCATGGCAAGACGACTGGAAGACGGACACAGATGCAGTGGACGTTAGGCTGCCACGGCCAGTTATCCCTGTTTATATTGGCTCTCGGGAGCCTCGGGCCCTTCCGTCAATTCCTTTAATTTTCAGTTTTAAGACAAGCGTAGCGACAAGCAATGAGCGTATGATTACTTTTAGGATCAACACGATTTCCTTCACCGAAGACGGACTGACCGCCATAGCAGACCACACACAAACATGAGGCGAGAAACTGCCCACAGAAGATGCTGCTCGTCTAAGTTGCGAGCAGATCTCCCGATTTACGGTTGAGCCTCTCCAGCGCAAATGTGCACATGGCGACTAACCGGACAGACGTTCATGTACACGCAAGCCGAGAGTAGCATCGCTAAAGCTGAGACAAGCATATGACTACATTCTTGAAACGCCTGCCTCGCTAAATCACGTTGGCTGGGAAGATCCCATTTTGGTGTACCTCACACAGCCATTTGAGACATGCATATGACTACTGGCAGGATCTATCGGACAGACGGACTATTCACGCACACGCAAGCCAAGAGTAGCATCGCTAAAGCGCGCCCTCCCCGGGTACAAGATGATACATGCAAAACCACTGGACGCCTACCGACGAGCTTTCAAGCTACGCCGGCAGGACTGACCGAAAAAAAAAGCTATACCAGCTTACTGACTGCAGGCCCACTACTCATCGAGAGAGAGTGGGCGCTTATCGAGACTTTGTCGAACGGTCGTACAAATTTTGCTCTTTTGCCCGCTCAAACCACGACCCTGGCTGCACAATATGACTACTGGCAGGATCAACCAGATATCTATCGGACAGACGGACTACTCACGCACACGCAAGCCAAGAGTAGCATCGCTAAAGCGCGCCCTCCCGGTACAAGGTGATACATGCAAAACCACTGGACATGAGATACAGAATTTATAAGGGAGAAAGAAACCAAAGAGTTAATCTCAAAGTAGCAAGAGGAAAAAGTCGCCAAGTGACGTCACGATGTGAAAAACGTCACAGCGTGAACACTAGCAACTAGTGAGTGAGTGATGTTTGGGGCTGACAACAAAGACAGGCGGCGTAACATTCTCAGAGACGAACTATCAACGTGAATCGATTTGGAAGATGGAAATAGTAACAGGGAACCATCGTTCATAAAGGATGCACGATCAAGGCATGCTCCACAGTCGGGACAGACGATAGACCATTGATATTAAACCAGAATTCGATGGAATGGCCCAAGGTTAGCAAATGTCAACAGACAGGAGGTACTGTAAGTCGGTAGTGTTATGTTAAGCGGCAACGATGTCATATGAATAAAGCTAGGCGGCTAAATTATTTATCTCGGCATTCAATTAATTAACTATGTATCATGAGCATTATGCGTTTTGCCTATTTACGTCACACCGATCCTCCCAGCAGCATGGGAACGATGTATGTTAATATTTGAGGACGCTACAAGCTATTTTATATAATAAACATTGCATTGCCAGAAAAATATCGGCCTGCCTTCAGTCATTACATATTCATTAACGTTGCTCCAGTTGTTCTGCTGGACTTGTTCTTGACGGCGAGCTGGAATAATATTCAACAACTATACGGCATTGACCTTCTTCATTATCAATCGTTGTGGCAGCTTTTTTCGAATATATGTATTTTCACAACTATAAGGTCTTTCCCATCAATTTTTATATCTGCAAGCATGTTCATTATGTTGACATGTCTTACTTTATCGAAAGACTAGCACACAGTTTAATGTTGATGACCTAGGAATTATGTGTCTCAAGGACCCACATTTAAAAGCCAAGTGGCTTCTTTGTTTTGCAGTTTTAATACAGTTGTATAAGTGTCTTTAATTTTTTTATTTTTTTTTTTTTTGGGGGGGGGGGGGGGGGGGAGGGGGTATGCTAGTGAAGTCTTTCTAACTTAAACGTTCAATTTGTCACGTGTGATTCTGTTCTTGTGAAGCTGACCAGTTCCACTTTCCGGTTGTGTTGACATGTCAACTGTTATAGATTCATGACGATTACTCCAGATCGACTTGTATTGCATTTGTTGCTGAACCGTTTGCATATGCACGAATCAGGTACCCTCTGTTGTGTCTCCACTTAATGAAGTAGAGCTGCTTGCGTGTTCCAATGACCCCAAGAGCTGTACCGACGGTAGCGCAGCTGCTGGTAGGGTCTCCCATGATGGATGGGTCAAGTTATAAAAAGCAAACTTGAAAAAATGCACGTCGAAGTAGGATTATTGAGCCAGATGCTTGACGAAATAGTGCAACGTGTTCACTAGATCTGGTCTAGAGGTTACACGACATTGTCCGTAATCTCGTAAGTAACGTGACGTTGCGCGAGAATTGTTAGCGGTTCTCTCCGCGTCGGTAACTTACGGGGTATTTGAGCCGGTCGCTCAGAAAGCTCTGAAAACTACTGAGCGTAATCTTGCTAAGAAATCAACGATCAGCTGAAAAGATGCTGATGTTGACAGCGATGTCCTGTAAAGGATATGCGGAAAAAAAATTCACTAGATGACGATTAATTCAGGTACTGATTGGGTAAAGTTCTTCAATGAAGTTCCTCTATATATTTCCAAGTGGGACTTCTGTGTGGATTATAGATGGATTTGGCTGTTGGTACGTGAATGCATGACATGTCTTGACCTTTACTTGTGCTGATTTATAACACTGTTTGGCTTTAATCTTCACATTCGAAGAACTTCAGCCGCTGACACACCGTGTTCTGTAAACCATCTACACTGTTGTACTTATTGCAGGGCTCTGCTATCTATTATGTCCACTGTTGTACTTTTGGTCTGTCAAGACTGCAAGGTGCCACTCAGTTGTAGGTATGATGTGTTTACAGTTTACTAGAGGGTGTGTTTTTCAGGCCCTCTGTCATGATTTGCACTGATTGATCTGAACTCAGTTTATATTTTCAATTTGATTCAGCTGCTGTTTCCTGGGCTTCATATTCTACCCAATATTCTTATGCGAGGAATACGACCGCAGACAACTTACACCAAGTTGTCCTATCTTTTGTTATCTTCTCTCTCTCTCTCTCTCTCTCTCTCTCTCTCTCTCTCTCTCTCTCTCTATATATATATATATATATATATATATATATATATATTATATATACTATATATTATATATATATATAGATATATATCCTATATACTGTTTTATTCGACAGTATCAAACGCATCTCTGAATACATGACACAATGGAATGGCGGTCATTTTATTACAAACACACTTTGCATACAACATAACATTCATTACTCAGACGTCAATACAACAAGCATCACCACATGTCGCCACTCACACATTTGTTAAGACTTGCCCGCAATATGTCTATTACTGATATAATTATCCGATGGGAATCTTGGACAGTTGAGAAACAATTCAATACACTAGTCTTACCCTGCATTCTGTCCGCGGCGTCATTGCTTGCTCCCATCACACCCCACAACCCAGTGGTGATGTTTGTACGTAATATCCGTCTGTTTATTTACACATACCTAAGTAATGTGTCTATTAGCGATCCTGTCCTGTGTTCCCCTCACCAAAACAAAAGGAAGACTAGCAGAGATCAGGTCGGTATTCAGGTGTACATTTTGCCCGGGTGCAGTTCGTTAAGGGCAGCTGTTTGGTCACAAGCCAAATTGTTTGCATTTAGATAAATGGGTTGCTGCGTTCTCTCGATGAGAATATACACGCAAGTATGCATGCATTCATAATGAATATTTACTTGGTATGCATTCATGCAGGCATTATACCTCGGTGTGTTGTGTGTGTGTGTGGTGTGTGTATATGTAAAGGCAGGAAGGCGGGCGAGTAGGTATGCGTGTGTATGCTTAGGTAGATAGGCAGGTAGGTATGTGTTAAGGCCGGTAGGTGTGTGTATGTGAGTATGTATATGTACTTGTTTGTATGTAACTGTATGCGTGTGTGTGCGCGTGCGGGCGTAGGTGCACAGGTACGAATGAAGTACTGAATTGACATGTTCCGAATGCGTTTCTCTGTGGCATTATCTTGTATGCTCTATAGCTGGTTTCGTTGAGTATTGAACATTCATTCACCTTTTCCAACTTGCAGGCGCGTTGGTGTAGCGATTACAACATTACGTTAATATTGGCACATTGAACACAAGTTCAGGTGCCAGCTCTCACTGTTCGCCATGGGAGGAAAAGATTGGTCCCCTTTTGCTCCATTTAAACCTTCAAAAAGTGATGGACTTAGCACTGTGTATGATCATAGCAGATGTAATATTAAAATATTTTGTTTGTTGTAAAGTAATCTTGGAGCTGCGGGAGCGAAATGACTAGACGCTCGCCTGGTGGTCTTGAGTTCGATACACATCGGAGCGATCTTGAATTTTGAAAATTTATCTGGGTTCCCAGGTCGACCCAGCCTAAATGCGTACCAGTAAATATTTGGGGAGTAAAGGCGAACGACTTGATACCGATCACATCAGCCACTAAGTTGCCGTTTGGTCCATACACACGTGGATCTATCACCATCAGCCAAACGCGCCTCAGACGTGTAAAGGGAACATTTAAAGTAATCTGACTCTCTCAGCTTCAGTTCCTTTCAGCGCTCACTTTCCTACAGTTCTAATTGAGTTGTTCTAGAAGATAGGATAGATGAAGGTTCTCATTTTCTTTTGCATGACATTTTCGCCAAATCCCATGCAAGTCTTCAAAATGGGCATATAGCATTTAGCAGCCTGACATTTTAATGCTTATTGCAAGCGTTTGTATGGTGTGTGAAAGATCTCTTCCATTGCATACAGATGTTTGGTCAAACGTTTCAGTCTCTCCAGTAGATCACAAAAGGAGAACGCTCACACAGCGCACTAACTTCTGAGCACCAACTAGAATCCAACTGTGTACGCCACTTGCTTGATTCAAAACCAAAAATTCCAAACCTGCTTTTTCAGTGTTGGTTAGAGTTGAGATCCGTGATTTATGTGGGTTTTAATCCTGTTTTTGTCTGTGCGCTCTTACGAGTGAGTCCTAACTCGGACTGGTTATATAAGCGTTTGTGCCCGTGACGTCATCGGAAGGGGTGTGGGGGGGGGGGTTGGTAGGCGAGTTCTTCTTTGTGTTCGTCTCTTGTTGATTTCTTTGGTCTGTGAAGACTCCTGGCTCGTCTGGTTTGACTGGATGCAGTCCTTATAAAGACTCTTTGTTTGATTTGTCGGCTCGTAGTCTTCTTGTATTTATCCTCCCACTGCTCACTGCTCTTCGCCCATCAGTGTTGCCCACTGCTCTTCGCGAGGTAAGGTTGTTTCGTCTTTCTCGTCTGAGCTCCGGTTGTCTTCGCGTGTGTTGGATTCCTCCTCTGGGCTTTCTTCCGGTGTCTGGCAGGATTCTAGTTTCCCCCTGAGATGTTTGGACATCGTGGTTGGACTGCTGGCTTGCGATTTCTGATTGGTCTTTAGTTTGGAACACTTCGGATGAAGACACAGTGACAGTGAAAGAAATCAAGGTTGTGCTTCGACGATAAAAAAAACAGCGCTCCAGGGCCTGATGGTATAAGATACGACGCAGCAATAGGTGTACCGACAACGAGCTAGAGAAACTAGCAGACATGTACAACAACAGTATAGGGAGTGCTAGCATCAAGGAGGAGTGGTTACACAGCTATCTGATTCCCTTGCCGAAGCCTGGCAAAGACCACACAAAATTCAGGGATATCGAGTTATAACCATGCAGAATACAATAGGCAAGGTGCTGGAGAAGTTAATTGCCAGGAAAATATCAAGCCAGCTAGAGAGGCAAGATGTTTTTCCACCTACCCTGGGTGGGTACCGTCCAAAAAGAGTAACCTGTACCAATGCAGCAGTTTTTGACCATGATGTCTATGAAGGTTTCCACACAGGCATTGAAACTTTTGCTGCAGCGATTGATCTTGAGGACGTATGCAACAGAGTACCATTAGATATTTTAATGCTTCAGCTTCTTGAACTTAAAATAAGTCCTTTCCTCCTTAGTTGGATCGCTGCAGCCCTCTTCCAACGGAAAGTAGTTTTTAGATGTGGCAGTTGGACTTCGGAACCAACAACAATATATCCTGGCCTACCACAGGGATCACCATTATCTCCGGTACTGTTCAACGCTTACACAGTGAGAATCACCAGTGAGCAGATCACTGGACCTGGTAGGACATTGTCATATGCCGACGATGTTTTAGTGTATCGTCAGGGTAAGGATAGAGATCAGGTTGCCGTGGAACTACAAACCGAACTCAATCGCATAAGTACTTGGTGTGTTGAAGCTGGGGCAATGGTCAACCCAACAAAGGCAACAGTGACTTGGTTCTCGTTGAATAATCATATTGTCAACACTCCAACACCAACTGTAAAGCTGTGTTCAGAGACTGTGGAAAGAACGCAGGCAATGAATTACCTGGGGATACGGTTTGATCGAAGCCTTGCTTATAATGAGCACATAGACCAGGTGATAACAAAGGCCAAGCGGGGTTTGGCTGCGATGCGGGTGATGGCGGCAGCAAACTGTGAGCAGCGCCATCTATGTCTTCTATACGAGGGGCTGGTCATGTCTGTTTTTGAGTACGCGATGGCAATCCTGACTCTCAGCCGTAAGCAGATAGAAAGGATGGAAAGGATACAGAATGAAGCTATGCGCATTATTCTTGGATGTACAAGAGATACAGCATGCAGGGCGATGCGCTACCTTCTTGATTTTCCAACCATTGAAGACAGAATACAAGTTTGCAGAGCACGCGCCTACCTCAGAGTTAACGCAAACACACAACATCCACTGCATAGTGAAATTATGAAGGTGAAGGGCAGCAGGTTAAAAAGAGGACGGTCGTGGATGGGTCAAGCCGAAGACATTCTTCAACAGGTGTGTTCACTTGAGGACTTAGAACCTGGCGAGGAGTGGGTACAAGTGCCAACAGATTTCTGCACATCCTTTTCAGTTTGCATCCAACTAGATAGAAAATGCAGACAAGAAAATCCGGCTGCTGTGGAGGCGGAAGTACAAGCGTTGATTTTCGAGAATTCGCTAGACGGTGATGCTGTCATTTACACAGATGGGTCAGTCGTCCGACATGTGAGAAGCTCATGGGCCTTTACGGCTCAGGCCGGAGGGAGAATTGTGAAGGAGGACTCTGGTGCTTTTGCTGAGACCACAAGTAGCCTGACTATGGAAGTCATGGCAGTAAGTAAAGCAATAACATGGCTCGAGACACAGACATTCACTAGGGCATGTTTCCTTAGCGACTCAATGAGCATGCTCAAGAGGATAGAGATGGGGTGGATCCGAAGAGAATGGTTGCTGTCTCTGGAGCGGTCTCGGCTGGCAAAGATTAGTTTCATCTTCGTGCCAGGGCATGCGGGAGTACAAGGAAATGAGCGGGCTGACAAGCTCGCAGGTAAGGCTACTGTGGAGGGCGGACGCGCCATGGACCAGGCTGACATTCTGAATGCTCTACGAGAAGTAAGACTTTTGCGAGAACCAAGTGATGACTGTGAATCTACAACCATGGCCAGACTGCGAGAACAGCAAATTAAAAGAGGGGTGGCCAAACAAGAACACTACGCAGGAAGCCAAAGAAGATTGATAAACCAACACAGAACTGGTGTCATTAGCCGCTACACGCTGCGGGATTTGCTGAGGAGGGGATCCGAGCACTTATGGACTGAATGGTTCGATGTGCAATGAGGATGATCTGTCGACTAACTAACTAACTAACTAACTAACTAACTAACTAACTAACTAACTAACTAACTAACTAACTAACTAACTAACTAACTAACTAACTAACTAACTAACTAACTAACTAACTAACTAACTAACTAACTAACTAACTAACTAACTAACTTTAGTTTGGCTCCAGCTTGCGACTTCTTTGCGGTCTTTTGCGTGGCTTCTGCTTGTTTCTTTTGGCATTGTTCCCTTTCAGCTTTCAGTAATTATTAATTTTTTTTTAAATTCTAATTTTTATCATGTCGGCCAGTAGTTGTTCGGTGTCGCTGGTCAGTGTCGGCGTCAGCAGTGCCTTGACTTGTTTCTTCAGCTCGTCAATCTGATCTTGTAGCTGTAGTTTTTCGATTTATGAGATGCCTATTGCTGTTTCGTACCTCCACAGTGCTTCCTTGTATGGAGTCCTTGTAGTTATGGCGGTCTTTAAGACATCTCTATGTCTTTGGAGGTACGGATAGCCCAGGTATCTTGCTCCATGCTTGCCAAGGCAGTTGGCACACGTTTTGCTGTCGTTGGGCACTCGGAAGTCATTTGCCCTGTTTGGCCAGCGGACATTCATTGACGGCATGGTGTTCGGCGCAGTATCAGCAGATCTCTGTCTTGCTGCGGCATGTTGTTCTATTGTGGCCGGCCCTCTGGAATGTTGAGCATTGAGTGATTCTTTCAGGCTGTTGTACTTTCTTGTTCATAGCTACTGTAATCGGCATCTCGCTGCCCTCTGTTGTTACCACCGCTAGAGTAGTAGGTATCTTGGAATACGTCAGAATCCGCTCCGCCTTCAAGATTCGGACATGGTGATTCTCTTGTTGTAGCTGCTTCAGGATCTGTTCATCTGTCAGCTCCACTTGGATACGCTTGATAACCCATCTGGTCGTCTGTGAGTCGGTGGTTCCGACTCTGGTGCCGTTCTCCTGTCTCTGCTTCTCAATAGTCTTGGCTCTTGTCTGTGGTGGGTTGTCGTCGGTCTTCCTCGTAGTAGCTTCATTTAAGGTTACCGTAGTTCAGGTTCTTTGCTGCAGCTCACAGGCAGGTTCTCTTCTCTTGTCATCTTTAAGGTCTTGGCGGCTTCCACGCTGCTCATCTTGTAAGTTGGGTGTCTACTGGTATTTTTCTTGCCACGTGCCAATTTCCTTTCCCGTATCAGGTTTCTTGAAACAATGTACGTCACAGTCACACATTTATGTTATAAGTATTCTGCTGTGTTTAGGTTTTCTGATTTGAAATTTGGGCTGTGCGGCGGCTCTTATCGATTTCCAACCGCCGCTTGGGATTTTTATCGTGCACAAGGGTGTCTATAGCTTTTTCGCTATTATCTGACAAGACACGGCGTCCTAACCACTATCCTATGATAAAATCGTTACAACATCCTTGGATTTCTTAGCCACCAGTCACTTGGCTAGTAGATGTCACACTGGTTTCGTTGCACAGCCTACTAACACAAGAGAACATGCGATCCTCCAGTAGTTCTTTACCTTTAACGTAATACCAACTTACCACAACAATAAACTCTTAAAGAGAGCACAATCTCCAGCGATGGTTTACCGTGTGCTCGTGTTAGTTTGGCCTCGTTTAACGCACTATTGTTCACTATACAAGATTTGTTACCGGCAGTTCAAAGAGTGTTTATTTCCGCTTCTATTTCAACTCTGTCTGAGTAAACCGACTGCCGGACCACATCAAAAGCTATAGACAATTAGCTCAAGTTCTATGGTTGCCAGTTAAGGGAAGAAAGTGTTGTTAAAAATAAGAGTGTGTCTTTGGCAAATGTTTTTATGTAAACACTAGACAGCGGATTTTTGTACAGGACCTTAAAGAGTGTATATGGTCCCGTTGCAGACACTACTGTAGCGGTGTGAAGTTTCAGACCTTCACATATTCTAAGTCACGGAATTATGAAATGGGATGGCCATTTTATTTCATCGATGCAGTCTCTCTCTCTCTCTCTCTGCCCCCCACCCCCCCAACCCCATTTTAAAGAAAATCATGCAAATACGAATGGATAATAACCCGTGGCACTTGACTGTCCCGACCGGACGAGGATGTCCTAAGACAGTCAGTTGACGTCGTTTACTGACATTGAAGTGTGTTTAGTCATGAAAACTTGGGAAGATAATGTAGTGGTTTCCCCTTGCCTTCCACATCCACAATGGAGTTCTGTTACTTCAGCCTTTGACAGTCCAATCAGATTGTCAGGACAAGTGAGTGCCCTTCTCTGCCCAGCTGCAGAGCTTTCCAATTATCTTGTTGGTAACACAATCTTTTTAATCTGGTTAAAGTATAATTTGACTTTGGCTTGTATATTATACGAATTTCATCATTTTATGATCTGTTATAGAAGATTGGCTTTGCTTACAATTTATGGTGGAGGACGGAGTCTTGAATTGATTATCACCAAAGTCCACAGAATACAGCTATTCTTCCGGATGTCTGTTATTCATAAACACAACCAAAACAATAACGTCACCGCCAGTGCACAAAAGCTTTAGTCACCGAGTCAGACATTACTCTAGAAGTAAAGTTGATTATAAGTAATGACCTATTTACAAGAATCGGTGGTATGAAAAATCCAAAATATACAAAGAAGAAGCACATGATTGAAATAATTACCTTTACGATTCTGTTTTTTTTTTCTTTCTATACTGCTGAATCAAAACTCATCAATCCCGAATTACATAAATATTGTGGACAGATGCTACTTTTGACTTCCTTCATGAGTCTCTCCTTGACCTTAACCACAGAATGGCAAACTACTGAATGTAAAATTTGCCAAGACATCAACAACGGCAGTAAAATGCCGGTGACGACTGCAACGTCCTGTAAAGGATATGTAACTTTTAAAAAAAAACTACTAGCAGTGCAGGCTCAGTGGTGAACGTGTTACGGACACAGTTCGTAATCCCGCATACCCGCGTTCGAAACACAGCTGCAGGCGATTTGGCAGCAAACCGACTTGCGTTGATTTTTTACGAAATGGTATGGATGCCGGTCGTTTAGAAAGCAATGGCAAACTACTGAACGTAAACTTTCCAAGAGATCCCAACAGCAACAAAATGCTGGTATTGACTGCGACGTCCTGTAAAGGATATGCAACTAACTACTAGAAGTTGTGTGTATGGACTACGCTTTAGTTCAAAGCGAGCGAGCGCACTAAAAAGACCTTCATATATTTTAAGTCACGGAACATTGAAGTGGGATGGTCAGTTTCCATTCATCACCGCAGGCTCTATTTGCTATCCCCACTCCCCTTTCCCCTCTATATAAACGAAAATCATGAAAATATAAAATTAGTCGACCCTGCATATTGAGTACCAAATAGAATGGCTTTCCATACATTTTCCTTATAATTATAGCAAATAAGACCTTGTATATAAAAAAATGTTTTGCATATCCTTTACAGGACATCGTTGTCAACATCAGCATCTTTCAGCTGTATGTTGATTTCTTGGCAAGATTACGCTCAGTAGTTTGCCATTGCTTTCTGAGCGGCCGGCTCAGTTATCCCGCAAGTTACCAGCGGGGATCGAACCGCTCCCAGCTCTCGCCCCGCTACGAGACTCTGCGTGATAAACGGGATTACGGAGAAAGTGTTGTAACTCTCGGCCAGAGAGACCGGCTACCTTGTATTTGTATATAGAGCGATAAAATACAGCTATTTTCTTCCAATTCCAATTCCAATTTTCAAAACAAAAATTCCAAAATCGGCCTCGTTCAACCTGCTTCCTCAGCTGTGGTTATTGTTGAGGTCCGTGGTTTTTGTGGGTTCATTCACCCTAATTCTTGTCTTGTGCGCTCTTACGAGTAAGTCCTATCTCGGACTGGTTATGTAGCGTTTGTGTCTGTGACGTCAGCAGAGGGATCGGTCGGCGGCTGTCCTTTGTGCATGTTTCCTCTTGTGGTTTTCTTTGTTGGCGCAGGCTCCTGGCTCGTCTGGCTTGACTGGTTGCAGTCCTTAAAAGGACTTTTTATTTGGTATTTTTGCCTTCTCATTTGTGTATTGCCTGTAGAAGCTTTTCGATGTGATATGCCTCCTTGCGCTTTCTTTCATTCCGCTTCCCGCGTTTGAGTTCTTGCTGTCTTTTGATTGCTTCCTCCGTGGTCAGCCATGGGATGATTTCTCCGTCATCATCTATATAGTATTGCCATGGGTGTTCGTCATCCCCTTTTATATCTGGTACTGTGGCGGTACGGCGGGGCATTGGTTTCCCGTTGAGTTTCTTGTACTTCTTTTCTTTTTCTTCCATGCGCTTTCTGTATTCCTCGCACTTGAGTTCATATTTCCTCGTTATCTCTGCGTGCCATGCTGGCACTATCGGGTCGTCCTCTATGCCGTCGTCAGGGTGCTCATCTCGGTTTTCTTCGGTTGTCTGGTGGGATATTGGCTTCCCTTTGAATGTCTCTGGCGTCGTGGTTGGGCTGTTGGCTTTCGCTTGCGGTGCAGGCTCGATCTCTTGGTTTTCATCCTGCGATTTCTCTGTAATTTCTTGTACGGATTCTGTTGTTTTGTTTCGGAATATTTCCATTTCAGCTTTCTGTAGTTCTCGCTCTGATTTAATGGTTTGTAGGATCTCTTCGTTCTCCTTCTTAATCAGTGCATTATGTTCTACTTCTTGCTTGATGTTTTGCTGAATCTCCTTCATTTCCGTCAGTAGTTTTTCGTTGTCGCTATTCGGAGTCGGCGTCAGCAGTGCCTTGACTTGTCTCTTCAACTCGTCTATCTGTTTTTGCAGTTGATCTCTTTCAGCTTGTGCTATACCCGTGGCTGTCTCGCCCCTTCGCATTGCTTCCTTGACTGATGTCTTCGTGGTAGTTGCGATCTTTAAGGCGTCTCTGTGTCGTTGCAGGTACGGACAGCCCAAGTATCTTGCTCCATACTTTCCCAGGTAGTTGGCGCACTTTTTTTTGGTGTTAGGAGCTCTGAAGTCTGTGTCCAGATTGGCCAGCGGACACCCCTTGAAGGCGTGGTGATCGGCGCAGTAACGGCAGATTTCCGTCTTACTGCGGCATATTGCTCTGCTGTGGCCGGCCCTCTGGCATCTGGAACATTGGTTGACTCTAGGGATGAATCTCTCTGGCTGCTGCATTCTCTTGTTGATTGATACTGTTATCGGCATCTCGCTGCCCTCCGATATCACCACCGCCAAGGTTGTAGGTATCTTGGAGTAGGTGAGGAGCCGCTCCGCCTTCATGAATCGGATGTGAGGATTCTCTTCTCGTAGCTCTTTCAGGATTTCTTCGTCTGTCAGCTCCACTTGAATCCGCTTGACAACCCATCGGACTGTTTTTGAGTCGGTGTTTCCGACTCTGGTGTCTTTCTCCTCCTTCTTCTCTGCTGTCTTGGTTCTTGACTGTGTTGGGCTGTCGATCTTCTCCCTCGTGGTAGCTTCAGTAATAGCTGTAGTATCAGGCTCTTTGATGCAGCTAGCAGGTAGGCTCTCCACGTTCTTCTTCTTGTTGTCGGCTCCCACGCTGCACATCTTGGCTACCGCGTGTTTCTTGTTGTTGGACTTGCAACGTGACATTTTCCCGCGTATCAGGCTTCTTGACTGGTTAAGGCGACTTGACTTGTTAGCGCTCGCAGTGCGAATGCACGCGGCTATTTTCTTTCGATTTTCGATTTTAGTATTTATAACTACTGCGGCCTTGTATTTACAGCGACCAAATATGACGACTTCATTACAATTTTCGACAATTGGTGACGCCCTTCCGGTGGGGCGACGTACTGCCACAGTGCTTTCTTTAATCTATCAATTGTTGCAGAAGCTGTGAGACCACTATGACAGCACGTAACAAATTTCCAGGTATTGACTGGCGCTGACAGAAGTTCAATAAAGAAGTAGATATTAGAGGTCAGGTTGGCCACGCGACAAAGAACAGATTGTTCCTGAAGGGAAGCGCTGTCGAAATTCGGAGGTGACAGGTTAGAATCCCGGTATGAAAACTGTAGCTTTAAATGTTCATGTTGTTTAATATTTCCTCTAAAATCCAACTCTTTCTTCAACTTCTATGAGCGCCAATCAGTACTTGGACATTTGTTTATGTGCTTTTATTTGATCTGCACATCAAATGCGGGTTACGCGACTTTACGAATGATGGATCGACGGATCTACTTAATAACTTTTGAATACGTTTTATCTGGTTGTACCCGTGTTCGTGTTTATTGTTTGTGGGGTGACGAAGACTCTAGCCACAATATCTATTCTGTCAGTTGTGGTAAATTCTTGTAAAGCTGACTAATTCTATTTCACGTTTTCGTAGATTTACAGTTTATCTAATTTTATCTTTTTGCTTTAGTTTATGTTGTGCGATTTATGCACGATGATCCTGATGAGATGCCCCCGAAATATGTCAGGCAGCAAAACGTGCAATCTACTGTTTGTGTCTTCGTTGTTCAGATTGACAGTTTTCCTTTTCTCTGCAGATTCTGACACGAAACATAAAATATGAAATATGTTGCAAATCAGAGCCTGAAGACAAGAATAGAAACATTCCCGAAACGTTGCTATATTTACTGTTTTCATTGTCACTAAATAGGAGCGATTTGTCGTCATGTCTAGCCTGAAGCATCACATGTATAAAACTATACTTATGTCATTTATGTCCGTGTCTACCTTATGTCATTTATATCCGTGTCTAACTTATGTCATTTATATCCGTGTCTAACTTATATCATTTATGTCCGTATCTAACTTATATCATTTATGTCCGTGTCTAACTTATATCATTCATGTCCGTGTCTAACTTATATCATTTATGTCCGTGTCCAACTTATATCATTTATGTCCGTGTCTAACTTATATCATTTATGTCCGTGTCTAACTTATATCATTCATGTCCGTGTCTAACTTATATCATTTATGTCCTTGTCCAACTTATATCATTTATGTCCGTGTCTAACTTATATCATTTATATCCGTGTCTAACTTATATCATTTATGTCCGTGCCTAACTCATGTCATTTATGTCCGTGTCTAGCTTATATCATTTTTGTCCGTATCTAACTTATGTCATCTATGTCCGTATCTAACTTATATCATCTATGTCCGTATCTAACTTATATCATCTATGTCCGTATCTAACTTATATCATGTATGTCCGTATCTAACTTATATCATGTATGTCCGTATCTAACTTATATCATCTATGTCCGTATCTAACTTATATCATCTATGTCCGTATCTAACTTATATCATGTATGTCCGTATCTAACTTATATCATCTATGTCCGTATCTAACTTATGTCATCTATGTCCGTATCTAACTTATATCATGTATGTCCGTATCTAACTTATGTCATCTATGTCCGTATCTAACTTATGTCATCTATGTCCGTATCTAACTTATATCATCTATGTCCGTATCTAACTTATGTCATCTATGTCCGTATCTAACTTATATCATCTATGTCCGTATCTAACTTATATCATCTATGTCCGTATCTAACTTATGTCATCTATGTCCGTATCTAACTTATGTCATCTATGTCCGTATCTAACTTATATCATCTATGTCCGTATCTAACTTATGTCATTCTATGTCCGTATCTAACTTATATAATCTATGTCCGTATCTAACTTATATCATCTATGTCCGTATCTAATCTTATATAATCTATGTCCGTGTCTAACTTATATCATTCTATGTCCGTATCTAACTTATATCATTCTATGTCCGTATCTAACTTATATCATTCTATGTCCGTATCTAACTTATATCATCTATGTCCGTATCTAGCTTATATCATCTATGTCCGTATCTAACTTATATCATCTATGTCCGTATCTAACTTATATCATCTATGTCCGTATCTAACTTATATCATTCATGTCCGTGTCAACTTACATCATTCATGTCTGTGTCCGTGGCCCAACAACATTGAAGGCTGTGTGACATCTCCACATGCCCGGTTCGAAGTCAGACGCACGCGATTTGAGAGCAGATCGTTTGGCGTTGATGTTTTACAATGGCATCAGGTGGGCTGTACAGGAAGAAGCAATGGCAACGTTTTTTTTTGTTTATTTTGGGGTTGTATATCCTATTTATAGGACATCGCTGTCTACACCAGCATTTTACTGCTGTTGTTGATGTCTTGGCAAGTTTACGTTCAGTAGCTTGCCATTGCTTTATGAACGACTGGCTCCAATACCAGCACGTTAAAACACAGCGCAAAGCTATCGGCTGCCAAATCGGTAGCAGTTGTGTTTCTAACGCGGGTAAGCAATCTTACGATTCGCATCCGTAAGCCCTTAGACACGGAGAATTGCAACCTATTGAACGTAAAATGCCCAGGACACCACACACAGCCAACAAATGCTGTGTTGACTGCGACATCCTGTAAAGGGCATGTGACTAAGTTCATCTGTATAATGTGTAGCAATTAAAGGTACAGCACAAACTGAGGAAGTGTCTGACTCTACTGTAAGCCTGTGGGTTGGTTTGTTGGTACATAAGTTATGGCAAAGGTAGCCTTTTGCCGGACGAACAGCATACTAACCAATTATAAGATGTCAGTTGCAACGAGAAAAAGAATGGTAAAGTGCTATATAGAGCCTATGCTGTTATACAGATGTGAAAGATGGACAATAAGCAGACAAACTGAGAAACAGCCTAATGGCAGTAGAAATGTGGTTTCTGAGGAACATGCAAATGATACCACGGACAGACAGAAAATCCAATGACCAAGTCCTACAAGAAACAAATGAAAATTATGAAATGATTAGAGAAATTAGACAGCGAGGATCCTTTTGGCATGTTATTAGAAGAAATACACATGAGAACTTAGTGATAACAGGCAAGATTGAGTGGAAAATAACAAGGGGAAGGTAGAGAGGTAAATATCACCTGGATCTTTTCTCCTGGGCATGCCGGTGTGCTGGGGAATGAACAGGCGGACAGATTGGCTGGCTCGGCAAAACTTGGTGGAGTATTGATGTATGACAAAACAGATGTGGTTGCGGCCTTGTGGGAGCACGTGTACACCTCGGAGGAGCAAATGGATCACCATGGTCTGGTAAGAATGAGACAGCGAGGTGTGACGAGGGGATCTGGCCGATGCTCGACGCTCAGAGGAAAGGCGAGACGGACATATAATCAGATTGCTGCTGGAACTATTAGTGTTGGAACTCTTCGCTGGCTGCTGAGGATGGGGACGGAGCGCTTATGGGAATGTCCCGAATGCTGTGATGTCGGTTCCTAAATCAATCAATCAATCAATCAATCATATCTAGATGGTGAAGGTAGAGAGGGAAATATCTAGACGGGGAAGGTACAGAGGTAAATATCTAAATGGTTTGGTCAAATGGCATAATCGAGACCAGAACACAGAGCTGGTACACGACTCTGGTGATCGAGTGAGATAACAAAACATGACCGCCCATGCGTACCGGCACGGTGCATGATGATGATGATGATGATGACGATGATGATGATGATGATGATGATGAAATTTTGACTACTAACTGTCTCAGACAGTTACTACTTTTACTAAGTCTGTCATAGTGCAAAGTTGTGTGCTAGTCGCTTTACCCTCCCATTCTAATTTTTCTCAAATCCCAGGGTAAGTCAATTATCTGGTCTACAGCCAGGCATGTTTGACTCCATCGCCTACCTGGCTACGAACAAGTGACAGTAACCAAGACAGTTGTGTCCTTTAGCAACGACGCTTATTGAGCGCCCTCTGTGGTGATTTAAAGGCAGGAAATATGGGACCCGGTTGCAGTTAAAGTGTTCTGAGTGAGTCCGCCGCAGTTAACACCCGAAAAATAGAGAGAGTGGCGAAGGCAATGTTGACAGTGGAACGTGGGGTGGTGGGTGTAACTTGAATTTCACCTTCTGTTAAATTCCGTTTCCTGTAGCAGATCACATGACCTAGAATTAATGTTGCTGCCGGCTTGTGCAAAATACAAGCGCAATGCCACAAGTGTTCCTTGCCATTCAAGTTCGACACTCGATAACAAAGCGAGGCTGTATAAGTGAATAACTGGGACAAGAGATATAGTTAATTAGAAGTTGTGATAGTTGATTATAGGATAAAAAATGTCACATATATTGAAGAACTTGGAAACAAAAATTAGTAAATGAATTACGTGATATCATAATTAGTAAATGTGAAAAGTTCAAAGGCAGAGTAATATATTTTCAGCCCGCCAAGACGTTGTTATCTAAACAATATTCTTAGAATCTCTATCACGAAGAATAAAAGGAAGAACAAGCACTCCGATTTAACTCATTCTATGCCATGGTAATCACTGTACGTCCATGGGTTTACTAAACGAATGACATACTTTCCCCAGCTACTTATCACCGAAGTTACTAATACATTCAAGAAATTAAATGGCGTTCACTGCAGTAAAGCTAGGAGTAAATCAACACAAACAGAAAGTGCAACTGGCCTTCTTTACAGGAACACACCCACAAATGACAAAATCGACATTACAACTATGAAAGCGTTCACCGGGACACAAAAACAAAACGACAAGGATACAACTACGCACACAAAAAGTAGAGCTAAATGACTTTTTGTAGTGTTGTAAAATGTAATATTGTGTCAGTGTCTTTTTTATGTTTAAGTGCTAACGAAGGATTTCTAGCTGTAAAGTCCATTCTGTCACTTGTGTTTGTGTTCTTGTAAAGCTGACGAATTCCACTTTAGTTTTTGTTGATTTTCTCTTTACTACATTCAGGTAATTTATATCTGGTAAGAAACAAGGAAACTACTGAACGTAAAACTTGCCCAGACATCAACAGTTGCTGGTGTTGACTGTAATCTTATATATAAAAAAGAATGTAATATGTATGTCTGTCTGTATGTCCTTTATGCGTTCGCGAACGGTCCATCCGATTGAGATGAAGACTGAGAAAGAAGAAGAAGAAGATGAAATTTTCTACACGTTTTCCTCTCATTCCCGCGCTGCCAACTGTGATTTTTTTTAGTGTAAAATCGGCTACTTCTTAATATTATTTAATATTTCATTTTTCATTATAATTTCTATATAGCAAGGGGACTTAACTCTAGAAAAGTTATTTCAAGGGGCATAACTTTTAATAACATTGCTATATACCTTATAGTCATATTGTTGCATCGTTTTCAAAGATTTATAAACTCTTTGTCTATAGTTATTTACAGGCATAAGAGTTATAATAAATAATGATATAATCTTTAAGGCATTTTCAAAGTTTTCATAAAAATAATGCATAATGCATAACATTGTAACTCATCTTTTTATGCTTAAAGAAGTTATATACAGTCATGTAGGTGATTAACAACAGTTTTCATTAAAAATAATGGATGGTGTGTGGAAGGACATTCTTTTAAGTTACTTTTTTTTTGTTGTATGAATTTAATGAGACGCTCCCCGCCAGGAGCTGGGTGAAGCCACGCCGGGTCAGATAGATAGACAGAAAGACAGACAGATAGTCGGGAACGGGAGCTTATATGACTACGTATATGAATTAAATGAGATGCTCCCCACCTTTTCGCTGCAGTTATCTACAGGCATATGCGTTATAATCCTCCTCCTCCTCTTCTCTCCTCTCCCTCCTCCTCCCCTCTTCCTCCTCCCCTCCCCCTCCTCCCTCTCCCTCCTCTTCCTCCTCCATCCTCCTCCTCCCTCTTCCTCCTCCTCCTCCCTCCTTCCTCCCTCCTCCCTCCTCCTCCTCGCTTTCCTCCTTCCTCCTCCTCCTCCCTCTTCCTCTTCCTAATCACTCCTCTTCCTTCCTCCTCCTCTCTCCTCCTCCCTCCTCCTTCTCCTCCTCTCTCCCTCCTCCTCCCTCCTCCCTCCTCCTCCTCCATTCTCCCCCTCCTTCTCCCTCATCCTCCTCTCATACCACTACTTCAATATTGGAGTGCCGCAAGGCTCTATTCTTGGCCCTCTATTGTTTGCCATATATATTAACGATCAACCTTTGCATCTTTCGTCGTCCTGCGATCTATTTGCAGACGACTGTACAGTGTACACAAATGCTGAAAACTGTATTTTATTGGAGTCGTCTTTACAACAAGAATTAAATAATGTAGTTACGTGGAGCTATTCAAACCGTATGCAAATTAACATCACTAAAACAAAATCAATGTTACTAACAACCAGACAAAGACTTCAAACTTTAAGCTCACACACATCACTTCAACTTCACATCGATAACATGCCAGTAGAAAGTGTAATTGAGCACAAAACATTAGGCATAATCATTGATAGAAACCTAACCTTTAATTCCCACGTTCAAGCGCTTATTAAACAAACAGCGAAAAAAGTCTACCAACTCGCCAAAATTAAAAACTTCCTTGATGAGGACACAAGGAAACTATTCTATACTTCTCATATACAGACACACTTTGACTACTGCTCTACAATCTGGGACGGTTGTTCTAATTCAAACACCAAGCGACTTTACTCACTCCAGAAACGGGCCATGAGTCTAATTTATAACAAACATTTATCTGACAATCCTAGCCTGTATAAACGCCTTCAGTTACTACCACTCCGCAAACGCCTGCTTTTCAATAAAGCTAAACTAATTCACAAAATCCTGCATCGGAATGCCCCAAATTACCTTTGGCCATTGTTTAAATATTATGCTAGACACAGTAAACGTTTAAATATATTACACATTCCGAAGCCTAGGATTGACTTATACAAAACAAGCTTAACGTACTCTGCAGCTCAGCTGTGGAACAATCTTCCACAAGAAATCAAAGACATCGCCAATCCCTATTCATATAATCGCAAATTACTCGAACACTATCTCAGTACGGATTATCTTCCCCCTTAATAATAGAGATAATAATAATAATAATAATAATAATAATAATAATAATAATAATAATACTAACAAAACCCTAGTATAACAGCCAGTCCCCTTTTGGTAGGCCAGTATATTCCACATGGCTAATAACAAGTGTCAGACCATTATCTAATTTTACTGTGTCATGTAGTTTTGATGTTCGCATTTTTGCCCATGCCTTTATAATGCATATCTTTTATATTGTTGCTGTTCTCTGTTAGCCTTGAATGATGTGTGAATGAAATAATGTATGAAAGAGAGTGATAGAAGGGCAGATTGTTAGACGGGCCTGCGTGCCCAATTCTTAACCCTTTGAAAATAAAATTTGTTCCTTCGTTCGTTCGTTCGTTCTCCTCAGCCCTCCTCCTCCCTTCTCCTCCTCCCTCCCCCTCCTCCTCTCTCCTCCTCCCTCCTCCCTCTACCTCCTCCTCCTCCCTCCACATCCCTCCTCCTCCCTCTTCCTCCTCCTCCCTCATCATCCTCCCTCCTCCTCCCCCTCCTTCTCCTCCCTCCTCCTTCTCCCTCCTCCTTCTCCCTTTTCCTCCTCCCTCCTCCTCCCTCCTCCTCCTATCTCCTCCTCCTCCCTCCTCCTCCATCTCCCTCCTCCTCCCTCTCCCTCCTCCTCCCTCTCCTCCTCCCTCCTCCTCCTCCTGCGTTCTCCTCCTCCTCCTTCTCCCTCCTCCTCCCTCTTCCTCCTCCCTCTTCCTGCTCCTGCTCCTCCCCTCCTCCTCGCTCCTCCTCCCTCCTCCTCCCTCTTCATCCTCCCCTCCTCCCTTCTCCTTCTCCCTCCTCCTCTCTCCTCCTCCCCCCTCCTCCCTCCTCCTCCTCCCTCCTCCCTCCTCCTCCCTCCTCCTCCCTCCTCCTCCCTCCTCCCCCCTCCTCCATCCTCCCTCCTTCTCCTCCCTCTCCCTCCTCCTCCCTCTCCTCCTCCCTCCTCCTCCTCCCTCCTCATCCTCCTACGTTTCTCCTCCTCCTTCTCCCTCCTCCTCCCTCTTCCTCCTCCTCCTCCTCCCCCTCCTCCTTGCTCCTCCTCCCTCTTCCTACTCCTCCCTCCTCCTCCTCCCCTCCTCCCTCCTCCTCCCTCCTCCCTCCTCCTCCTCTCTCCTCCTCCTCCCTCATCTTCCTCCCTCCTCCCTCCTCCTCCCTGTTCCTCCTCCTCCTCCTGCCTCCTCCTCCCTCCTCCTCCCTCCTACTCCTCCCTCCTTCTCCTGTCTCCTCATCCTCCCTCCTCCTCCCTCCTCTTCCCTCCTCCTCCTCTCTCCGCCTATCTCTTCCTCCCTCCTCCTCCTCCTTCCTCCTCCCTCCTCCACCTCCCTCTTCCTCCTCCCTCCTCCTACTCCTCCTTTTTCTTCTTCTGCTGCTGCTGCCGCCGCTCCATTTACCCAAGTTAATTGTTGGGGGAAGATGTAAAGATCTTTCAAGTGCTCTTTCTAATGCTTTTCAGACAGACAGACAGACAGACAGACAGACAGACAGACAGACAGACAGACAGACAGACAGACAGTCGGGAACGGGAACTTATATGACTACTTATATGAATTAAATTAGATGCTCCCCATCAAGGGCTGGGCGAAGCCGGGCCGGGTCAGACAGACAGACAGACAGATAGACAGACAGACAGACAGATAGATAGTCGGGAACGGGAACGGGAGCTTATATGACTACTTATATGAATTAAATGAGATGCTCCACACCAGGAGCTGGGTGAAGCCACGCCGGGTCAGATAGATAGACAGAAAGATAGACAGATAGTCGGGAACGGGAGCTTATATGACTACGTATATGGATTAAATGTGTAGCACAGAATACGTCCATTAACAAATGTGTAGGACATAAATTTAATAACAAATGTGTAGGATAGAAGTTCAGTAACAAATGGATAGGGCAAAGGTTTAATAACCAATGCGTAGGGCAGAAGTTCAGTAACAAATGTGTAGGACAGAAGTTCAGTAACAAATATGTAGGACATAACGAATGGATAGGACAGAAGTTCAGTAACAAATGGATAGGACAGCAGTTCAGTAAAAAATTTGTAGGACATAATAAGTCCAGTAACCAATGGATAGGACGAAAGTGTAATAATAAATGTGTACGATAGAGGTTCAGTAACAAATGGATTGGATAGAAGTTTAATAACAAATGTGTAGGACAGAAGTTCAGTAACAAATGTGTAGGACAGAAGTTCAGTAACAAATGTGTAGGACAGAAGTTCAGTAACAAATGCAGGACAGAGGTTCAATAACAAATAGATAGGACGGAAGTGTGATAACAAATGTGTAGGGCAGAAGTTAAGAAATAAATGTGTAGGACAGAAGATAAATAACAAATTTGTAGGGCATAATAACTAAAATCAAAACAATAACACACAGATTACGCACATGAATGCCTATCTTTATTCAATATGTGTATTCCTGTATGTTGTTTGTGTGTTGTTGTTTTCGCTGTCCCATTGATAACGACTTCGGACGACACTTTCGCCTGTATCAGCGTGTGTTTTCCATTTGTCGAGCTTCTTTATTCTATCTTGTGTTTTTACTTCGGACTCCGGTAACAGCTCGGCAGCAGCAAAACCCCGATTTTCGATACCACCATTTTGGACAGAAGAAGGTCGCTGAGGGTCAGGTCTCACACTGTTGGAGCATCTCTCTGCTGTTCGTCCTATCCACACACTTGGTCCCCAACCTCCATTAACGCTCCAGTCATCTCTACACCACTTCGCAGATGGAAAGTTTCAGTACCGATCTCGCTCACACCGCTGGTTTATGACTTTGGGGAGGTGAAGGATAGCTCTACAGCACAGTCCCAGGGAAGATGGCACTTCGGAATTACTTCGGAAGGATTGTCTTTACACCAACCTTACTCAGATTAACGATAGCCCTTGTCATGACTCTCGCGACCTGAAAGCCAATGCATTTTATTTTAGTTACAACTTACACCTTTCCGAGGGGTTACAAACCGATCGATCGATAATGCAATCAATCAACTAGCCAACTACTCATAGCCAATAAAACAACCCCTGCATGACGCTATATTCAGAGAAAAGGGCGACAGGCTAAAGAGGGGCAAATCATGGATGGGTCGGGTGGAAGAAGTCGTCAGACAGGTCTGCAGTATTACCAGTATCAACCCCGGCAAGGAAGGGGTACCGGTGCCTCCATCTATTAAGTGCACTTTCTCCTGCATTATCACACTCGACAGACGGTGCAGAGAGCAGAACCGTGCAGCTGTCAATGCAGAGGTCATCTATGAACACTCAGATAGCCCCGAAGTGTTCATCTATACAAATGGATCTGGTGTAATGCAGCAGAGAAGTGCGTTGGGATTTGCAGCCCGTTCAGCGGGCCGAACCGTTCAAGAATCCAGTGGTGCCCACTCTATGACCTAGGAGGGGATGGCCGTTACACAGGCTTTCATATGGCTGGAATCACAGCATTATACCAACGTGTGTGTACTAAGTGATTCAATGAGCATGATTCAGAAGGTCGAAGCTGAATCTGTACGTAGACAGTGGACTGAGTCGCTGAGGAAGTCTGTTGTCCATAAAGTTACTTTCATCTTCGTCCCGGGACATGCGGGTGTCGAGGGAAATGAACGAGCTGGTAAACTGGCTGGCTCTGCACTTACCGTAGATGGCCAGCCCATGGATCGTGCCGATGTTATTAACGTCCTTAAAGATATGTCCAGAACAGAGGACTTTGACGTCAGTGAATCCACATCGCTGTCAGGATGAAAGACTTGGAAGTAAGAATCGGCACGGCCAGACGCGAGAGGTACATCGGGAAAACGAGGTGCCTCGTCAACCAACACAGAACTGGCACTATTAGCCACCGGACGCTGATGCATATGCTGGGGGGGGGGGGGGGGAGAGATCTGAGCACCTATGGACCCGTCCGGAGTGCAATGAAGATACCCCAACTGATAACTGATAACTGAACTGACAATCAAAAACAACCAACCAAAAAAATCAATCAATCAAACAACCGACCGACACATAACCAATCAAACAACCGATCAATCAAACAACCAACCAGCCAACCGACCAATCAAACAACTAATCATCGAGCCAACAACTATCCAACCAATCAAACAACAGACCAATCAAACAACCAACCAGCCAACACATCAACCAAACAACCGACCGACCAATTAAAGAACCGATCGACCAATCAACCTAACCAATCAAACACCCAACCAACTAACAGACCGACTAATCAAACAACTAGCCAGCCAACCAACCAATCAACTAACCAAAACCCCACCAGCCAAGTAACAGACCGATCAACCAAACAACCAGCCAGCCAACCAACCAACCAACAGATCGACAAATCAAACAACCAGCCAACCAACCAAGCAACCAACAAACCAACCAGCCAACTAACAGACTGATCAACCAAGCAACCAACAAACCAACCAGCCAACCAACAGATCGACAAATCAATCAACTAGCCAACCAACCAAGCAACCAACAAACCAATCAGCCAACTAACAGACTGATCAACCAAACAACCAGCCAACCAAAAAACCAACCAACAGATCGACAAATCAATCAACCAGCCAACCAACCAAGCAACCAACAAACCAACCAGCCAACTAACAGACCGATCAACCAATCAACCAGCCAACCAACTAAGCAACCAACAAACTAACCAGCCATCTAACAGACCGATCAACCAAACAACCAGCCAACCAACCAACAGACCGACCAATCAATCAACCAACCAACCAACCAATCAACCAACAGACCGACCAATCAAACAACAATCCTACTAACAGTTCGACCAATCACACAACCAATAAGCCAGGACAGAAGGAGTTCCAGCATTAATGTGGTAAGTAAAACAAAAGGAAAGGAATCAGTTCACAGGCCTCGTTATCGTATTGATCATATGATGCTAATCCCACATTGCTACAGACCAGTCGGTACTCGAGGAGTGTGATGGTCAATATCACGCCGTCCACTTTTACATCTCAAAACATTTCCTGATACCAATTTTAGGCTGGGCAGATCTAAATCCACCTCAATAAGGTATGGAACCCATCACCACTAGGCTGACGGCAAGAGTGTTAGACGCTATATTTGTTTGGGGGAGGGGGGTAGAGTTAAATTGCATGTCCTTTGCTGGATGTTGCAGTCACATCCAGCTTCCCTTTTGGCTGTTTATAATTTATTAGGCAATTGTTAAGTCCAACTGACCTGCGCATGGAAGGATCCACTACGCCGCCGTCAACAAGTGTAAGCGCATTAAACCTTTCAGCCACGCCGACCTCCATTTACAACTGTTACTGACAAAAGAGCTATAAAGGGTCATGTATCCAAGATGACATGGTTTTTTTTAATTCATCCTCGTTAGCTCTCACCTTTGACCCCGCGATGTAGTGGTACCTTGTACGAAAATATAAGAAGTTTGTAATGTCCGGTGGCCTATTGGGTACATGTACATGGGGCTAACCTCGTTTTATTATTACACACCAATCGGCACTAGTGGCTGATGTGGTCAAGATCCCGTCGGCTGCCTTTACTTCCCATAACATTTAATGATACCCATTTTTAACAAAATGACGATGGAGGTGATGGCAGTTACACAGGTTTTCATATGGCTGGAATCACAGCATTATACCAACGTGTGTGTACTAAGTGATTCAATGAGCATGATTCGGAAGGTCGAAGCTGGATCTGTACGTAGACAGTGGACCGAGTCGCTGCGGAAGTCTGTTGTCCGTAAAGTCACTTTCATCTTCGTCCCGGACATGCGGGAGTCGAGGGCAATGAACGAGCTAATAAACTGGCTGGCTCTGCACCCCCTATAGATGGCCAACCAATGGATCCAGCCGATGTTATTAACATCCTTGAAGATATGTCGAGACCAGAGGACTTTGACGTCAGTGAATCCACATCGCTGTCCAGGATGAAAGACTTGGGAGTAAGAATTGGCACGGCCAGACACGAGAGGTACATCGGGGAAAACGAGGTGCCTTGTCAACCAACATAGAACTGGCACTATTAGCCACCGGATGCTGAAGCATATGCTGGGGGGGAGGGGAATCTGAGCACCTATGGACCTGTCCGGAGTGCAATGAAGATACCCCAACTGATAACTGATAACTGATAACAAAAACGTTAAGAACGTCAATAAACAGGGATGTCAACGTCAAGAGGTATTTGAAAGTGAAGGGTTCAAGACAGGTAGATAGTGCGAGCATAGATAGAGACGTCAACGCATGAGTCAATAAGATATCATTTACTACGTTAGGATATGATCACAATAACAATAATGTCTCATCTGCGTTCGTTCTCGCACACATTCATAACATATCATAATGTGGCGATAATTCAGCAATACGTTACGATAAAGCCAATACGCCCTCGTATCACAGCCACACACACAAGCACAAGTCACACAGCTCAGCTTATTCAAATCCTGAATTCCTAGGTATAGTCTATCCTGTCACACTCTCAGTCACGCATCCTCTCTCTGTCAAGTCCGTCTGGCTTCTCCTCGACTGCCCGGTGGTCACGAGGTATCTGCCCTTCGTGTAGTTTGTGGGAAGTCAGGTGTCTCGCATACGCCTGGTTAAGGCTAGGCGTATTGCGTACTTCTATTCAAGGTGACGCTGTCTTTCACGGGTACAGTCCGTTCTTCAGCATCTAGGCTATTCTCTTTCCTCCGTTCCTCCGTACTCACCCCATGTTCTTATCTCTATCGTCTGTCCTCTTTTCTATCCCCCATAGGAACCTATGGTTAAGGAGAGAGAAATGAAAGAGGATACAGAGTCGTAGAGTGGGCAAAAGAACAGGAAATGATTGTTGGAAACACCTGGTTTAAGCAACACCCTAGAAGATTAAGGACATGGAGGAGTCCTGATAGCAGGATTAGAAACAAGATTGACTACATTCTGATTAGCAGAAGATTTAGAAACGCATTAACAATAGCAAAAACAGCTCCTAGTGCTGATTGTTATAGTGACCATAGATTACTTAAGGAACATTGAGGATAAAGTTAAAGAAAGTCAAGAATATAACAGGAAACACTAAATATTATTTGTGTACATTGAGTAATGACAAGGAAATACGAAACAAATTCAACATAGAAGTAACAGATTTGATATATTGTCTGATCTAGAGATCCTATTCCAGGATGTGGATGATCAATGGGAAATGTTGAAGAATTCAATCAGTTTGGCTGCAAAAACAACTATTCCAAAATTATAGAAGGTTTTATTTATATAAAATATATTTACTTATATAAAGTAAGAAATGAATGACTAAAGAAATTTTACACCTAATGGAAACAAGAAGACTCAACAAAAATAATTCTGCCAAATATGAAGAAATTCACAGACAAGTCAGAATATTATGTAAGGAGGCAAAAGAACCATGGCTTGAGGAAAAGTGCTTAAGAAATTGAAAAACAACACAACAGTCAAAATACCAAATTAATGCACAAAAGAATTCAGGAACTTACTAATAAAAGAACAAGTACATCAGCAGGCTGTCTAAAAACTAAAGATGGCAAAATCATAATAGAAAAAGACCAGATTCTACATGTATGGAAAGATTATATGAAAAACCTTTATGATGAGAACAGAGAGGAATAGTATGATATTAGATTTAATAATGAAGGACCGCCAATTTTGAAGATGGAGGTTCGAAATATTCTTAAACATATGCAAGCTGGCAAGGCCCCCGGTGCAGATAACATCACAACAGAAATGATTAAAGCTTTAGAAGAATATGGCATAGATCAAGTCACCAGACTGCTGAACACATTATATGATACTGGGGATATACCTTCTGCTTGCTTGCTTGCTTGCTTGTGTTCGTTGGCTTGAGCTCCAACGCGAAGTCCTGTATGTCGGATGGCATTCTGTTGTCCAACATCAGTGTGATGTCATAAAGGACATGAGGTTTGCGTGAGTATCCGTTGTCCCATGTCTGGCTTATTGGTGTGCAGACTGGTGGTTCCTCGCCGTACAGGCAGACACTCTCCGACTTCAGAGGAATACCTTCTGAATTATGTAACTCTGTATTTATTGCAATCCCAAAGAAATCAGGAGCCTTGGAGTGTGATCAATATAGAACAATTAGTATAATGAGTCACATCACAAAGATTCTGCTACGAATTATCATGCAAAGAGTGAGGAAGAAAATACAACCTGAAATAGGGGAAGAACAATGTGGGTTTGTAGAAGGAAAGGGTACAGTAAATGCTGTGTATATGCTGCGATCAGTTACTGAACGTGCTATAGAAGTAAACAAGGATATACGTCTTTGCTTTATTGACTACACAATGGCTTTCGATAGAGTTAGACATGTCAACATGGTGGATATGCTTGCAGATCTACAAATTGATGGGAAGGACATTAGACTTGTAAAAAACATATATTGGAAACAACAATCTGCCATAAGGATTGATAATGAAGTGGGACAATATCAGCCTATTAAGAGAGGTGTTAGGCAGGGATGTGTTATGTCTCCAGATCTTTTTTTTCCTATACAGTGAACATATTTTCAGAAATGTAGAAGATATAAATTGAATCAGCATTGGAGGACGAAACATCAATAACATTAGATATTCAGATGATACAGTATTGATTTCAGACAATGAGCAGGATCTGCAACAATTAGTAAATGCGGTAGTTGTACACAGGGAGTAATTAGGGTTGGAATTAAATTGTAAACAGACACAGATTATGGTCGTCACTAAGAAGAACGAAATACCACAATGTAATATACAAGTAAGTGGGAATATTCTTCAACAAGTGAGTCGGTACAATTATCTCGGAACAGTCATAACATCTGTGGGAGATGCCTTGAAGAGATTAGAACAAGAATCGCCATGGCGAAAGTAGCCTTTAGCAAGATAAAAAAGATTCTGACCAAGAAAAAGATGTAAATTGAAACGAGAAAAAGAGTGTTGGATGTGGAATTTGGACAATGAGCAGTCAAGCTGAAAAACATCTGATGTCTGCAGAAATGTGGTTTCTGTGGAAAATGCAAAGAATACCATGGGCATACAGAAAAACTAATGACCAAGCACTACAGGAGACAAATGAAAATAGTAAATTGATTACTGAAATTAGACGTAGACAGTCACACATTTTTGGACATGTTATGAGAAGAAATGAATTAGAGAACTTAGTGGCAACTGGCAAGATCGAAGGGAACAGACCAAGCTTAAGCTCGAGAGGAAAATACCTCGATGGCTTGGCCACATGGCATGGTCGAGACAGGAACACTGAGCTGATCCACGACACTGGTGATCGAGTGAAATGACGAGTCATGACCGCCCACGCTTTCCGGCATGGCACATGATTGATTGATTGATATTTCAGGAATCAAGAAACTCAGGAACAATATGTGGCCATTGTCACTAATATGTACCAGGTTCTACAACAGTGGCGAAGGGGTTACAGACGTAATTCGTAATCCCGCAAACCGCGTCCGAAATACAACTTCAGGTGAATTGGCAAAAGACCGCCTTGCGTTAGTTTTCATGCAATGATATGAGTACCAGTCGTTCAGAAAGTAATGGCAAACTACTGAACGTAAACTTGCCAAGAAATCACTAACAACCAAAAGTACTGGGGTTGATTACAACGTCCTGTAAAGGATATGCAATTATCCTACAACAGTTGGTAAATGGGGTGAGTACGGACGACTGGCGGCAGCAGGTTAAAAGCTTTTGATTGAATCATGCAAAGAAGACCTTGAAAATAGCGAAAGAAAACAAAAAAAGCACGGATAACGCACATGACTATTAAAAAAAAAAAAAAGAAGCAAGACAACGGAAATAAAACAAATTTAAATAATAGCA
Source organism: Cepaea nemoralis (assembly GCA_014155875.1). NCBI lineage: Eukaryota > Metazoa > Mollusca > Gastropoda > Stylommatophora > Helicidae > Cepaea > Cepaea nemoralis. Next base: position 21,099 of record JACEFZ010005900.1, on the reverse strand, counting down.
ACACCAGAGTTGATAAAATCACAGCCCATGGAAAATATACAGAAGCTAATAAAGTAGTTATACAAAGAAAAAAAGGTGGGTAAATGGCACTAGTTAGATGATCTAACAGGAGAGGCAGAAGAGGCTTCATATGAAAATACCTTTACAGTAACACAATAAATATAGCAGGTACATCTGACCAGCCAAGTGGACTTATCAAAAACAGTAATGAACTCACCTCACTAAAGTCCTCATCAACATTTGAGGTAAAATGGACAGAACGACCGAATATTTAGAGGGGCTTAAGAATAGACCAGCTCGGACCACGCCCGAAGCGTTCAGTCTGCAGACGTCCAGTTGTGTATCAACAGTGATAAGTCATCGAAATGAATCTCCTAAAGCAGGGGTGGACAAACTACGGCCCGCGGGCCGCATGCGGCCCGCCAACTGATTTTATGCGGCCTGCGAGATCATTTAGAAATAAAAATGTTTACTTCGCTTTTAAAGCATTTTGTTGAATTTTACAGAATTTCATGTACCATTATGATTGTTTTAACATTTTTTGATAACATTTCTTTCTAATTATCTATTTTTGTAAACAGTACTTGACCTTCGTAATGCAATGCTTCTTCTTCTTCTTTCGTTAGCCTTAAATATGTCTATAACTGCAATGTTGCCTCTTGTATGAATTCAACCGTCCTTTTTAGTTCATTTAGCAGTCCATAGAGTTTATCTTCCACTCTCGTCTCTCTTAGGCCAGAAGGTTTGCCTAGACATGTTGTAATTTGGGCAGTCTTTGAGTATGTGCTCTGCTGTCTGCGATGCCAATCCACATATGCGCATCGCTGATTCACCAATCTTGAATCTTGTATACAATGTGGTTGCGTAATCTATTGTGTCCTGTTCTGAGGCGCAGAATAATGACTTGTTCTGGTCTGTCCATAACGTGGTAGTCGTCTTTAGCAGGTTTTGGTGGCCTTCTGACTAATTTGATCATTCTTTTCTTTTGATGGTATGTAAAGGGCACATCAGGCTGTTCTTCTTTTGCTCCTTCCTTAGCCAATCGATCAGTTCTGTCGTTTCCGGGTACTCCACAGTGGGATGGTATCCACTGTATGGTGACCTTATGCTGACTGCTAAGTTCAGAAAGCAGTGTCCTTAGTACTGGCAATTTCCCAGACATCATTTCGTTTTCGTTGAGGTGATTTTCTTGCAAGCAACATACGCTTACCTTTTTCTTGGTCCAAGATGTTTTCTAGTTCTATTTTATTTTTTATTTTGCTGTACTCCCTCCGCATTCCAGTGCATTAGTTTTAGTCTTTGTTTGGTATGGCCAGACGCTCTATTCTCAGGATCCCTGGCTCCACAGGACATCTGAGAAGGACCTCCAGTAGCTGTGGTTTGACCCCTTTCGAGACATAGGGCCCGGCATCTGCACCTGCCTGGGGGTCCAAAGCAGGGCGAGCACCATAACATTTAGCAGTAGTCGACATATTTCATTACGCGTGATTGCGTGGCATCCTGATTTCTGTGGTGCGCCTCCATGGCTGGTTGCCTCCGTCTTCAACACCTTTCCTTTGCTATAGCAGACTATGGTCTTACTCTAGTTTAGGTGTGTAGGCACGCACACACACATGTCTGCGCATGCATATACGTGCATACACATCTAGAGCGTTCTGGTTATTTATCGGCGCCAGTGACTCGCCGCCGCCCCTTCTCCTGTTAGTTAAAACAATTCCGCCACGAGAAGGCCAGGAGTTGGACTTTTGCTGCATAGGTGATGAATGCACAAGCCATTTGGGGTATTTATGCAAGGTTGGACCCTCAACTCAATCCCGTCCCCGGCTACATACAGCAAAATTTGGAACCATGTAATGCTAAAATGCGAATTTATCGATTTTTATATAGAGAAATATTTATCGACATGTAAAAATTTAATAAGGATGATTTTATGAAAAACAGATATTTCTCAGGTGAAAAAGATGGTTTATTTTGCAAGAAAATATTAAATTAAATTTTTTTTTTGCCGTTATAAATTATTTACACATTTACAATGTTTAAATTAATTTATTTGTTGTAGTAATCTTTATATATTTCTGAAATTTATTCTGAGTTTACTACTTGTTTTCCGAATATTTTATTTTCACACACAGCCGGAAGTAGGTTTTGTTTCATTTCCGTTTTACAGTTTTGTACAATTCTAACCGTTCGAATTTTATTAAAACAACGAATGTCAATAACAAACGTAAGATTGATGATGAATGCCGTGTTTCTAATGATGAATGGACAACTAAGCACTGTTTTATAAAAGCTGGTAGCAAATCAGTTTGCTTGTTGTGTCGTGAGTCAGTGGCTGTCTTCAAGGAGTACAATTTTAAAAGACAGTATCAAACAAAAACTTCCGATTTCGGATACAATTTAACAACCGAAGGGAGGAAAAGGAAATGCCTGAAGTTGGTGAAAAATTTGGAGAAACAGCAAACTGTTTTCACTAGTCTTCAATTCAAGATACTGCAGCTGAAGCTAGTCTTGTGCTGTCACACAGAATTGTAAAACAGAATAAGCCATTTTCTGATGGCGAGTTCATCAAGGAATGTTTGCTAGATGCAGTAAACATTATGTGTCCAGAACAAAAAAAAACTAGATTTGACAATATTACTTTATCAAGGAGATCTGTGGTCAGTCGTGTTGACATGATAAATGACAATATGATGCATAAACTTCAAGATGCAAGTACACAATGTTTGTGGTATTCTCTTGCATTGGATGAAAGTACCGATGTACATGATACCACCCAATTATTGATATTTGTACGTGGAATAAACACTTCTTTCAAACTCAATGAAGAGTTACTGAGTGTTGAGTCACTCAAAGACACAACCACAGGCCATGATATATTCAATGATGTTACTATCTGTATTGAAAAAAATGGGTTGGTTTGGAACAAGATGGCAAGTGTTACAACTAACGGAGCTCGTGCTTTGACTGGAAAAAATGTAGGTCTGGTAAAGTTGGAAGTGATAAGATTAAAGCTGAATATCCAGACCACACATTATTACCACTTCACTGTGTGATTCATCAAGAAATTCTGTGTAAACTGTTTTGAATATCAAGCATGTTATTGACCTAGTTGTCCGTGTCATCGACATCATCAGATCAAGAGGACTTAAACACAGACAGTTCAATGCATTACATTGACGATTTAGAAACTGAACATTCCGATGTCCTCTACCACACTAGTATTCGATGGCTGAGTCTCGGCAAGGTGTTGAGGCGAGCTGTGGGAACTCAGAGAAGAAATAGTGATGTTCCTAGAGATGAAGGGCATTAAATGTGACTTTAAAACTAACATTGTCAATAAAGAGTGGAAGTGAGACTTTATGTTTGCCATTGACATTATGGAAAAGTTAAATGAACTGAATGTCAAACTTCAGGGCAATGGTGTGTTTGCACATGAATTGTTTGTACATGTAAAATCATTTCAGGCAAAATTCTCACTGTTCTCCAGACAAGCAAGTGAAAAAAGAATTTGTCACTTCCCTTTCATGAAACAAGAAACCATTTCTGGTGAAATGACTGAAAAGTACAAAGCCCAATTAGATGCATTGATTGAAGAATTTGGATGAAGAGTCCAAGATTTCAAGAAATTAGAGCCACAGTTCAGTATTCTCAGTTCCCCTTTTAGTGCAGAAACTGATACAGCCACAGAGGACATACAGTTGGAGCTGCTTGACTTACAAGCAGATCATGACCTGAAAGAGAAATTCAAGTCAGATGGTTTGATGGATTTCTATGGATCTTTATCACAAGAATCATTTCCCAGCTTTAAAAACTTTGCAGCTAAACTTTTATCATTGTTAGGATCAACATACATTTGCGAACAAGCATTCTCTTGCTTGAAGATCAACAAATCTAAGAAAAGGTCTTTATTGTCGGACTGCAACTTGCATGCTGTCATGCGAATTTCAACAAGTAAACTTGCTCCAGATTTCAAGAATATTGTCAAAAAGATGAAGTAGGTACTTACAACTCATTAGAAATAAACAATTATAGTGACAATATAGTTGGTTTGTGTCTAAATTAAAGCCATTGATAGATAATAAAGAATATTTGTTGTAATAACAAGTTGTAAAATCTTGTTAACAAATTAGTAAAAGTATTTGTCCATATTGTCAAATATAATGTATAAGTGTATAAGTAAAATAAAATTGCATAATGTATAAGTGTATAAGTAAAATAAGATTAGTTATTTATACTGCTTACTAACCTATAAATAGTTAGTAATTACTTATTGTGATAGGTTGCTGTAAACAAAATGGACATTACACACACACACACACACACACACTCACACACACACACACACACACACACACACACACACACACACACATTGGCACCTTGCCGTCTTGCCAGACGATAGTTTGTGCTTTAAAAAAGGCGTAATAACGTTTACCTATGGCGGTAGCGAATGTGACTGATAAGGCTAATTCGCGCTGTAAATGTCCGTTCACAGCGGGTGCATGTGAACACGTGGTCATTTCCACCATCATGCACCATCTTACGTCTCACACGCTCGGTGTGTGACTTATCTGCAATAATTTTCTCCTTTGTCTTTATTCCATTTCTGATGTTTGCCCTCCATGCAACACGTTCAGCAGCGACTTGCTCCCACTGTGCATTATAAATGCATGTATCAATCATGTCCCGCTTACACATCTTTGTATCGTAGCAGAGGCCGACCCTGAGATCTCTTACCCATCTGTAATTCACCAAAAAAGATGTCCTTTGGTATTCTAACCATCATCCATCCTCCTAAGATGTCCTATCCATCTAAGTCTACGAAGACTGAGCATGGAATAAACCGTCACACAACCTGATCTTTCCAATACTTCAGTATTTGTGATTTTGTCTTGCCACTTAATACCAAGAATTCTTCGGAGACACCGCATATGAAAGCTGTTTAAAACGTTTCTCTTAGTGTGAGTAAGTTGTCCAGGTTTCACTGCCATAAAGAAGAGTACTAAGGACACAGGCTTGATAGACAAGGACTTTTGTTTTGGCAGTAAGCTTCCTGTTCTCCCAGGCTCTTTGTTTTAACCTGTTCATTGTTGTAGCTCCCTTACCAATCCGGATGTTGATTTCCTGATATAGGGATAATTTGCTATTTACCACTGATCCTAGATATGTAAAATGGACTACCATCTCTAGTTCGGCGTCTTCAATAAAGATTGATGGTACCCCTATGTGCACCTTGTGACATAATCTGTAACTTCTTTTTAGCTAATTGTTAAACCAAATTCAGAACAAGCATTGGAGAATGCAGATAGTAGACATTGTAATTCTTCCTCAGAGTGGGCCGTAACTGCAGCATCATCTGCACAAAGCAACTCTCTGATCAGTACCGTACTAATTTTGGGCAGCCAATCTTCTTTAGTGCCTTGAACAGACCCTCACGACTGACCAAATCAAATGCCTTTGTCATGTCGATGAAGGCAATAAACAGTGGTTGATTCTGTTCATTTGTATAGTTCACTTGTTCACTGGTCACCAGGATGCCCTGGCCATCCTCACTGTCAGCCCTACACAGATTGGAAGACTTGAAAAGGTACAAAACGAAGCCATGCGCGTCATTTTGGGTTGCACGAAAGACACCAGCTGTGTAGCAATGAGATACCTCCTTGACTTCCCGACAATGGAACACAGGATCAAGATCTGGAGAGCTCGTGCATACTTAAAAATAAGTGCAGATTAGCAGCACCCTCTGCATGACGCTATATTCAGAGAAAAGGGTGACAGGCTAAAGAGAGGCAAATCATGGATGGGTCGGGTGGAAGATGTCGTCAGACAGGTCTGCAGTCTTACCAGCATCAACCCCGGCAAGGAATGGGTGCCGGTGCCTCCAGCTTTTAAGTGCACTTTCTCCTGCATTATCACACTCGACAGACGGTGCAGAGAGCAGAACCCTGTCGCTGTCAATGCAGAAGGTCAACGCGCTCATCTATGAACACTCAGATAGCCCCGAAGTGCTCATCTATACAGATGGATCTGTTGTAAAGCAGCAGAGAAGTGCGTGGGCATTTACAGCCCGTTCAGATGGCCGAACCGTTCAAGAATCCAGTGGTGCCCACTCTATGACCACGAGCAGCATGACGATGGAGGTGATGGCAGTTACACAGGCTTTCATATGGCTGGAATCACAGCATTATACCAACGTGTGTGTACTAAGTGACTCAATGAGCATGATTCAGAAGGTCGAAGCTGAAGCTGTACGCAGACAGTGGACTGAATCGCTGCGGAAGTCTGTTGTCCGTAAAGTCACCTTCAACTTCGTCCCGGGACATGCGGGAGTCGAGGGAAATGAACGAGCTGATAAACTGGCTGGCTCTGCACCCTCTGTAGATGGCCAGCCCATGGATCGTGCCGATGTTATTAACGTCCTCAAAGATATGGCGAGAACAGAGGACTTTGACGTCAATGAATCCACATCGCTGTCCAGGATGAAAGACTTGGGAGTAAGAATCGGCACGGCCAGACGCGAGAGGTACATCGGGAAAACGAGGTGCCTCGTCAACCAACACAGAACTGGCACTATTAGCCACCGGACGCTGATGCATATGCTGGGGGGAGGATCTGAGCACCTATGGACCTGTCCGGAGTGCAATGAAGATACCCCAACTGATAACTGATAACTGATAACTGATAACTGGTCACTTGTTCACTTGCATATATATCATGTGTCATGCCGGAAAGCGTGGGCGGTCATGACTCGCCATTTCACTCGATCACCAGAGTCGTGGATCAGCTCAGTGTTCCTGTCTCGTCCATGCCATGTGGCCAAGCCATCCAGGTATTTTCCTCTCGGTCTTCCTCTTGGTCTGTTCCCTTCGATCTTGCCAGTTGTCACTAAGTTCTCCAATCCATTTCTTCTCATAACATGTCCAAAAAATTTTGACTGTCTACGTCTAATTTCTCTAATCAATTTACGATTTTCATTTGTCTCCTGTAGTACTTGGTCATTGGTTTTTCTGTCTGTCCATGGTATTCTTTGCATGTTCCTCAGAAAGCACATTTCTGCAGCCATCAGATGTTTTTCAGCTTGACTGCACATTGTCCAAGTTTCACATCCATACAAAAGAACAGGCTTTATGTATCCCCTCAACACTCTTTTTCTCGTTTCAATTGACATCTTTTTATTGGTCGGAATGTTTTTCATCTTGCTAAAGGCTACTTTCGCCATGGCGATTCTTGTTCTAATCTCTTCAAGGCATCTCCCATCAGATGTTATGACTGTTCCGAGATAATTGTACCGATTCACTTGTTGAAGACTATTCCCATTTACTTGTATATTACATTGTGGTACTTTCGTTCTTCCTAGTGACGACCATAACCTGTGTCTTCTTACAATTTAATTCCAACCCCAGCTGCTCACTGTGTACAACAACCGCGTCTACTAATTGTTGTAGATCAGTGGTTCTCGATCTTTTTTGGCCCGTGCCCCCCTCACCATATTTTTAGAACGTCATTCCCCCCTTTCATATTTCCTACCTAAAATCCCCCCCCCCCCCACCCCTACACAATATACGTAAAAATGGAAGGTAAATATGTTAAAACAGGTCTACACATCCACATAAAACGTGATTTGTGGGTCTACTTACTTTATAAAATGAATTTTAGAAGGATGAGACGTGCATAACTGTAAAGTATGAAGGGAAAAGCAAATATCAAGTAATCGGTTCTTGTATTAACGCGATCTTGAAATGATCTTCATTTCCCCCCCCCCCCCCCCCCCCTGGAAACCCTAAAATTCCCCCCTGGGGGGGGGGGGAATTCTCCACCGGTTGAGAACCACTGTTGTAGATCTTGTGCATTGTCTGCAATCAATACTGTATCATCTGCATATCTAATGTTATTGATGTTTCGTCCTCCAATGCTTGATTCCATTTATATCTTCGACATTTCTGAAAATATTTTCACTGTATTGGGAAAAAAGATCTGGAGACATTACACATCCCTGCCTAACACCTCTCTTAATAGGCTGATATTATCCCACTTGATTATCAATCCTTATGACAGCTTGTTGTTTCCAATATATGTTTTTTATAAGCCTAATGTCCCCCCCCCCCCCACACACACACCCACACACACGCACGCACTGCACGCACGCACACACACACACACACACACACACACACACACACACACACACATAATAGCTTTACATCTGTCAATGCGGCCCTACGCACAAAAAGTTTTCCCACCCCTGTCCTAAAAGGATGGGAAAGCTGCTGGTCCAGATAATGTCCCGACAGAAGTTATTATTATGGGTGAGTGTATGCAACGTTCTGCTGCATGACGAAAGAAACCGGTGTGCAATTATAAAATGAAATAGGTGTGTGTGTGTATGTGTGTGTGTGTGTGTGTGTGGCTCCTGCGATAGGTAGATAGACAGGCAGACGGACAGACAGGCGGGCGGGCGGCGTAGGACGGATGGACAGACAGACAGACAGACAGACAGACAGACAGGCAGGCAGACAGGCAGACAGACAGACAGACAGACAGACAGACAGACAGACAGACAGACAGACAGACAGACAGACAGACAGACAGACAGAGAAGGCATTAGTGTTCATACCTTACAACGATATCGACCCCGATGAACATAAATGACAGTAGGAAAATACAAGGGGAACATTAATAATAATAATAATAATAATAATAATAATAATAATAATAATAATAATAATAATAATAAAAGAAGACACAGATTATGTCACAAGGTGCACATGGAGTACCATCAATCTTTATTGACGACGCCGAACTAGAGATGATAGTCCATTTTACATATCTAGGATAGTGGTAAATAGCAAATTATGTCTAGATCAGGAAATCAACATCCGGATTGGTAAGGGAGCTACAACAATGAACAGGTTAAAACAAAGAGCCTTGGGAGAACAGGAAGCTTACTGCCAAAACAAAAGTCCTTGTCTATCAAGCCTGTGTCCTTAGTACTCTTCTTTATGGCAGTGAAACCTGGACAACTTACTCACACCAAGAGAAACGTTTAAACAGCTATTATATGCGGTGTCTGCGCAGAATTCTTGGTATTAAGTGGCAAGACAAAATCACAAATACTGAAGTGCTGGAAAGATCAGATTGTGTGACGGTTTATTTCATGCTCAGTCTTCGTAGACTTAGATGGATAGGACATCTTAGGGGGATGGATGATGGTAGAATACCAAAGGACATCTTTTTTGGTGAATTCCAGATGGGTAAGAGATCTCAGGGTCGGCCTCTACTACGATACAAAGATGTGTGTAAGCGGGACATGATTGATACAGGCATTGATAATGCACATAGGGAGCAAGTCGCCACTGAATGTGTTGCATGGAGGGCAAACATCAGAAATGGAATAAAGACAAAGGAGAAAATTATTGCAGATAAGTCACACACTGAGCGTGTGAGAAGTAAGATGGTGCATGATGGTGGAAATGACCATGTGTTCACATGCACCCACTGTGAACGGACATTTACATCGCAAATTGTCCTTATCGGTCACATTCGCTACCGCCATAGGTAAAAGTTATTATGCCTTTTTAAAGCACAAACTATCGTCTGTCAAGACGGCAAGGTGCCAAGTGGTAATAATAATAATAATAATAATAATAATAACAACAACAACAACAACAATACAACATAACGTTATGTAAACATAAAATACATGACATCATACCCTGCTGCAGTCTCAATTTCTCTTATAGGTGTGTATAGTCGGTCGTACACGCACGTACATAGTACCTATTTGCCTGCCTGCCTGCCTACTACCTACCCACACCTATCTACCTGCCTGCCTGCTTATTCCTACCTGCCTACCAACCTACTAACCTACCTACCCCCCCACCCCCCCCCCCCCCCTTTACACACACACACACACACACACATGCAAGTAAGCACACTCACGCAGCCGGACTAACTAATCGACCGGCAGACAGACAGAAAGAGAGATAGACAGACATACACACCTAGCTACCTACATACCTACCTACACACACACACACACACACACACACACACACACACACACACACACACACACACACACACAAATACTCAAATAGCTAATACAACCGCCTGTGTATGCCAGTTAAGTATATTTAGTTTATTTACGCGCGAGCGTGCGCGTGCGCGCGCGTGCACACACACACACGCAACTTAAGTAGGAACTCACTAAGCCTCCCTCCTCCCTCCTCCCTCCCCACCTCACACTAAACTGACTAAGCAGATCCGGTAATCTGAGCGGTGACGGCGTACTTTCCCAGCGTACGGCAACACATGGGTTTAATTATCTATTTTTGTCTTAGCTATGCTCTTCTTCGTTTCCCGGCAATAAAGAGCAAATAAATACAAGCAATAAAAATTAACACCCGGGGGATATCGTTTTCCGGTGTTTACACAAGTTAAATCAACACTTCAGTGTATGGGGTAATACCGTCTGCTCTGTTGTTATTGATGGATACAAAGTATGCCGGGTGAACAGTATATTTTTGCACCCAGATAATAGCGCGGATGTTATTCTGTCTAGGAAGAATGCGGCTAGCATAGTGCTAATGAAGGATTATGTTAAGCGTGCTGAAAGAGCTGGTTCGATTCCAAGGTGTGGTACTTGCTAGAGGGATGGATGGTGTGGCGTTGGAATGCATTTTACATGGTGGTGAACGACGTAGAATGTTGGTCTGAGACTGAAAACAAAACTGTAAAAGTTTAGTTTCACTGCAGTATGACTAGGAACGAAAGAACTTTCTTTTTAGAGGGTCACAAATTGGGCACGCAAGCCCGTTTTACATTCCGCCATTCCAATCACTCATCTTTCTTACATTAATTATCTATTGTGCGTTACATTTGTATAGTGGAAAAAACGTCAAATAACTGTTGTGAACATACACACATACATGCATAGATAGACACATAGATACATAACTGCGAATATACTTACACCACTTACACAGACCCTCACAGTTATGAACCCACTCAATGATACACACATACACACTCCCTGTCATACACATATACTCACTAACAACCACACACTCACTAACAAAAGTTTACTTAATTGACAAACGTTGCTAGGTCACTATCAAAACCACAATGAGAAGATGTATGACATTTTGGGGCACATATCAACAGAAGCGGCTAAACAGAGGCGATAGCTTTATATAAGAGAACACACGCTTTGTCCCTTAAGCTGTGTATTTTCTTATATAAAGATAACAGGAATGTTCAAAGATATTTCCAACAACAAGAATACTGATGTATTAACATCCAGAGGAATTAACAATGCAGTAAACTTGAGAATTGTCAAATGTTATGTATATTCAACACTTCGAAATGACGCTAGAGACTGGAAAAAAAAATAGTGTTTGTCCATCAAGAATGATGATGACCATTCACTTCATCCAGGGGGTTGAAAGTTTGGAGCAAAGAACAAGCAATTAGAAAGTCGAGTAGATACCCGTGAGATGTGGAAATACAGAAGAAAATGTCGTCTTCCATGGAACAAAAAACAATCAAATGCATAGGTGTTAGAAAAACCGGGAATGGAAAGAGCGTTGATGAAAGAAATTTTTAAAAAAGAGACAAATTCAATATTTCGGCCACGTTAAAAAACATAGCACTCTTATAAAAACCACATTGGAGGTAAAGGTTGAAGGCAAGCGATTAAGAGGTACACAGCCATGCAATTGGTAAGATAACGTCAAGAGATGGACGAACATCACTCTGACAGAATTTACAATCAGGGCGAGGATCGACAGTGTTGAAGATTCATTGCAGCCAACCTTCATTTCAGAGATGGCACCTGATTCATTGATGAAAACACAAGGCAAGAGGACAGGACAGCACATGATGTTTCTGAATATCTTAAACAGATGGGCAACAAATAAGATTACAGGCAACAACAAATTCAAGAAACTATTAGTTAACATTGAGGAGTCATGATCTCCAATCCAATATTTTCTAAAGAACAGGCTCAAGAAGAAGAAGAAGAAGAAGAAGAAGAAGAAGAAGAAGAAGAAGAAGAAGAAGAAGAAGAAGAAGAAGAAGAAGAAGAAGAAGAAGGAAGGAGGAGGAGGAGGAGGAGGAGGAGGAGGAGAAGGACGCGGACGAGAACGAGGAGGAGGAGGAGGAGAAGAAGAAGAAAAAGAAGAAGAAGAAGAAGGAGGAGGAGGAGGAGGAGGAGAAGGAGGACGAGAACGAGAAGAGGACGAGGAGAAGAGGACGAGAAGAAGAAGAAGAAGAAGAAGAAGAAGAAGAAGAAGAAGAAGAAGAAGAAGAAGAAGAAGAAGAAGAAGAAGAAGAAGAAGAAGAAGAAGAAGAAGAAGAAGAAGAAGAAGAAGAAGAAGAAAACAAATACATAATTAGCATGCTGAAATTACATTTAACGATTTGTTGACTTCGAGTTGCAAGTTAGAGTGTTGTGTGTTCACAAACAGCAAGCCACCGTTTAGGAACCGATTTCTCTCTCTCTCTCTCTCTCTCTCTCTCTCTCTCTCTCTCTCTCTCTCTCTCTCTCTCTCTCTCTCTCTCTCTCTCGCTCTCCATCTCTTTCTCTTTCTATCTCTCCTCTCTCCCCATCTCCCCACCCCCAATTGTCTCTCTCCCTTCTTTCCCTGGCTATGATACTAGTGGGGGATGTCATAATCTCCCCAATCTCCCCACCAGTTCTGCCACGTCTTCTTCATCGACGCCTGGCGACTACGCCAGGTACGCCTGTGAGCGACACTAACTCTGCCGTGACAGGAATGGTCAGTCGGTGCAGCGCGTGGTACACGGAGTCCACGCAGGGAGGCAACCCCGACTAACGAGGACTCACGGCCGTTAGAAGCCAGACGGCGTCGGACGGTGGTACTGGACGGACGGTTCGAATGTATGCTCGTATGTGTGAACGCGAAGAGAGAGAACTGTGCGCCTGATACGGAGACTGTGCGCCTGATACGGAGTATTGTAAGTTGTGTATTGATCTATTGTATATCTATATTGATTGTGTAATGACATCGCTATTGTAATTGCGCGATGCATGTAATGTTTGTGGCGAGTGAGAAGTGCGAATAAAGTGTTAGAATTGTATTCGCTGTGTGTCACGTCAAGTCATTCTGTGACCGTGTTTGTTATCACATCTGTGAGGTATTACGAGCCTGTATTATTGCTGATTGCAAGATCCTGACAGGTGTGAACGTGGGGGGTTTTCGTCCGCGTATGAACTGAATAGATAATGAAGATAGAAAAAGGTGTGAACGACCCCCATGTCCCCACATGGACATGGCCTAGTCAGACACCCACTGACAGACTCATGGCAAGGACCGTTTAAAGTACTGAGACAAATCTCGACAGTGGACTACGAAATTGCAGTAAACAACAAACACAAAATATTTCACATCAACATGTTAAAACCGTACTACAACAGAGACGAAGACCAAGACGAGACAGCAGCAAGCACAACGATAGTGGACCACACAGACGATGACGATACAGAAGAAATACCGACCCCCATCATTTGACACGACAGACACTCTACAGGACATCAAAATAAATCCTAATCTTACTCAGACAGAGACCAACAATTGCAGACAACTGTTACAAGACTACAGTAGTATTTTCTTCAACCATCCAGGACAGACAGACTTAGTACATCATCACATCATTCTGACATCCAACACACCAATATAAAGTGCAGACCATACTCCATTCCCATACACTATAAAGACAAGTTACATCAAGAAATTCTAGAACTGGAGAAGAATCACATCATCAGAAGATCACAATCACAGTTTTGTTCACCGATATTGATTGTTAAAAAGAAGGACAATTCCATACGTCTCTGCGTTGACTATCGGAAACTCAACAATATTGCACAGTTAGATTTAGAACCAATGAGTAACCGTGAGGACATATTGACGGAACTGACAGACGCAAAATACTTTACGAAACTGGACATGACGAAAGGATATTGGCAAATACCGATGAATCCAGACAGCATACTTCTGACAGCATTTGCCACACCCTGGGATCTATACGAATGGTGCAAGCTTCCATTCGGGCTAGTCAATGCCCCTGCGACTTTTATACGGATGACCTGACTGCTACTGACTGACATACCAAATATAATTTCTTACATGGACATCTGTGTACATACGAAGACAATGACAGACCGCTTAGCGACATTACAGCAGTCATTTGACCGCATCAGACACCATGGCCTAACAGTCAAACCATCAAAGGTTGACATAGCCTTCCAAGAAATTACTTTTTTGGGTTATAAAATTTGTAACTGGCTTTGTCACTACTGACGACAACATCGTGTCAAGAATTCTTAAAATTGTCGCTTCCGACAACCAAGAAAGAATTAAGAAATATCCTAGGTCTGTTAAACTATTACAGACAGTTTATTCCAAATTTTGCTTCTTTGACTGAGTGTTTCACCAATTTACTAACAAAAGATAAACCTAACAAAATTGTAAACAGCGAATGCCTGAGACCTGCATTCACAAAAGTGTTATCTACTTTTCTAGTAACCCGATACTCAAATTGCCAAATTTTGACACTATTTTCAGATTGAGAACAGATGCGAGCTCCATAGCGATCTAGGCAGTATTATTGCAAGAACATGATCAAATCCTTCACCCAGTATACTACGTAAGTCGTAAATTAAAACCAAGAGAAAAAAATTGGTCGACGCCTGAAGTTGAGGCCCTTGCTCTGGTGTATTCTGTAAGAAAATTATCCAGGTTTCTTCTAGGAAATTTTTTTATAGTCGAGACAGACAACAATCCGTTGACAATCATCACTACTGGAACTCCTACTATCCGCAGGGTAGCAAGATGGTCTCTATTACTGCAAGACTTCAGTTTCGAAGTAAGGCATATCAGCGGCACACAAAATACGATAGCGGACCTTCTTTCCAGATGTCCGTACGACACATCCGAAAGCCTACCTTTGTCAGAGTGCACACAGCAGAGCAATGAGTAATCTGCAAATCGTTATAGCGCTCAGCAACACGGCGAATATTGAATCTTTCAGAAACGCTGTGAAAGAATTGTGATAGAGACAATGTCCCAATGTAAATATATTATATATTACTATAGTAAATGTGATGAATACTTGTGTGTTATGTGAACGAAAGGTAATATTATTGTAAATATTTATCAACATTAAAACGAACAGTGCTACGAGAAATTCAAGACTTACCTTACTTGATCTGTTCAAGTATCCGTAGTACCTGTGTTATGAACACTGTTGAACACTAGTAATATCATCTAAGTAGAGTGTTCAGACCTTTTAAACTCTGAGAAAGAGATCTAAAGAGATCTAAATCCATCAGAACATGTAATCCATACTTCAAAAGAATGTTTAATCCAGCAGCTGTGCTCGGGAACTGTTGAATCCATTTGTTTACGCAACATCCCGACGGGAGAACATTGTGTTAGTTATATCTTAGCACACCAGCTGTGTACTTCCGGTGTTTTTGTAATTAATTTAGACACTAGCAGACTATATTAGAATTCTCACAACGAATTGACGATTTACATAAACTTTGTGAGTTGAAATTTTGCATATCCAAATTCTATGAAAGTATTTTTGATATTTGTAATCTGAGAATCATAGTTTGATTCACTGATTCTCAATAGTACCATTTGGTTCACTATTGATAATAAGCATCAAACTGTGACGCTGAGAACTTGAGTTACAAATGTAATTTATTTTCTTTGAAAGCTTGTGAAAATTATCGCCCATATATTTGTTTGTTGTTTAACTTGTTACAACTAAGGGAAACAATTTGAAATTATTGGTAATGTGTAGCAGGGATAGAAAACCTTCCTCATGTTGCCAGAATGGCGACACATCAAGATGACATCAACTATGCGTGGTGTAATTACCGAAGTTGTAGACCTACATGAGACTTCTGACCATATGAGGTTGGGGTCAAAATGTTGGAGTCATCTTATTAGGGAGAGGACTCGCGGCCTGACATGTCGTGTTTATAAAAAAAATTTTCATTTGTCGTGAGGTGGTTGCGTGGCTTGAGAGATAGCATAAATCGCTGATAGCTACCGAACTGGCTGTGTCAATTTACAACCTACGTATATATCCAACTTGTGGATTGTACTTGAGTAGTATGGCGTGATAGCATATTGAAGAGCGTGTGTATATACCATACAATTATCTACTATATTTCAAGGTAATCCAAAGTGTCATGTCAGATGACAAACAATTGATCGATTCTGACAGGTTTAATGAATAAACCATTGTATATAGCCAACATGAAAGGACACTCCTTTCATTAGAGAGGGGGCGGGAGAATGTCATAATCTCCCCAATCTCCCCACCAGTTCTGCCACGTCTTCTTCATCGACGCCTGGCAATTACGCCAGGTACGCCTGTGAGCGACACTAACTCTGCCGTGACAGGAATGGTCAGTCGGTGCAGCGCGTGGTACACGGAGTCCACGCAGGGAGACAACCCCGACTAACGAGGACTCACGGCCGTTAGAAGCCAGACGGCGTCGGACGGTGGTACTGGACGGACGGTTCGAATGTATGCTCGTATGGCTTGTATGTGTGAACGCGAAGAGAGAGAACGCCTGTTTGAGTGTAGAAGACTGTGCGCCTGATACGGAGTATTGTAAGTTGTGTATTGATCTATTGTATATATATATTGATTGTGTAATGGCATCGCTATTGTAATTGCGCGATGCATGTAATGTTTGTGGCGAGTGAGAAGTGCGAATAAAGTGTTAGAATTGTAATCGCTGTGTGTCACGTCAAGTCATTCTGTGACCGTGTTTGTTATCACATCTGTGAGGTATTACGAGCCTGTATTATTGCTGATTGCAAGATCCTGACAGGGGAGTGTTGACAGAAGTATACTACTGCCAACAATGTTTACTTGAAACAATGGCTAGTGCACGCAATATCTGGTCGATGTTCAGAAGACAGGATCAAGACAGACTCACGGCGGCAGTTGGTATAACATTTGTTCCGAGAGGATTTACGTCCACTGTGTTAAGATACGTTTAGTCCAATTCAAATTTTCAAAACAAAAAATCCAAATCCGGTCTCGTAACACCTTCCTCCTCAGCTGTGGTTATTGTTGAGATCTGTGGTTGTGTGGACTGTTAGTCCTAATTCATACTGTTTTTATTGGCTCCGCTCTGTTTGTCGTATAAGGCTGTGTTTGTGCTGCCTGGTTATTTCTTTTCCATCGTATGTTGGTCCTCATAAAGACCGGTCCTTGGTCGGGCCTACTAGGTTCCGCCGTCTTTTGTTTGTAGGTTTCTTACTCTCATTAGCACTACAACGTACTGGTTGTTTCATGTGTTGTTCTCACCGGGGTTGGCTTCGGTCGTGTCTAGTCCTCATAAGGACTTGATGTAGGCAAGGGACGTTTAGTCACAACAGAAAGTCGTACTAATAGGCCTCTCGATCGTGATCAATAGACAGTCCAACAGTAGCAACATTTCTCACACTGTACTCTCACTCTGTGGCTACCTGTTACAGCTGAATAGACCAGTTGATTACTCTGTCTCGTACACAATGGACCAGAACTCACTCTACCTTACTGCTGCTTACGCTCGACAATTAACACTGCCATCAGCTACTGGAACTTTCCATCACTCATTCTAGTTTGCAATTGCACACTTACGCTCTGCGTATTTTAAAAGAGTGTTACTTGCAAATTGCTCTTATGATGTAGGACGTTGGTTGATATTGTCAAGTGTGAAGAGAATGCGCGCTTGATGTATTGTATCGCTGATCTAATCGTATGTGTTGTTCGTCCTATTTGCGTATATCATACGGCTTGTAGCTAAGCTGCTTGGTGCCCGAATAAGGGGCTCTTTCTTTTCCCATTGGGAACAACGACCCTGATCGTGAGCTGTCCTCCTGCTACTAACCCGAGGTTTTATTAGTAGAGCTCACTGGCTTTCTGGATGGGCATGTCACATATCTATGTCTCGCTAGTCTGTTTCAGTTGAACTGTGGTGTAACTAACTATCTTGACTACTTATGTCTCGTATTTGTCATAATTAACTCTAGATATCTGACAGCTCTCTCTCTCCCTTCTCTCACTCCGTCTCGCTCGTCCATCTCTCCCTCTCTTTCTCTCCTCTCTCTCTCTCTCTCTCTCTCTCTCTCTCTCTCTCTCTCTCTCTCTCTCTCTCTCTCTCTCTCTCTCTCTCTCTCTCTCTCTCTCTCTCACGACGCACACCAGAAATGACAGGTAATATTGTAAGATCACTTATGAGGAGAGAAACTCAAATATTGTAATAGCCGGAAAGAATTACAGGAAAAGATATAAGGGAAGACAGTGATGATGATTCTTGACAGATATTTATCAACATGTCAGCACATGAACTGATACATTATGTTGTAGAATCGCAAGATGTCGAGAAATATGCTCGTTAACGGCAGTCCACACGACTTTGTATAATGATGCTGGTTGTAAGGAGACGAAAGAAAAATGATTATTTCTCCTCTAGGATGGGTCAATGGCCTTTCTTTTGAATAAAAATGTCTCGTTTTGCGAATTAATATATATGGTAATACTCACTCGGACAGTGGGCCAGAATTTTGGTCGAGAGAATAACACCGCATTTGCACCACAGTTTCGACCCCCGCTTCTTATTCATGCTGTTTACTCAATCAACACAGTGAGGATACGGAATAATTACATAAATCGCTGTTAAAGATAGCGTTTTTACACAACCCAGTTCATGACGGCGACAAGGATTCAAAATGAAGCAGTTGTTATTAATAATTATGGAGATTTTACAGCTTGCAAAAAAACTCCGAAAATAAGTCTTTTTATTTCTTAACGTTAGAATATGGCCACATAAGTCAGATTCTCACACTGGATTTTCAATTATATAAAATTGTGAACGGTCTTTACTCTTTTGATCTTCGCTGAGTGATTCTCAACTCTTCTAGTGTGGTCTGCTCTGTTTTGTGTAGATGGTTACTCTTGAGTGTTACTCAAAGCTTCAGCGACTGTAGAGTAGCATAATACTCCTAAAACTCTTTCCCAAATATAAACACATGCACATTATTAATTCATCCTCATTCATTCACACATATGCACATTGTCATCATTATCATCATCATCATCATTATCAAGCTTTATGCCAATAAGAGTGGGCGGTCACGGTTTACTATCTAACAAGATCACGAGAGTCATCAATCAGGCACGTGTTATTTTCCCATTTATGTCATATGACCAAGCCATCGAAGTGCATTCACATTCCCCTTTTTTCATACATTTTAGCCTTTTTTCAAGTATTTTCTTCTCATAATGGAGACGAAGCCTTATTACAAACCTTTGAGAACAAAGTTTTAAGACGCATCTTTGGACCCATTAGGGATACACAAAGTGGAGAGTGGAAAAGAAGAAGTAACAAAGACATTTATGATCTGTTTAAGTCCCCGCTAATCACTGGTATCACGAAGGCTAATAGACTACAATGGCTGGGGCATATAGAAAGAATGGAAGATAATAGGGAAACAAAACTCGCTTACACTCAGGAAATAAATGACCGTAGACCCCGAGGTAGACCAAGAAGGCGGTGGAGAGATAATATATATATATATACAGACCTACAAGCACTTGGAATCAACGACTGGCAAGACAAGGTCAACCAGAGAGACGAATGGAGACGGATTTTATCTGCAGCAAAGAACCTCAATGGCTCGGAACGCTGAAGAAGAAGAAGAAGAAGAATGTGTCCTTGCTCAATCTTCGTTAATCAATTTACGGGTTTCCTTTGTTTTCTGTGAGACTTTCTCGTTCGTGTTTCTGTCCATCATGGTATTCTTTGCATTGTCCATTGTCCTCAATAACCACATTACCAACGCGAGCTTATACTCCATATAGATCGGCAATCTCATCCTGTAGACAACTCTAGCTGGAAAATGCAACAAATCATCAGAAAGTCAACAAAGAGCTCAACTAGACTTGATTGGGAACCTATGCTCAATTGAGAGACGAAAGTCAGAAGAGGGGCATCTTGCTACACACAGCATAACGATCCGCTGTGCTTGTTTATGTGTTATTTGGCCCATGTTTGGTTAACATACACTTCTGAGATCTATAGTGCTATTTCATTTGCTATGCACGAATGATGTCCAACTTCTATAGTTGTGAGTTCTGATGGATGACAGACCTGACAAACGAGAACACCTGTCTTCAGATGTGTCTGGTTGGCCGTGACAGCCATGGTAGCACAGTTTCAAGCAAGTTGGTCAAGGGTTCGAATCCCTATAGATAGAGGCATTTAAGGTAAACCCAGCTTAAAATGGGTACTAGGAACTGGTCTGGGAAATAAAGACGGCTGACTTGATATTGGTCACATGACCTATCGAGTGCCCATTGGTCTATAAAATATGGGGCCAGCACCATATACCCAATGCGCACCAGGCGTGGAAAAGTGACATTTACATTTTTACACTTTGAATCTCTCCATTTATGTGCACCTTGAATCTCTGCAACTATGTGCACCTTGAATCTCCCTATTTATGTGCACATTGAATCTCTCCAACTATGTGCACCTTGAATCTCTGCAACTATGTGCACCTCGAATCTCTCCAACTAGGTGCGCCTTGAATCTCTCCAACTATGTGCACATTGAATCTCTGCAACTATGTGCACCTCGAATCTCTCCAACTAGGTGCACCTTGAATCTCTGCAACTATGTGCACCTTGAATCTCTGCAACTATGTGCGCCTTGAATCTCTCCAACTATGTGCACCTTGAATCTCTGCAACTATGTGCACCTCGAATCTCTCCAACTAGGTGCACCTTGAATCTCTCCATTTATGTGCACCTTGAATCTCTGCAACTATGTGCGCCTTGAATCTCTGCAACTATGTGCGCCTTGAATCTCTCCAACTATGTGCACCTTGAATCTCTGCAACTATGTGCGCCTTGAATCTCTCCAACTATGTGCACCTTGAATCTCTGCAACTATGTGCACATCGAATCTCTCCAACTAGGTGCACCTTGAATCTCTCCATTTATGTGCACCTTGAATCTCTCCAACTATGTGCGCCTTGAATCTCTCCAACTATGTGCACCTTG